>OW121857.1:32826313-33245195 GCA_933228895.1 Platycnemis pennipes | reverse complement strand
TGCCAACAGAATACCGATCGTGTCCAGCTTCTATGAAGGCATCATCAATGCATTATCATCTGAAATTGCCATTGTGACCTCAGGGCATTGCCAACTGCCACGTTTTTACTCGTGGTAACTCACTCACCCCACCTAACTTCCATCGTTTATCGATATCTAATATATACCGGTCTCGAACATAGATATTTACCAGTATTTCAATGGGATTTCAATTCCAACAATGCATTTTATTTCGTAAGTCTAAATGACAATTTGCATCTCAAACATCACGGTACACTTGGGTGCCCCTGCGATGACGCAACCCGCATATCACCTCCGTACACCGAAACCCCCTTCAGCGAAGTCATGAATTTTTCGGTCCCAACAAATTCGTTGTATGGAGGTTTTACTGTACTATTATCACAATTAATATCACATATATCATACTATCAATTACCACATAATATCACAATTAATTGCAATAACCTTGTTCTAATTGCTGTGGATACTCCTCTGAACTGCTTTTAAGGGAGAGACAAGTCCACAACACGAAGAGCTGATGCAAATGAGGGATGTAAGGATATGATACAAGCCTATTTTATTGCATAACCATGGCCATGATGGTTACGGCAAGCCATACGAAGCAGAGAGGTGTTCAGAGCATGGGATCGATTATGTGCACTATTTCTTATAATTGTTCTTTATTACTTTATTTTACAATGAGCATTTAAAAAGTATTTTTTTTCCTTTTTCCCTATTTTACTGATCCATAGAGATTGTGGGAAAATTATTTTCTTTTAAATATAAGAATGAAAAATTATTTTATGTAGACCGCTTCAAAATTTATCAGGAACCTCTTTGCCCCATGCTTTGTAAATAAATCTTTAAAAGGTTTGAAGTTATATTCCCCGGGCAACATTCAGTGTGCTCTTATGTCAATAAATAATTCTCCAGCTAATGAAGGTTTTTATTTTTTTTAAACGCAGAATTAATGCAAGATGAATAACCCACCAGTGCAAACCAATGAAAACTGCAGCATCAGCTTTATGTCACGACTTGGTCAATTTTTTTCTCTTTTCCTATGACTACTCTTAGCAGTCATAGGAACTCTTACAGATAATCAGGATAGACCAGCAGCAATAGTGAAGTATTTTTGACAATATAGGCATCAGGAAGAAGAGTACACAAGGTTTTTATTTAATTACAATTAAAAGGAATCACTTATTTTGCTTGGCTCACGACAAATTTGGATTAATATTTTATTAAAAGAAAGAAGTATGATTTGTTCAGGCATAAACAATTATTTATGCATTAATTTTCATATAACTAATATAAAATTTCTGGCCCTTAGTATTTTGTAATATCACCACGATCCTGTATTACAGTCTGAAGTCTATCCTGCATTGACCCCATCATGTTTTGAAATATTGTTGGTCGCAGGATAAACTGTCCCACACTTCTCTCATGTGAGCTTTCAAAGGTTCTTCTGTGCTCTCACCCTCATTTTCCCATTCCCTAACAATTAGGTCCCAGGTGTTCTCAATGGGATTGAGGTCGGGCGAATTTCACGGCTTCGGTAGCACCTCAATACTGCGATGCTACTGGAAGAAACGTGTCATTTCTGCAGACCTATGAATGGGGCAGTTGTCCTGCATAAAAACTATGTCCTTTCCCTCAGGTATGACTTTGGATATACATGGCAGAAAATGTCCTTAAAATACCAACATACTCCTGGGATTTCATTCTACTCGGTGTTTTGACCAAAGGCCCCGGCCCCGCCTCAGACATTGCCCCACAAAAGCTCAGACTTTTGTGGTCAGATCTATTATTTCTTAAAATATGCTCTGCCTAGAACCTGCGAAAAATTCAAAATAGTTTTGATAAAAGGCCGATGGCAAATCCATTACACCTTGTACAGTTATCAAACAATATATATGTATCTTAAAGACATCATTGTTGATCCTATTTCTAAAATAATGATTTTTTGTCTTGAATTAAGAATTTTTAAAATTCCCAACTCAGACCAGAAAATCATGAATAATCCACGAACCCTTCCCTGCATTGAAAATTCACGAATAATTCCCGATTTTCCAGGTTTTCCTGGTCAGTGGAAACCTGATAAGGGATGCTCAATGGGATATTATAGGTGGTTCAGAGAGGAGCACAAAATTGCCAAGTGCTCCTGCTCGGAGCAGAGCAATAGACGGAGCCACGCAGAGCAGAGCTTTGGCTTCGCTTACACGTTTCTTATGGTGGGAACCATCAGAGTTGACTATGGCCGTCACTGAGCCGGAGCGTCAAGTTTCCTTTATGCCCTCTGCTCTGTAGCTCTCAGATTTGAACCCCTTCGAAGCTTGGAGCAGAGCGGTTAAGATGCGGTACACTCCAGTGCGGTTCTACTTCCTGCTAATTAGGTAAATATTGATGGAAAAAATTACCTGTAAATGCAAAATACTGCATTTGTTCTCAGTAATTCGTTCTAGAGGGGCACTTTTCATGTTTTGGGCCCATTCTCAGACTTTTTTGTTGGGAGTTTTCGTAATTACAGGTTCGCTACGGGAGGTTTTTTTGCATGCATTGTCCATTGGAAGGGCCCGGGACCGATCCAATTACTTCCAAATAGGGAGGTTTCCTTAAAATTTTGCTGTATGGGGTTTCGTTGTATAGAGGTTTTACTGTACATAGACGGAGGCAGCCATTGACACATCAGAATCAGCTACTGTTTAGGTGGAAGGTGGTGTGGTGTATTCAACTTCCAAGGAATAGTTTGTAAGAAGTTCACATAAAGAGATACCATACCCCATGTTGCAGTGCATTGGGTATTACAATTAGCACCTTTTGTTGCTAGGGTTGTATAATTTTTACACTGTTTCATTGCAAGAGCATGGAAACCCTCAGACGCGGATGTATTTTACACACTGCGAATAAAAAGTTTAAGATCCGCCTATGAAATAAGTGATGTTGTTAATTACATCATTATTAAAGGAACTGAAACAACAGTGGTCAATAATACTGTGTGCAATTGTTATTCTTACACAGATTTGTGAGGTACGTGAAAGACTAATTTTGCCCCAAAAATTGATTTCTATTGATGATAGTTCATTACAAACCCGATAAAAATTGTATTACTCCATTTTGTACACCAATTTAAAACTCAAATCATGTTTTCTTTTCTCTATGTAATTATATACACAACCTTTCATTACTTATTTCAGATTTGCTGTAATAACTAATTGAACCTCTTATATTAGAATAAAGCTGCTGCCTACAACAGAGGATGAAGTATTCATTAAGTTGGGGCCTGTATGTAACTCTGAGATCACCAGTATTTTGGAAACATTTATAAACCACCCACTGCTACCTATGTATTCTAACATGCAGCTTTTAAACTGTGATTGTGTGCAATTTTTCTTGTATATTTATGTACAATTGGCCTTTTTCCTGACGAGGTCTGTGTTTCTTCTGAATATGTTTGATCAATAAAACATTATTATTATTATTATGAGTTTATGGAGCCCAGGGAGGTAAGGGAAATACTCTTAGGGGACCTGTTGGCTTTCAATACAAAATGAATAATAAAATTTCCCCAAAGCTGTAAACCTAAGGGGTGGAGGAAAAAAAAGAGGGGTGATGGAAGTACCCAAGGGAGGAGAGTCATTCTCTTCTGATGAGGCCTGCTTGACAGGTGAAACATCCGGTGTCAGTTTTTTATGCTGGGCATCCTTTCCCCATTCCATGCTCCTTTCCCTTTGTGTGTGACGGGTAACCGGCAAAGAAGATTCCTCATGAACCCTGTGTGAATGTGATTCACAAGGGTGACTGTACTCTGTGGATGTTGAGACCAGAGTATGTGACTGAGTATAAAGTCCCTGAACCCTGCTTGTAAGTGTATATGTGAATGAGAATCACAAGGGTGACTGTATATTGTATGCGAACCCACATGAATGAGTGCTTGAAAGTTATTATCTCATTCATTTTATTTATTTTTTCTTTTTCATTCTCACCAATTTACTATCCCCCATTTTTTAACCCCTCATAAACCTTGCTTATGCGTGTGATTGAATTCACGAAGGTGACTGTATTAAGTATACAAACCTGAGTGAGTGAGTGATTGTTTGAGTCTGTTCGTTTTTATTTTTACCATGTTTCCCTTAAATTTGAGTGCGACGATTGTTTGTAACAATAGGAGTGAGCATGCGAGTGTGTCATTTATTCCAATTAAAATTTCTTTGTATGCTTGATTTTGTACGAGTGATTGAGAGCTCCCTTACTTTGTATACATTCCTTCTTACCCCTTTCCCCCTTAGTATTCCTCTGCCCCTTAAGATTATGGCTTTGAGGATATTTTATTCTTCATTTTTTATTGAAAGCCAAGAGGTCCCCTAAGAGGATTTCCCTAAACTCACTCGGCTCCATAAATGGTGAACCCAGGTACCTATTCCATGTCCTCATCACAGCAGGACACTCACATAGTACATGGGATGTGGTTCCATCCTCTTCTTCATACTACTTGCTTCTGGATGAATCTGTGATTCCCAGGAGATTTAGGTGCTTCATCGCTTGGCAGAGCCCGGTAAGGAGTCCTACAACCATTCATAATAGACCCCTATTGAGTAAAAGCAGTCTTTTTGCAAGCCCAGACCTTGGTCTTCTCACGTGTAATTTGGCCTGTTGAAGTCTTTGTAAGGTTTGCCAGATATCAGATTGCCAGGATAAACTCCAGTCTGATACTTGTCATGATTATTGAGGCTGGATCCAGCCCCTGCCAGCTCATAAGTCATCTTGTTTTCAGATATGCTTTCATGGCCTGGCACCCAGTGAAGTTTCACCTTGCTGCATCTGCCTATCTCATTGCCTTCTCCTGCAGCAGGTGTGATTTGCACCAAGTTGATGTCAGGGCTTTTAAAGCTGCCTGACTGTCAGTGTATATTTGTATTGGTCTGTTTGTACAGCTGTGTACATGTTTCCTCTCATGAATTTTTAATTAACTTAGTAGGAATATCATCTGTTTTAAAGCCTTATTCATCCACAGCATGTGCATTTATTATTTTTGCATTTGCACAGCATTTATCCACAGCATATACACCATGGTTAATTCAAATTCTTACATGGAAAATGTGATCGCTTTTGTTGATAATCATCAAAACAGTGGTAATTTATGATTCACTATATCATCGTCATAGGTCAACAATCCTGAGATTCACATTCCTATCCTATTCTTTTCATATTTATGTACAGTGGAAGCTTGGTTTAACAAGGGCTCTCAATGACTGGGAAATCACTCGCTATAGAGCGCTCATTATATCCAAAGCCTTGTCCAAAATGTATTATCCGATATGATATCCGAATGTATTAAGCCTCTCAATTCCCACAGGTGTTCTTAATTTCCATTTTTCTTTCATTACCATGCTATTAGAAACAGGTAGAAGGGGCGTTTTCATGCACAATTGCATATTTATCATTTATTTTGTGAATTAAATCTTCCAAATCAATAATTCATGCTTCGCTGAAGTATTTGAGAGTTCACCAGTGGGTCATTCCACCGTTACGTACGGGACATTTGTACTAATTTTTACAACTTTTAAATATTATTTTCTGCCCCTAATATTTTTTGTTTTTTATCGAAACAATTATTAATTGTTATGTGTAGGCCTAAACGATTTTTCAAGCTATAGTTTTGGCCTTAACCCTTTGTTATAACTGTTGCAAGAAAAAAAAAGTGCCTGTTACGTACGGGACAAGCTGGGTCAACCACTTGTTTGGCTCATGTTATGAAAAATGGTATTTCTGCTCAATTAGAATTTTCGTAATGCTGTGCTATTTTTTTTTCATATACCTTAAAAAGGATGCTTCAAGTACATATGTTTAACATTATCAACAAAACATTTTCAACTAAGTTACAATTTTTTTACCTTTTGTTACGTACGGGACAAGGGTGTTACGTAGGGGACATCGTACACTTCAGGTTAAAAGTAATTGAAAATAAACAGTTAACATGGTAAAAAAAAACACATTTATCAAAAAAGGTTACTAAGCAAATTACAATAGAAGAAGAGAGTATGTTTACAAGCATTATTCTCTTGATCATTTAACTTGTCTTAGCTTAGCTTAGTTATAATACAATTGAGTTATCAAAATATTATACAACTACTAAAATATTGGCCCATGGTGTTAATATAAAAGACAACTAGAAAGATATCAGAGTTCATATTTTAACATCTTCAAGGTTAAATTTATATAGTCCTCTGTTGTTGACCACTGCAGGAGGAGAAATAACTTTAATCACCTCTGTCTCTTTATTGTATACAATACAATCATGTGGAATTGGCCATTTATAATGGCCCTGGAGGACCTGTGGGTACCATGACTGTAACTTTCAATTGCTTCTCTGAGACAATTTCTGTGATTTCTCCTGGAAATAAATCACCATTATATTGCACTAGAAGGCACTGACCTTCTCTAAATTCTGCCTTCACTTCAACAAATGGGTCTAGATTCAAGTTGATATCTTTAGCGTGTTTCTGTCCTGAAAAACTTTTATTTGCGTAAGATATCACGTGAAAGCTAAGGATACCTGGTACTGTTTGAACTTTGTCCCAAGGCTTTACTTTGGTGATGGTATCATTTATAAAATCTTCTCCAGCATAATATACCTGGGTCTTTGAACAAACTTTTGAAGCGACTGCTGCAAAGTCCTTGGCAGATTGAATAGAGCAGCCTTCTCCCTGTGCCATCATTTTCATCCTCACTAGCCTCTTGACATTTCCACCAACACCATCCACAATACCTTTGCCATGAGATGTTGCGAAATACTTCCATGTGAAGTCTCTATTAAATTTCTCTGACAAAACTTGAAGGGTTCTTACCATAAACTTTTTTTTTAATTCAGAGGAGGGACCATCACTCCAAATCACTTCCTCAAAAGTCATTATTGTATTGGATCTTTAAAGATTTTAGTTTTAAAATAAAATTTTCATGAATTTTGCACTTGCACTGTTCAGAAGGAGTTTGCTTCAGGAGGAGGACATTTTTAGGCCTTAAGCAGCAAACCTTTGAAAACCCAATTTTAATGTCCTTGTGGAGTTCTTTAAATACATAATAGGCTTCTTTTAGAAACATGGTAATAAAATGTTTTTACAGCTTTATTTTTTTACCATCTTTCCAAATAGTGATAACATCTTTCATGCCTGGAAATGTATAGACAATGTCGGGGCGAAAATAAAAATCTGTCACAATTTTGTAATCTTCTTTCTCTTGCTTTTCATCTAATTTTGTTTCCATTTCATCAGAATGATCCAAATTCAAGCGTTTCACTAGTCCTTGGACGACAGCCTTCTTTTTTCGGGGAGACTTTGGAAGTGCTCGAACAGTTTTTAAGACTGCTTTACATAAGGTCTGTTTGCAGCTGTAGGGCGAGGGACCTGAATTGCATTCAGGAGAACTGACCTGAGCTGGATTTTTTAGCTTAAGTTTGGCTGCTCTTTGCTGTCGCTTTCTGTCCCTTTCATACTTTTTCTTTTCTTCTTTTTCTTTGTCAGTAATATTTTATCTTTGTTTTTTTCTTAATTCATTAATCCTCTTCCTTTCTTTTTCTAAGTACCCATCACGATCATTTGCTTTGAGTCTATCATGCATTTTCTTTATTCTAGCAGCACCAGTTGACTTAGGTTTTTCACTTGTTCTTCTGTTTACTACAATGTATCCTTTCAACCACTGCTACTTTGTAATCTTATGACATAAACCTAATTCCTGGCCCTTCTACCAACCAATGCATCATGCCACACCCCCCCAACCTCGCCTAAAAATTCATGAGTGCCCTGAGCACAATTTTTAGTTTTAATTGCAATAGACCTAGACTTTTGTGGCCTAAATATAACATATGGCTTCATTTTCTCTTTTAGAGTTAAATATTATCACCATTTAGTAATGAAATCACATATTCAATTCGTTTTTATGTGTATTGCACATTATTTTGTGTAATGTCCCGTACGTAACGTTACGTACGGGACACAAAAAAATTGAACATTAGGGTATGTTTACATTTAATTAGTTTTTTTACAACATCATAAGCATTTAGTTTTACACAAAAGCTGGACAGAAAATCATATTTAAAGTAGCTGTCTGTCAAGAAACTTGCTGAAAAAAGAAATTTATCTATTTTATGTTACGTACGGGACAATGAAACAATGTATTTTTAAACACTATGTTTTATCATTATATAAATGCAAACTAAATATAACTTGGTGATAGAAACTCTTATTTGGTACTATATTTTGATATTACAATAACAAAGACTAATTCAAATAGTATTTACTTAAGCTTTGGTATGGCAACACAACCCATGAAAACAGTAAATTTTGAACAGCTGATGAAGAGACAACTTTGACCCAAGGTTACCTACACATTAAAACATATTTGACTTAAATTCTTAGTAAATACTCTTAATATAGTGTTATAAGAAGACAATCATGACATAATAAATTAAATTTTTAAAAAAATATTTTTTTCCAAAAGTTACCTATTTTCATGGAATGGCCCCAGTACGTCCATTGGTTAGTAAATTTGCCATAATAATTCGCAAAAATACACCATTTTTTGGCGGTCGAAAATATTTCTTGCATAATTACCTCTTCCAAGCTATTCCTAAAATTCACATTCAGTTATCTCCCAAAAATTAGTTGCAGCGAGTATTTAGTTACACAAGCAAATGCCTCCTTCGGTTGTGATACACATCATGTGTCGTACTAGTGCTGCCATCTGGAGGATCTAGAGCGAACGTTGGTAACTACCGTGAAATACTATTGCTGAGAATTATCGATGCATTCACTCAAAATTGTATGTATTCGTGAAGTCAGGAATCATAAAATAAAAACTTGTTGAACAGGATAAATTTTAATAATTCATGTAACATCGGCCCTGGCAATATTTATGAAAACTGAAAAATGGAGCTGTTATGACAAATTTGGTCAAAATTGGTAATTCTAAGGGCAATCACCTGGTCGATTTGACATGGAATAACCCCTATGTATAAGACCATCAAATAAATAAATGGTAATTTAAACACAGAAGTGAGGCGTATTTCACTGACCGATGTCTTCAACTACAAAAATGTGACTCTAATAACAAATAATGTTGCATATGGGGTAATGGCTATAATTGTTTATGAGTGTTGGAATTAAAATTCGCAGCGAAGGTACTCCGGAAAAACAGAGGACTGCCACGAGGCGCAAGTACATATAGATAAATGCAATGTACCCTCGAAAAGGTACGGTCGCAACAACATCGAGATTTTATGGAGAACTGACAATAAAATTATGTCAGAATAGGCTAAATTCCCCTTAAAAATCATTTGAACCCTAAAATATAACAAATCTTTGGATTCAGGCATAATAGCTGCGTCAGATGGCGATCCCATACGTGGGTATAAAGGAGTTCATTTGAGAGGTTTATGTCGGTTTGCAAGTTCTATTTAGACCAGAGTTTAGTTTTTATATTATTTTTGCTAACATAATAGCTGAATACGTTGAATATTTTAGTCTTTGGAGGTAGTTGGCTCGTCATGGGGGTGTATTCTCAGTACGAAGTGTGGAGCTTTTTTGAAAATATAGAGGTACGATAGGAAGAGGTTTCTCCATATAACTGAATATAAATTTTGGTGGGACCTCAAAGTCATTACAAAAAATGGAGGTTCACGATATGAAGAGGTTCATCAGGTAGAGGTTTTACTGTACTAGGCAGTGTTAAGGATCAAACGTGCAAACGGCATAACACTAGCTCACATTTTTATAAGCTTCATTATCATAGGTTCATGCGAGTCTGGCAAATGTAGGCGACCCGCGCAACATTCTGCTTAATTTTTTTCCCGCACATCCGGGCCTGGGGAGGAGAAAAAAAAGCCGAGACATGTATTTCTTTATTTTGCTCTAGTAGCACAAAAAAATTTTCATCTCATTTCATGATCCGATTTACAAATCCTCTCCTTGTCAATATCTATCGTACCTACATTCCATTCGCGGGGTGCATCGGTCACTAAGCCGCGAAATTCAAAAATTTCCCATCCAGACATGATATTACAGTATTCAGATATGATTTCAGCAGCAAATGATATGAAAGATCCATGGGTCTTTGGATCCAACCCAACCATCCCTAATTTTTAGTGATATATTTGTAAATCTAATTTGAACAATAAAAGTATATAAAAGTAAGTATTCAGATGTAAGGGTCTTAAAATGAATAATAAAATTTTCGATGCAATAACAGAAAGAAAATATTAAACTGAGATAGGGATTGAACTTCCTTTAGTACACTAGCTCTCGACGGCCGCCTGACCCCCAGCGAATGTAGGCTACCCGCATCACTATTTTTTCTCATGATACCAGGGTAATGGGGAAAAAGTCATATTTCTTTATTTTGCTTTAGTTGCACCGAAAAATTTTCATCTAATTTCGTGACCTGAGTGATACAACCTCTCCAAGTCAATATCTACTGCACCTACATTCCATTCACAGGGCACTTTGAGCGCTAAGCCGCGAAAATTGAAAATCTAAGATCCAGTTCCGATTTTACTCTCCATCTTTGAATCTGAATCCGGATCCAAGTAAAATGATAGACCCACAGATCCTTCGACCCGATAGATCCGATCTGACCATCCCTAGGATCGACAGTATCGGTATCGACTTTAGGCGATTGATTCTCAACACCAATACCAATCCTAAAGAATCGGTGGTATCGAGATTTGGCATCCATAGTAGAAATATTTTGTACAAAAATAAATTAGTACAACTCTACACTTTAAGAAATAATAAAGAATATTGCTTTAATTCAGTTTAACAGCAGTTCTTATTTATATATTGACTTTATATTGTTTAAGTATGCATGTGAAACAAAAAGACACTGGAGGAAAAAGAAGCAAGAGAAAGGTTCACCTCAGTCATTGATGCAAAACTAGAAGTGAAGGAGACAACCGTTACGGGAAGATGGTATGAAATAAAGACGATCAGTACAGAGGTAGCAGATGAGCAACTTGTGAGTGAAGAGATAGAAACAAAACGGCCATGGATAACGACCCAAATAAGAGACCTAATAGTGGAAAGAAGAAATAAGAATCCAAGAAATGAAACTGAGGAGGCCCATTACAAGAAGTTGAGCAACCAAGAAAATAGAGAGTGCAAGAAAGCCAAGGAAGAATGTAAGGAAAACTGCTGCGAAGAAATAAATAACAAAATAATGAAAGGAAAACAAGATCCCACAACATAAGAGACTCGAATGGAAAGATACTCATAGAACAGGAGGACATAGGGAAGAGATAGAAGCAATACATTGAAGAGTTCTATCAAGCACCCAAACCACTGGAAGCTGACTTAATGGAAAAAGAAATCAGGGAGGATGAAGATGAATGGGGGTACGAGATACTGAGAAGTGAATTTGATAGCCGTGAAAGACCTAAGTTAAAACAAGGGACCAAGAGGGGACAAAAAAAGGAGAAATTATCAAGGCACTAGGGGTCAAAGCAAAAGATACCCTCTTTGGAATAAATAAAGATAGCTACAACAGTGGACGACTACCGGAGGACTTCCAGAAAAGTAAAATGATCAAAATACCGAAGAAGCCAAGAACAGAGAAATGCAAAGAGCACAGAACACTGAGCCTGGTATCACACACATTGAAAATACCTACTGAGATAATTAACAAAAGAATGGAAGACAAGATCGAAGGGAATCTTTTGGAAAATCAATTCGTATCAGGAAAAACCAAGGAGCTAGGGAGGCAATACTCAGCTTAAGGATACTGGCCGAGAAAATGATACACATAAACAAGCCGCTGTATGTGGCATTCGTGGACTTGGAAAAGGCCTTTGACAATGTCGAATGGAACAAGACCTTCAAGTTTCTAGAAATAACTGGAATAGACTACAAGGATAGAAGAATAATCTATAGCCTCTACAAGAACCAGGTCACCACAATGCGAACGAAAGACGGAAGGAAGATAGAAGCCAAAATAAATAAAGGAGTCAGACAAGGATGCAACCTCTCCCCAGCGTTATTCAATATATACCTGGAAGAAGCAATAAGAGATGCAAAGGAAATTGGTATTAAGGGCATCAAGGTGAATGGCAAAGAAATAAACATGCTAAGGTTTGCTGATGACATCACAGTTGTAGCAGAAAGTCGAGAGGACCTGCAAGCATCCCTGACCACAATGGAGTACTCAGTACTCACAAGTACTCAGAGAATATGATATGAGCATCAACAAAAAGAAAACTAAAATCCTAGTGTGCGGAAGACAGAAGCTTAGGGCAAATATAACAATTCGGGGAGTGAAATTGGAACAAGTGGAGAACTTCATCTACCTCGGCAGCACTATAACTTGAGATGGAAGAAGCTTGATGGACATCAAGCAAAGAATAGCACAAGCTAAGGAGGCATATATGAATAAGAGACAACTACTGTGCTCAAAGAACCTACGGCTGCAAACAAGGAAGCACTTCATCAAAACATTCGTATGGAGCGTGGCATTCTACGGATCAGAGACATGGAACATTGGGAAAGCAGACCAACGAAGAATTGAAGCCTTCGAAACATGGTGCTGGAGGAGAATGTTGAAGATTGAATGGACAGATAAAGTGAGGAACGAAGAGGTGTCCAGAAGAGGAGATGAAGAAAGGACAATATGGAAAACCCTGCGGCAAAGAAGAACCAGATGGATTGGACATACCTTGAGGCACAAGGAATTAATTAGAAATATAACAGAAGGGAAGGTCCCGCGAAGAAGACCAAGGGACAAATATATAGGGCAAATAATGAAGGACGTGAAAGAGAAAACACACCAGGGCGTGAGGGAATTAACATAGAATTGGGCAGAATGGAAGGCTGCAGTAAACCAATCCTAGGATTGAAATACCGATGATGGCAATGATGTATGAGAAACTCAAAATTGACTCTTTCCCACTATTTGCATTTTCCTGCATTTTACACTTTTTTCCAGCGGTCCCCAGAAAAGTGTAAATAAGGGGTTTTACTGAACATTGGAAGTCTGAGAAATTAAGTAGCAATACCAAATCTTCCATGTAGCATTATCTGAAGCTGTTATAGAAGTAAAATTGATAAAAGATACACTTGAAGATTTTGATTGGATAAGCCAATAAAAATAAGTGAAGAAAATTCACGTGTGATGAAGATTCCAATGCATGGTAAATTTACAATTTCAAAATATATTGAGGTACAGTATCATTATGTAAATGATAGTTATGTAAAAGGTATAACTGATGGGGTGAAAATAGATACTAAAAATAATTTAGCTGACATGTTTACAAAATCCCAGGGTAACACAAAATTTGTACAATTGTTAAATTAATTGGATGTAACATAAATTTGTCAGTAATTCTGATTTGTTGATGTTAAATTAGTACCATGAAAAGGAAATTTTGCAATATACATAAATGTAAAGAGGTGTGTTGGAAATAAGTTAATTTATATTTTATATTTCTCTGTGTCACCACCTAAATTTAGGCTTGCAAGAAAACAAAGGATGGTGCAGGTAGCAAACGTGTGCAGCGTCAATGATGGTTGTGTAATTATGTGTGTTGTACTTGTACTGTTGCGTACAATAAACAGTTCACAATTGTATGTAATTTGTCTTAAATGGAAGTTCAGAGAATGAAGCTTATTAGCCCTATTGTTTCCCTTAATGCCATTTCACATAATGCAATCACTCTAGAAGATAATTATTATACACAATGTTTCATGCACTTATTCAATGTCATTTTAATTGCTCCAGCCAATATTTCACAATCATTTCAAGGTGAATCTCCTAATTGAAATGCTCTGAAGATAAAAATCTCCAGTCTTAGAATCTTCAAAAGGTGGCAACCCTATGCACACATCAACATTAGTGTTTGCACTTTTGATATATTCTGAATTGGAATAGCATCACAGATCACATATCATGAGTATAATTTCATATATAGAGGAAAAACAGAACTTCCTAAGAAAAAATTTACTACGATGAGGGGATGGTAATTCAAGGTACCAATGTATTTGTAGGATTTGTGTATTGTGTAAAGTAATCTGATGTTGTACTTGTTATTGTATGTTGGTACTACTGTCACAGAGTGAATGCGCATGCGCATAGGAGTATGGGAACCTTTTTCACTCTTCAACGGCAGTACCCGGATGTATCCTGTTTGAAATACACGGTTGAGCCATGTGCTCTGAGTAATCTCAACTTTTTCTTTTCCCACTCGACAACCCCAGAATTGCAACAGTATTAACATAACAACAGTACTCAGACAACAGTTTCGCTCATCTTGTAGTTGATGACTTAACAAGGGATGTTCTTAGGCGCATAAAATTAATCGTCACTGTCACTCGCTTCAAGTAATAATCATAAATTTCTACTTGTTGGACACCCCCAAAGTTTCTACTTTGATTCATCCTTTTTCCCATAAGTATTCATAGCAGACTAACTTCTACTCCTCCTCAGAGAAAAATAAATATCAATACTTACAATTTGGGAATATGCAAGCTGTTTCCACCAACAAGATGCAGACTACCAAGGAACAGGACCATTACGATTAACCACTGTATTTGATGAAGTAACAAATCTCTCCATTTACAGCCATGTGGATGAAGATAAATTCATCATTCCAATCAAGGGATGCCTGAAAATGATGCAATAGGACATAGCAATACTGGAAACACTGCTTCCCTTCATATTAAACATTAAGTAAATAAGTAAGTGTTGTCACAATTGGCCATAGGAGTGATTAATTTCATCCAGGAATAAGTTCATGATAGTATTAGTTTCCTTTGGCACCCCTCAATCAAGATGAGAGTCAATACCAGGTGATAGGACATTGGTTCGTAGTAGTATGACTTCCTTTCATCACTCAGAGATTTCGGCATTTAAAGGCTCACTATCCAAGCATGAAGGATCAAATTTCATATAAAAAGGCTCGCTGTTTATGAGTAGGTAAATGTTTGCTATCCACTTGTGACTATATGCGAATCTAAATTTGGAAGCACCAACTTCTAGGTGCATCCTTTATTTGTGAAAATACATATGTCATTCAAGAGTGTTCTTTATGGACCTGGATAAAAATGTAATTTTCAGTGGATTTTGATCGTAATTCGGTCTACAGGGGTTATGGCTACCAGGACATGATTCCTATGGGAGTGCGACGGTTTAAATTTGCTTGAAGCTGATTCACTTTTATGCAGTCCTACTTTTCCACTGAAACAGCATATCGAGAGGAAGTCATGCATCAGTGTATGTCCATCCACACCAAGAGAAGACTGCATGCCATGGTATTCTTAACATTTTCACATAAGCAGAAGATAAACAGAAATGTGATTTTGAACAATTTTCATGAGGCACAAAAAAGACAAACTATCACTAACCCATATTAAAAACCTTAAACAGCTGAAGCTATTTCAAAGCATTAAATATTGCTTGGGTGAACAATATCGACTGTCTATAGCAGAACACAAGAAAAATGTGAAGAAAAACATGAGTAGTCAGCTACTTAATTAGGGTTGTGTGTTTTGTGGGAAAGCAAGGTCTTGCTTTTCGAAACCAAATTCAGTTTGCAATTTCTCATGGCAAGTAGAAAAACTAAAGGAGGCTCAACATCATCTGGCAGTGGGAAACATTATTGGAGAGGACCTGACTGAGAAATCAGTGGAAGAGCATTGGGAAAACAACAAATGTGGACTGCAGGAAGCCACAAAAGAAGTCTTAGAACTGATTGAAATAAGAAGAAAGTACTAATTGTGATAACTGAAGAAAGGCAGCTTTGCTACAAAAGAATAAGGAACAAAATAAGTCTCAAAGCTAGAGAAATGTGGATGAAGACTCTACGTGAAGATGTACAAAATAACCTTGCACTTGGAAAGATGAAAGCTGTCTATAGGATAGTGAGGTACCACTTCAAGGAACAGAGCATAAGATTCAGTGCAATAAGGGATAAGAATGGAGAACTTTTGATTGAAAAGGAAGACAAAGTGAGGAGATGGAAAAAATATCTGGAAGGGTTATACAATGGAAACAATCTCATTATGAATGTGACCAAAGAGGAAAGCAAAGTTGAAAAAGGATGATATAAGAGCATCAATATTAAGATTGGAATTTGATGCAGCAGTAAGGGACCTTCGGATGAATAAGGCTACTGGAATTCATGAAATTCAAACTACTAATCAAAATTGCAAGAGAGAAGACATATCTTTACATGTACTCAACAGGAGAAATACCCAGTGACTTTGAGAAGAGCATCATCACTCCTATTTCTAAAAAGAAGAGAATGGAGAAATGCAAAAATTGTGCATTTCTCCGATAAGCTGACTGACTACAAGCCTGACAATACATGCATCGAAGATATTAACAAGGATCATCTAAAGGAGAATAGAACGAAAAGAAGAGCAGTTCCAGGATGAAGATCAGTTTGGATTCAAGAAAAGTAGGGGTACAAGAGAAGCAATATTGGCCCTTGGGCTGCTGATAGAGAAGAGAATGGAGAAGTACAAACCGACTTTCATTGGATTTGTGGATTTGAAGAAGGCTTTTGACAATGTGGATTGGAATACAATGTTTAGAATTCTGAAAAGAATTGGAGTGTCCTACAATAACTGAAGAAGTATCCTCAGTTTGTATAAAAACCAAGTAGATGTGATTAAATCTAGACCAAACTGTGAAGAAGCAATAATAAGGAAAGAAGAGAGGCAAGGCTGTGCACAATCTACCATAATTTTTAATGTTTACATCAAGAAAGTCATTGATGAAATCAAAGAGAAGTCTTCTGGAGTAAATATCCATGGAGAAAAAATAAGCATGCTGCAATTTGCATATGACATAGCACTCAAAGCAGAGACAGAGAGGGATCTGAATATGATAAAATAAGCATGGAAAGTGCAATGGCCAGATATCGCCTGAAGATCAATAAAAAGAAAACTAAGATATTGGTTTGCAGTAGGAGAAAAGAAGCCAGGACCAATGTTAAACTAGGGAAGCAAAAACTAGAAGAGGTGAAAGAATTCTGTAACCTGGGAAGCCGAGTAACCAACGATGGATAATGCAAGAAAGAAAGAGTAAGTAGAATAGCTCAGGTAAAGATGGCATTCTATCAAAATAAGAATCTACTTACAGCTGGAAATACAAGCCTAGAAGTAAGGAAACAGTTCATCAGGACATACACCTGGAGCATGTTTCTTTATGGCAGTGAGGCATGGACGATGACAGCAGAGGAAAAGAATTCAAAATGTGGTGCTACAGACGAATGATGATGATTAAAAGGATCAACCAAGTAAGTAACAAGGAAGTCCTAAAAAGAGTGGGAGAAAAGAGGAGTCTACTGAAAACTAAAAAGAAGAGAGGACAACTTAATCAGCCCTATCTTAAGACACGATGGCCTAATGAAGACAATTGGCAAGGTAAAAGTGAACGGGAAGAATGGCAAAGGAAGGCATTGCATTAGATACATGGAACAGGTCGTGAAGGATGTAAAAGAGGAATTACGTTAATATGAAGAGGCTGGCTGATAGAAGAATTGAGTGGAGGACTGCATCAAACCAATCCTAGGATTGTTGACTGATTATGATGTCATGAAAACGAACATTGCATTCCAATTTACAGATATGAAAACATTGAAAATTGATAACATTAGAGTCCCAAATCACTATAAAAATTTCAAAACCAATTTTCAGAATTTTCAAGTTCAAAACCAGATTTTTTTCAAGTTGAAATCAAATTGCAGGAACTTCTTAGATTTACCAAGTTAAGAAGTTAAGTTTTCAGTGGAACAACCAAGTTACATTTTTATTTCAATCAAGTTTAATAAGTGAACTAGTGTGTCTAGTTTAATGTCTCAGAAACCCACTAGGACAGTAATGACAATGATTCCTGACAACAGCTGATTCCGTTTTCCCACAAGTGCATGAACTCACTCAAATTATAATCACGATCCCAGCATCTAGCTTTTCTGCCTTGAGGTCTTCTCAGCATTGAAGAGAATAAAGACATACCTGTCACACCCAAGCCCAAGATAAAAAGTTTCCCTAGCTGTTTTTTGAATTAAAAAGATATTGCTTGCTGTAGTACCCAAGGAGCCATTGTTCTTTGATGACGTGATAGATATCTTTACAAAAAAATCAATGAATTAAACTTCAGTAAGAGAAATGAGGTAAAACATTTCCTATAATTCCAAAAGCAGTTTTACATTTTATTATATTTATATTTCATACACACTTTTATGATTTCTTTTAAAATTAGTAGAGCCTAGCATTACTGTGGTTTCTATATACAGAGTTTCACATGCCTAATGACACAAGGGAAAAATCTGCAATATTGTATAATTTACAGGGTGAAGCTTCCCGAAGGTAAAAATGCAAGCTTTGCCACTGATATAAAAATTATACAAAATTAACATCACAACGGAGCAAAATACAAAAAGGTCAAATCATTTCACTAGTGCTTCACGTTTTCTTATTTATAGAACAGAAGCTTAAGGAAATGTTTCCATACCATGGGATAGAAGCATGTTGGATATTAAGCACAGAATAGCTGAAGCTAATAAAGTATCCATGATAAAGAGACCACTCACTACTTTTCTCAAAACGGGTGCAGTTAGAAACAAGGAAGAAGTACAAGAAAATCACCGCATGGTGTGTGGTCTTCTTTGCTCACATACATGGATTGTTGGTATTAGTGCACGATGATGGTTAAAACAATGGAAAAAAGGAAAAATGAATAAATATACAAAAGAGCCAAGAAAGAGAAGCCTACGTGGACCACAGTATGACATGGAAGAACCAAGCGTAATGGATTTGTCCAGAACTCAACTGAGGGAAAAATAGAAGGAAAGACCCTACCAGAGCCCCAGATTCTATTTTCGAGAGCTGTGAGAAGACAATACAAAATATACCAGCACAGCAACACACCATTGCAAAATAAGTCTTTCAGCACTGCTTTCAGTGATGGGAAGGCCACTGGACTATATGCATTGTGAACAGCTCTTCGCCTGTTTTTAATTCAGCAGTGCAGTGGCATATAATTTTTCATTTTATTGTTCCAAGGGTCTTCAACTTCATTTGACAACTGTTTCCCCACTTTGTACAACTCTCTTGATTTTGATTTTCACATTTCATTAGATAAGGCTTTTGGAATTGTGAATTTTCAACTTACCAGCATTCAGATTAAATGGCAAATTTGCCAAGCATACATGATATGAAAACAAGAATGAAAATTCTGACACCTACAATAAAACTTGGCATTCATCCACTTTCACTATTCCGAATATTCATGGTACTGTGGGTGGTGATAACCATGTCAGAGTTTTGCATATGTGCTCAAGGTCAATTGAAAACTTCAGACACAACAGTATTCATCGAATTAGACAACTGAACCATGCATTCACATACTCTTGATGCCTATGAATACATATTGTGCATTCTTACTAAATGCTATAAATAAATGAGGGAGCGTGGTGGCCTAGTGGGTAGAGCACTTGGCTACTGATCGAAGGGTCCTGGGTTCAAATCCAGGTGAAACCTTTGGACGCCCCCGAACAAAAAATTCTCGGAGTGCGAGGTGGCTCAGGGAAAGGAACTGGCCCCCCTGCCCTGAATGTGTGAAATTCACACGCCAGTGGCTTAGTCCGTGGTGAGCTCTACCATCACCTATCCGAACCAACCTTTGGGTTGAATCACTGTGAGCGTGTGTGTGTGAATAAATGTTGCAGAGAATGAAGACCATTAACCCATTCGCATCCTCGCCCTGGTATTTAAATAAACCCTAAAACACCACCGACTTTTATGTATAAAAAAGAAAAGTTACTTTCTATGGTTATGCATGGTAAAACTTGCCAAAAAAGCTGTCAAGATGGCAACTGCAAACAGGCACTGATAACGGGCAACAAAGTTAACAAAAACACCACCAGAGAGCAGCAGGACCCACTGAAAACTAACGCTATATATCATGCGTACCAGTACGCTTGCGGTGATCAAGGCCAGTTCCAATGTGCGTACCAGTATGCTTATGGATGCAAATGGGTTAATGAGGAAAGCCTCACGAAGAGTAAATCATAAATGAGCATGAAAATTCCATCATCAGAAACTTCAACAGTAACTCCCAGAATGAAAGTAACTAAACTTAGTATATTCAACACTTTTTTATTAAAACAATCGACCAGGTTTCAAGGTCTTAAAAGTCATTCTCGAGGTTCACAATTCTCGAGACCACTTCTTGGTGAACTTTGGTCCACTTCTTTGTTGAGGCTTTCGTGGTTCATAGTGCTGATAAAAGTTACTTTGGTTCACTTCTTTGTGAAGCTCAAGAATGATGCTAAGAAACTATTAGATTTGTAATTGTTGAATTTGTAATCTATGCCACTGAAAGTTGTATTTTGTAAAACAGCTGTTGTTTTGTTTTGTCATCTTATGAGTAACGGATGTTACTACGACTATCGTTCCTTTTTTTGTTCAGATGTACTCATGGTCCATTTAACGATGTGTAATACATGTGCTCTCTTAAGTACGGTTTTCTTTATTTCACAATTTGCCCAACTACAAGGAGAAAAACCCTGAAATTCTTAACAGGTTATGGGCCCAGTATACCGATGTATTGTCACATTGTGAATTACGTACGTGGAATTAAGCACAAAAGTTAGTTTGCCGAACTTGAAATCGAAACGTCTGTGGTAGAATGGAATTTTTCCCTGATCAGTTTTAGTGGACTATTTTTGCAATCATAAGATGACAACGACCGCTGAAACCACCGGGACTACGTCGACGGTTTTTACTATCGCCGTTACCGATTGACAGCATCAACGGTTCGCCACACATCTACGTTGGGTCGGCAGGCATTCCGGGTCTTCCGAAGCTGAAAGGATCAAGTAATTATGATGACTGGAGCGTTTATAAGAAGATGGTCCTAATTGATTATGGTCTTTGGGGATGCATTTCTGGCTCCGACGTGGATCCAGATGCTTATCAGAGCAAGGGATTGGCGAGACAAATGAACTTGAAGCGGAAATTGTACCGCATGCGCCGGGAGGACTTCAGTTCAATAATGAGTATGTCTCTGAAATGCTTAGTATAGCCCAGCAACTTTCTGAACTGAATATGACTGTTCTAGAAGAGGAGTTGGGAACCCTATTGCTTTGTGGTCTGCCTGACTGTGATGAACATTTAGTCATGGGTATTGTGCTACCAACAAGCAGATCAAGAAGGATGAGGTAATATCTATGCTTCTTGATATTGAATCCCATCAGACATTGAGGCAGGAAGTGTCGGAAACGGCGCTTGTGACTCATGGGAGGAAACCAAGGAACCCAAAATTGAAGGTAATCTGCCATGAATGCAAAGAAGAGGGGCATATACGTCCCAGGTGCCCAAAGCTGAAAGACAAGCAGAGGGACAAGAAGACGAAGAAGAAGGACTCAGATGTCCATCATTCATCAGCCAATGAGATGAAATTAGGGTCTGATAAGAAGACTCACTTACTGCTCACATCAAGTGCTTTTGTTGCAGGTCATCTTGAGTCTCATGACTTTTACCTGGACAGTTGTGCAAGCAGTAATGTAAGCTGGAGGAAAGACTGGTTGAGGAATTTTGATCCTAATGTAACTACTAATTTCAACACAGCTGACAAAGGTGTTTTGAGTGCTGAAGGTTGTGGTAATGTACCTATCAAACTATTGAATTCTCATGATGGAAATTTTTGTAATGGTTTAATAAGTAATGCTATGCATTCTCCAAGTGCTGCATGTAATCTTCTGTCGGTTAGCAGTGTTGCTAAGCAGGGCCATGTTTTGGTTTTTCATGCAGATGGTTGTGATGTCTATGAAAATGATTCAGTTAGCATCAATGGCAAAATATTGTTTACAGGATCACAAGTTGGTGGTATTTATAAATTGGATCAATCCAAGGATTTTTTGAATGAAAATTATTATAATTCTAGTAAGGCTGTGATATCATCCATTCATGCTGTGTCCAAAGAACAGTGGCATAAAAGATTGGGACATGCTTCTTACAAGAAGCTGGAATCACTTCTAAATGGGTTGGCAGAGGGTATGAATGTAATTCCTACCACAATATCACCACCACCCTGTGTGCCTTGTATCGAAGGTAAACAAACCAGGAAAAGTTTTCCTAGAGGTAAAGTGAAAAGCTCTAAACAATTGTTAGAACTTATTCATACTGATTTGTGTGGGCCTATGTCCATAAATAGTTGGAGTGGAAGTCGCTATGTGTTATTGTTTACAGATGACTTTTCATGTAAAAGCTTTGTGTATTTTTTGAATAACAAAGGTGAATTTGTATCCCGTTTCATTGAATTTAAGGCTATGGTGGAAAAACAAACAGGTTTGCAGATTAAGAAAGTGCGATCTGATAATGGAAAGGAGATTTGTAATTCTATGTTTCGTTCTGTTTGTAAACGTTCTGGCATTATTCATGAAACCACTGTAGATTCTACTCCTGAGCAGAATGGTGTGTCTGAATGGCTCAATAGAACTGTAATTGAGAAGGCTAGGTCCATGTTATCTGACTCAGGGTTGCCTAAGATTTTTTGGGCAGAAGCTGTCAATACAGCAGTGTATCTTAAAAATAGACTACCTACTACAGCATTATCAGATGCTCTTCCAGAGGAGATCTGGAGTGGACACAAAGTAGATTTAAGTGGTTTGAGGACATTTGGATGTTTAGCTTATGCTCATGTTCCTAAGCAACTTAGACGTAAGATAGATCCTAAATCCAGACCCATGTTTTTTGTTAGGTATGAAGAACATACCAAGGGATATAGACTGGCCGATCTTCAGAACCCGGGTAAGGTTAAAGCCTTCAGGGATGTTATTTTTATAGAGAATGTTATGCCAGCCAAGATTCCCAAAGTTTGTGATGAAGACGACCAAGGTGTATTTAATGTACATTATGTGACACTGGTAGCTATAGAGATGGCTATTAGTGAAGCCTATAATGTTGCAAATGTAAAAGTTGAAGATGTTTTGAGTGATGCAATTTCACAAATTGATACTGTTGACGTTCAGGATGTTGGTTTAATAGAATCTAATGGTTCATTCCAGCCTAATTTATCTGAAGGGAATTCTGCAGAATTGGATTGTATTCCCAATGAGGAAAATGAGTCTGATCTACCTCAGGATGAAGTATTTGAGGGAGAGAGGCGATCCGTTAGAGGAAGGAGACCACCAGAATATCTCAAAGACTATGAGGTAGCTATGGTAGCTCATGTAGATACCACTGGAGTTGAACCCATCAGCTATTCTGCAGCACTCAGTAGCCCTGACAGTAAGTCTTGGATTGAAGCCATTAACGGTGAAATCCAGTCACTCGTTGAAAATGATACTTGGGAAATCTCTACTTTGCCCAGTGATAAGAAAGCAATTTCATGTAAGTGGGTAATTAAACGTAAAATTTGTTGTGATGGTGCACCCAAGTACAAGGCCAGACTTGTAGCAAGGGGTTTCAGTCAAACTCAGGGAGTGGATTATTGGGAAACGTATGCACCAGTAATTAGAAAGGCTAATTTGAGACTACTTTTTGCTCTGGCTGCAGAGCATAACTTACAAAAACCTTCCAGAATGAAAATTGAAAACACGATAACGCCTTGCTTAGATCATACAGGTACATATTAAAAGCTTGCCTGATGAAGTAAAGAATTCTATCAGGAAATACTTCAGAAGCTCAGCAACCTATACACTGAAGCCACGGTTAAAATCAAAAGACTTGTTAGACGTATTTCACTTAGATGTTTGTACTGCATTTCTTAATGGGGAGTTGAAGGATGAGATTTATATGTTACCTCCACATGGCTATAATTTTAACGGTAAAGGTAAAGTTTTGCGCTTAAAGAAGGCTATTTATGGCCTCAAGCGGGCAGCAAGGGTTTGGAACCTAAAGATTAGTGATCATATTTTGCAGATGGGATTTTCCCAGTCAAGAAATGACCCCTGCATATTTTTTAAGAAATCAAATTCAGCATTTGTATATATTGCACTTTATGTTGATGACTTTCTTATTTTTACCAATAATGTGAATGAGAAAGAACTCATTAAAAGCGAACTTGAAGTTGAATTCAAATTAAAGGATCTTGGTCCGGTCAAGGAGGTTTTAGGAATAAGAGTGAGGAAAGAAAGAGGAAAGTTTTTTCTTGATCAAACTTCCTACATAGAAAATATGATAACTCACTTTGGTCAAGGCAATAGTAAAGATGTGAATACTCCAATGGAGGAAGGCTTAAAATTACAAGGAAATGACGGTAATTCTTGTAATATGCCATATCAGAACCTAATCGGTAGCCTAATGTATTTGTCCGTGTCCACCCGTCCAGATATAATGTTTTCATGTAGCTATTTAAGCCAGTTCAATAAGTGTGCAGGCTTAGAACACTGGCATTATGCACTGAGAGTACTTAGGTATCTCAAGAAAACCAAAAATCTATGCCTGTGTTACTCTAAGTCAGGTAAATATATTGAGGGTTTTTGTGACTCTGATTATGGTAATTTTATAGCAGACAAGAGAAAATCTTTTTCTGGGTTTAATTTTAACTTAGCAAATTGTGCTTTCTCATGGTCTAGTAAGAAACAGCTTTCTGTTGCAGCCTCTTCAACAGAAGCCGAATATGTAGGAATGTTCGATGCATGCAAGGAAGCTCTTTATTTGAGACGTTTGTTTTTCGAACTTGCTGACTGCATTAGTGTTATAGAAATCAACGTAGATAATCAGAGTGCAATCTACATTGCTGAGAATCCTGATGAATTTCATGAGAGAACCAAGCAATTAGGCATTAAATTTTATGTTTGTGTGGATAGGAAGGAAAAGAAGATTGTTCAATTTAAGTATCTTCCAACGTCAGATGACAGCTGATATTTTTACTAAAGCTCTTGGTAAGAGCAAACATTACCAATTTATGACACAACTTGGTATGTCCAATTTTATAATTGATGAATGTTAATATTTATGATGCTTCATACTTACTTGTTCCATAGATTAAGGGAGAGTGTTAAATTTGTAATTGTTAATGCTGCTTCATACTTTCTTGTTCCATAGATTAAGGGAGAGTGTTAGATTTGTAATTGTTAAATTTGTAATCTATGCCACTGAAAGTTGTATTTTGTAAAACAGCTGTTGTTTTGTTTTTTCATCTTATGAGTAACGGATGTTACTACGACTATCGTTCCTTTTTTTGTTCAGATGTACTCATGGTCCATTTAACGATGTGTGTAATACATGTACTCTCTTAAGTACGGTTTTCTTTATTTCACAATTTGCCCAACTACAAGGAGAAAAACCCTGAAATTCTTAACAGAAACCTTGGTAAGTTGTTTTAATGAAAAAGTGTGGAATATACTAAGCACAGTTATTTTCACTACCTATGGAAATTTTACAGTTGACACCTGAAGGAATCTCTTCAATTAGTAACTTCCCAGACTTACATTTCATGCAAGGTACTGTCTTTCTTTTCTTGATGCCTGATAATATTCTAACCTATAGGAGATGGTACTGATTCCTCCCCCCCATTGAAGCCTGTCCATTTCCCTGCAATGCCCTCTCCACCACTCTTTCTATTCAGTCTATTTCTCTCTTAAATGTATTGCTTAATCCTTGATATCATTTCCTGCCAAGATTTGTGCTTACATTTTTCTACTTCCTTCTCCAATTCTCCA
The DNA here is from genome assembly GCA_933228895.1 of Platycnemis pennipes. Lineage (NCBI taxonomy): Eukaryota > Metazoa > Arthropoda > Insecta > Odonata > Platycnemididae > Platycnemis > Platycnemis pennipes. The sequence continues at coordinate 33,219,544 of OW121857.1, read as the reverse complement.
TGGTATTCAAATTGGTATTCTATAGTATCCTCCAACAGCACTCACGCCTGGGATGGTTTTTAAACCAAGTATTAGTGATCACTAAATTATTCCTCAAAAACTGCACTGCTTTCTCACTGCAGTCACTCCTTTGATCCAACCCACACTCTCAAACCACACTTCCGTCTCTACTCTGACCAACAGCTGCATGCTCCATTTATTACTATTTGGAACCGCCTTCTGTTTAGAATGTGAAATAAGTGATAAATCCTAATTTTGGCGATCGTCCGACAAAAACTGGCAATTCGATAAAACCCTACTGTAACCGTTTCTTCCTCTAGCTGTTATTCTACTTCCTCCGTTTGTTCCTCTCAGGATGCTGAACGGCAACGAGATTCGTCGGCACTTCTTTTACTGCTGGGCATTTCCACGAAAATGTCAACTTTTTTCTCAAATTAAAATTTAGGCTGGAAATATTTTATCTTGATAAATCAACAGTTAAGTGATTGAATTTTATGAAATCAGTATTTAATTTGTTCAAAAAAATTAGTTACTCATTTGGTGATTGTTGAATTCAAGATGGCTGCCAGAGATTTGTTATGAACTATTTCATCATAGATTAGAGAGTAATATATGTCAACAAACAAGGTAAGCAGTGATTTTATTGCATTGCGTGTTTTGTGTAGTATAGCTTTGGCAATGTTCTGATACACACATCAAATTTTATATGCAATGTATAGAGATTTTAAAATACATATGTAAGTGCACATGCAAAAATGGTAATTCCGTCACAAAAACTCAATTTTTTTATTTTATCACCATTTTATAACATAGAGATTTTATTTTCTTTCTGGAAAGGTAGGTTCTGACACCCTTAAAGGTCGAAATATTAGATTCTCTCAAAAATGTTTTATTCAAGGCCATATAGCAGGGTGACGGAATTACTCAGATGTGACAGAATTACTGTGACAGAATTACCTAAAATTAGGTGATGTGTGTTTTTAATAGGCCCTCATTTTATATAGCTGTATTTAATAAATTGGATAGTCACCTACTTCTGAGCTGATATTTTAGGTTAATAATTAACTTTGTAATTACGTTATGTTAGGTAATGAGATAAATTATTTGTGGGTAAGCTGTTTGAAGTATTGTAGGTACAGTTTACTACAGTCTCCTTATCTCTACCATAAGAATGAATTTCTTAACAATGGGCTACGCATATGGTATATGTGCATCAGTAGACCCTACAATAAGAATCAATGCATAAATGTCCTTATTGAATCACAGAAATGGCAATTTTCCACTAGAAACTGTCCTTAGACCCTATATCATATTGATTTAATTCTTTCCAGGTAGAAGTGCAATATATAAATATGGCGAAAACACCTGCAGAAAGACAGCGTGAAAGTAGACAGAGAAGAAAAGAAGCTGGATTACATGAAGTAATGAAACAAAGGGATAGAGAGAGGAAACGTTGTAAGAAACATGATGAATAATAGGCAAATTAAAGAACTGAAAGAACAAAATAGATTAGCTCAACGCCGTTTCAAACAAAAACGGAGGGAGAGTGCATCAGAGAAACTAGCAGGCACAAATACAATATCTACAACCCCAGGTTCAAGTAATACTGTCCAAACCTCTTCAAATTTAACATCTCCATACAGAAGTAGGCAAAGTCTTGGTAAAGCTTTAAGTACAATAAAAAAATGCCTTCCAAAAAGTCCGCGTAAAATTAAGAGAGTTGTGCAATCTCTTAATTTACAATATGGTGAACCATCTCCACAGAAGACCCAAAAGGCACCTAATGATAATATTGCAAACACAATTGAGAACTTCCATATACAAGATTCAATCAGTTGGATGTACCCAGGGCAAAAAGATTTTGTAATTTCGAGGCAGCAATGGTAGCAAAATAAAGCATCAAAAATGGTATATGCTTATGACACTGAAAGAAGCATACCATTATTCAAGACAACAACATCCGGATGTCAAAAGTGGATTTTCGAAGTTCTGTAGCTTGCGTCCTTCCTACATAAAATGTTTGAATGATGTACCACACACAACTTGTACCTACTTGCAAGTACCATGAAAATGTAAGATTTTTGTTGAGGTCCCTGTCAAAATCAGGAGATGCACTACTCATTGTACCCCTGAATTCAGACCTTTTTTGGACGCTATTACATGTAACCAAGAAGTAGAATCCTGCATGATAGTTGACTGTGAGGGATGTGCAGCCAAGTTTAGAAACTTCTGTGGTTTCTTTGAAAATCCACAGACTGAAGTCAGGTGGGAACAATGGGAGAATACAGGAACCAGATATGAAAAAAGTACCCATGAGGTACAATTGAAGATTGTTTGAATGTTCTCGAAAATCAACTGATTTATTTCAAAAAGCATACATTCATCAAAAGAAAGCAAAGTTCAAACTTTAAGGATGCCAAGTCAAACTGTGACAAGGAGACCGTAGTCATTCAAGTTGATTTCGCAGAGAACTTTACAATAATCGACCAAAATGAAATTCAGGCAGCTCATTGGAACCACCAGCAAGTTACTCTTTTTACAGCTTGTATGTGGACCCAGGATGCTTGTCAATCGTTTGTCATCGTTTCAGATGAATTGATTCATGACAAGTATGCAGTAGATGGATTTTTGAGATTGTTACTTCAAGAACTACGCACCCTTCATCCACATATCAATAAAGTAAAATTCTTCTCTGATGGGGCAGCAAGCCAGTTCAAGCAGAGGTACTTGTTCGAAAACATTGCTTTTTTACACGACTTGTTCTCTCTAAAAGAACTGGAGTGGAATTTCTTTGCCAGTAGTCATGGTAAAGGTGCAGTGGATGGAATTGGAGGTGAAATTAAAAGACAAGCAAAACTTGCCATATTAACAGGAGTAGCCAAGATTTCATCAGCCGAGACTTTGTTTGAATACTGTAGTGCAAAAAATGAGAAAATAAAAATGAAGTATATTTCAAGTAATGAACTACAGGCCAACAGAAAAGAAAATCAGGAACGATGGGAAAGTATGTCATCTAGCATATCGGGTACCAGAAATACCCATAATGTTGTAGTTGTAGACAAGCATACTGTCTTACTGAAACCATTTACCGAAGCAATAAATTATAAGACATTCCATTTAAGCCTTCAGAAATCAACAACAACATATTTCAGATGCGATGTTGCTTCCACGAAGTCCTTGGCAGTTGGAACTTTCGTATTGGCAAGCTACAGTGGCAAGAAGACAAAACAAATGTATGTAGCACAAATAGCTTCAGTATCAAATGAAGATTCGGATTGTTATGAGGTACTGAACTTACGCCGAAATGATGACAAGGGGATGGTGTACATATTTCCAGAGAAAGAAGACAGATGTTGGATTGAGAAAATGGATGTCGTTCACCTTGAGCACCAGCCTATACTTCACATGGTTGGAAATCGCATTCGTTATATTTTTCATAATGGAGTGAATGGACTGTAAAACACACATTAGTGCAAAATAATATGTTTCCCCTTTTATTATTGTTATTTGTCATGATTTGTTATTTGATTACGAAGAAGCTACATTTTTTTTGTTTTAACTCATCATTATTTGTTGACTGTTGATTCAGAGTTGGTAGAAGTTAAATGACCATATTCTTTTTGAGTTTGAAACAAGAAGCAATTGGTAATTCCGTCACGTGTTTGTTTATGACTGTTATATACATATTATTAATTTGTAGTTTTGGCAAACTGTGCTATCATAAGCGATGGCTCAAACATTATTCAGAGCCATATTAAAAGTTTTCAAATTCTGTTTAGATTCACAGAGTTTTGAAGATGTTTGAAACCATTACTCATAGGAGGTTGAACTGGCAGTAATTCTGTCACATGTAAATTTTAGGCATATTTAGAAGGTATTCAATTAATTAATTTGGTTTCTGTATATGAACATCATCTTAATAAGAAGTTTTTTGATATGCACAGTTAGAAGTGTTGCAATTATTTAGTATTTTACAATTTTATCACAAAATCCTATTACAAAGTTTTCTCTAAAGGTAATTCCGTCACATATGGAATTGCCCTGTTATTATCAATATTCTATCGCTCTCCACAGCCCTTTTCCATAGGTTTTTACTCAAAACCACTGCTACTACCCTATACCCTCATCCCCCCACTACTCCTGAATTAACACTAGTCCCTCAAGGGACAATCGATAAGAGGGATCTATCTGAATTTGCTCAATCCCAACAAATGTATATTTCCTCTCTAGTACTTAACAAGTTCTTTGCTTCTTTAGTCAAGAGAAAGTAACTTCGTCCATCGCTAACGTTAGCGTACGACAGCAATTTATTCCGCTATTAGATAGATTATAGAAACTAAGGACTTGAGCCAAGACAATACCCCGAAAGGAAAAAAATTGGTGGGTACTCACAGATAAACATCGAAAAGCCCCAAGTATTCCACTGAAAGGGCAAATCTAATATTTCAAATGATGCATTTCCAGCGTCGCGTAGCCACTGCCACGGCCATTGCATCACTTGAAGATAACCTACGATAGAGAATGGAAAATTGTTTCACTAAACAAGAAAAACAAATTTTCGGAATGAAATGACATCAGAAGGATAGTATGAGAAACTGGCAAGAAATATTAGTATATCGATATTTAGTACAGTCAAATTCGGTGAGTAAAATAAAGCATTTTATGTGATATATCAAAATATCAAGTACCCTCACTCACTTGATCGTGTTGCATTCAAGAACTTCCAAAATAATTCTCTGAGACACTTAAAGCGCACCAACGATGTTGAAACTACTGGATGCTACTGGAGATACGTGCCAATGACGAACGGAAGACTTGCACGGTCATTCATGCTGCAGTATCATGAGGTCTTGCGTCGCACACAGCACCAAAAAACCTAACTCAGCACTTCTTGCGATAACTATAGTTATCGCAAAGTTAGTTATAGTTATGTAGGTAGCTACCTACATCACCTATGCTTGCGATATGCATCACATCATCCCACATCCTACATCAAAGGTTACCTACATGAACTCGTGACACTCGAGACCACCTACGTGCTGCGCGGGCTGCGCGGTGAATCAAATGTTTAATTCTCCAGTGAGACACGGGCGGCGCGACATGCATTTCTTATGAATCATACTACGGCACCACGCGATCATACCGAAAGATTTGACAGGGAGCCAAGAAAGCATATGGTGAAATCGTCATGGTTGATAGCCCGAGATAATATAGATATCCGCCGAAAACGAATTTACTGCTCAACACTGGCTTTCGACGAGGAAATATCCATTTGACTCTGAACATCCACTATGTCCACTACGCTAGCCCATAAGCCTTTTGGGTGGCATTTTCACGTAAAGCCTTAGCCCTCCTCAAAGACTATGTTTTGTCATGGGGGGATGACCTTATGTGTTTCAGTGACCCCTATAGCTGGAGTGGTGGTGGCAACGAAAAAATCCTGGCAGCGGCACTTGTATACGCTTATCAGGGGCGTCGGAACTATTTTCGCTGGGGGGGTCCACCTTGAAAAGGGCCCGGCTCCAAAGAAAAGGGCCAGCATTTTTGGCGGATAGGAAGGGGTAGGGACTAGAATTTTGCTTAAAGAGCATAATAAGGTGTGAGAATGTCATAAGGGAAAAATCAAGGTGGAAACAAGAGAAATTTAATTTTTATTAATGAAGACTACCTACTGATTTCTCTGGGGGAGGACTTCGGCCACTCTCGCCCCCACTTCCGACGCCGCTGACGTTTATACATCTAACCCATCGGTAGCTTTCCGACACTTTTCGCTTCATAACGACAGTTTTACCGAAATAATTCGCTATTGAACACGTACGGAATCGCATTTGTCGGTAGGGCGTCGTTTCGGTAACTACCGAACCGAATTCCATCGCTAAGCCCTCGTAACGAAGTACGGAATAGGCCTACAGATCGGTTGAGAGGTGCGAGCCAGACGAAAGGTGGTCCACGTACCGCTTACGCGGCGTTTATTCCTCGGTGAGGAGACGAGATCTTAGTGGGGCGCCCTATCAAATGTTGGTGTCCCAACGGGTGTCGTGTCCGGCAGCAGAGGAAGCAAGGCTATGGTGGTAGTCATCACACGAAACCTTAGGGCGGCAGGAGAGATAGGGGGCCATCTATATGCTTCATAACGCTGATTTTCTATATTTTTTAACCCCCTTCGCCTTCCTTAACGCTCCATAATATTTGCTAAGAAATAATATTGCCATAAAGAATTTCTCCATAATATTTGCTCTCTTAAATTACGCATCTAACTATGTAAATGGACCCTCTCATTTGAAAATAACAAAACTGGTTTTCATTGTTAACACCTTGTTTATTTTTCAATTCCACCATTTATTCACGAATTACTATTTGAATCATCGCTATTATTTGAACGACGAATGAATTTATAATACATCTTTCTCTAACTTCCTCATGGACTACGCCTTGTCGTGGTGGATTTAGGGTTTGCGTGTTCCCGTGACCCCTAGAGCTGCACTGGCGGGAGCAACTCATATTGCTCCTGGTAGTGTCACCCATGCCAGATAGGTCGAAGGATAGGAGAGCCTGACGAAAGGTACTCTACGTACCGTACCCACAGCGTCTGTTCTCCAGTGAGGCGGCTGTGAGAAGGCGTCTGACCCCAGTGGGTGGCCTATCAAGTGATGGTGTCACGTTAAAAACACTATCGAGGCAGGCAAAGGGAAACCATCTCAATTAAACTGTCCCAAGAACACAATGCACTTGAACAATGGAGAATTGAATCCTGGCAACTACGGGTTCCGGGTCCAAATGAGATAAGTGGGTCGTCACGGTCGTCATCTCACGAAATCCTTGCAATAAAAGAAAGATAGCAGCATCGCGCTGCAGCGGCGAAGAAGAAACCAGAAAGGAGAGCAACAACCTAAGGATTGGGAAATGGAACGTTAGGACGATGTTAAGGGCAGGGACGATGTTAAAACTAGAAAACATAAAACGTGAAATGGAGAGGCAAAAGATCGATTAGTTGGAATTGAGCGAAATAAGATGGAGAGACCAGGGGGATTTCTGGAGTGAAAATTACAGGGTTATATATAGTGGAGAGGTAGAGAGCCAGCGGGGAGTAGCAGTTGCATTGAATGCAACACGGAAGAAAAAAGTATTGAATACGAAACAGGTACGCGATAGAATATTGTTAATCAAAATCAAAGCAATGCCGACGAATGTAGTCGTAGTAAAGGTTTACATGCCTACAGGGGGACATATAGAAGAATAAGAAGAAGTATATTGCCAGTTGGAAGAAGTAATCGGGAAAGTTAAGGGCAAGAAGAACCTAATAGTTATGGGAGACTGGAACGCTGTAGTAAGGGAAGGGAAGGACGAAAGTGAAGTAGATTAAGAGGGAATATCAGAAGATTGTGGATAGATGCATGAGGGAAGAGGAACAATAGATGAAGGGTGGGGAATGATAAAGACGGGCATAAAAAGAGCATCTGAGAAATCAATTGGCACATTAGACGCTAGGAAGATCAAGAAACCACGGATCACTGTAGAAATGATGGAAAGGGTCGAGGAAAGAAGGAAATGGAAAAATGTAAACACAGAGCTAGGCAAAAAAGGAGATAAATAACAGACTAAGGAGAGCAAGAGAAAAGTGGTGGAGTCGGCAATGTGAGGAGATGGAGAGGCTCCAGAGAGAAAGAGAAAAAGGCAGTCTGTACTCAACAGTTAGTATGTTAGTATGTTGTTAGTAGTAAAAGGACGTAGATCAGGATGAGGTGGGTCCATGAATAGGTACTGGATTGTGAGATAGAGAAGGCATTGCGAGAAATGAAGACGGGTAAAGCGATGGGGATAGATAACATCCCAGCAGAACTTCTGAAGAACCAAGGAAGAGGGGAAAGGGAGAAATTTTATGGATTTGTTCGTAGAATATACGAGGAGGGGGCTTGGTCTGTGGATTTTGTAAAAACCGAGCCGATACCTATACTGAAAAGGAGGGGGACAAAAGAATGCGAAGACAATAGAAAGATAAGTTTGATTTCTCATGCGTCAAAGGTAGTGCTTATAATAATCAACAGAAGAATGGAAAAGAAAGCAAACGAATTTCAAGGTGAGGATCAGTTTGGATTTCGACAGAGGAGAGTCACTCAGGATACGATTGCAGGGATGAGAATACTGATGGAAAGGAATGTAGGATATAATCAGGAAGTATTCGCGTGTTTGAATTCGAAAAGGCGTTCGAATGAGTGAGGTGGGAAAAGTTAATGGGAATATAGAGGAAGATAGGAGTAGACTGAAGAGACTGGGGACTGATCCGGAATTTATACATGGCACAGAAGGCGTGGCACAGAAGTAAGAGTGGCCGATAGAGAATCGGATTGGCCCAAAATAGGGAGGGGAATTAGGCAGGGCAGCTGTCCGTTACCGCCGGTACTTATACATATGGTAACATATACTCGGAGAAATTGGCGAGAGAGGTTTGGGATGAGTTGGAGGCTGGAGTAGAGGTCGGAGGAAAATGGACAAAATCGGTTAGGTTCGCGGATGACCAAGCGCTACCAGCCAGCCCATATCTTACAAAAAGTGCTGGATGAGTCGTTGGGACAGTGGGAAAGATATATGATGAAGAAAAATCAGAAGATAACGAAATTAATGCGATTTTCAAGAAACAAAAGGCCAGTTTAACTACATGAGTAGGAGGTCAGACGCTAGAGAAGGTGGAGCAATTTAGCTATCTAGGTAGTGTGTTGGAGGAAAAAGGGTATAGCAGCATTGAAGTGAGAAGGAGAATCGCATTGGCAAAAGAAGCTTTTAATCGTAGGCGTGAATTAGTGTGAGTGGCGTTAGTACGGAAGTAAAGACAAGACAAGTGAAAAGTTTAATATGGAGCGTGGAACTATATGTGGCGGAAACGAGGGCTCCGCGGAATAAGATGAAAATAGACAAGGCTTTTGAAATGTGGGTGTAGAGCAGTGGCGTGCATTGCGGGTAAGCTAGGTAAGCTGCGCTTACCCAGGCAGCGATGAAAAAATATACATATCGTCTTCACTCAAACATACATAGGGTATTCTTCATTATTTTTCGTCACGTGCGATTATTCTGACGACTTATACCGCATTCAATACACGCCAGTGCGTCGCGTCATCCAGTTTTCGCCGTGGGCATGGCAGCCGACCGAGGCCGTGGGTAGGCTCAGCGGATGGAGATCCCCTAAGCACTCTCTCTCTATTTCTCGCACGCTCGCACTCAATGCTAATGCCTGCGGCTCGGCCTAGAGGTAGAGGCGGACAGCGACGCGAGCGCTGCCAGCTACCGTGTGCCATCATCAGTATTTCAATCCTAGGATTGGTTTACTGCAGCCTACTAATCTGCCCTAACTCCCTCACGCCCTGGTATGTTTTCTCTTTCACGTCCTTTTATTTGCCCTATATAGTTGTCCCTTGATCTTCCTCGCGGGACCTTCCCTTCAATCTTCCCTTCTATTATATTTCTAACTAATTCCTTGTGCCTCAAGGTATGTCCAATCCTTCTGGTTCTTCTTTGCCGTAGGGTTTTCCATATTGTCCTTTCTTCATCTCCTCTTCTGGACACCTCTTCGTTCCTCACTTTATCTGTCCATTTAATCTTCAACATTCTCCTCCAGCACCATGTTTCGAAGGCTTCAATTCTTCGTTGGTCTGCTTTCCCGAAGTTCCATGTCTCTGATCCATAGAGTGCCACGCTCCATACGAATGTTTTGATGAAGTGCTTTCTTGTTTGCAGCCGTAGGTTCTTTGAGCATAGTAGTTGTCTCTTCTTCATAAACGCCTCCTTAGCTTGTGCTATTCTTCGCTTGATGTTCGTCGAGCTTCTTCCATTCCAAGTTATAGTGCTGCCGAGGTAGATGGAGTTCTCCACTTGTTCCCATTTCACTCCCCGAATTGTTATATTTGCCCTAAGCTTCTCTCTTCCGCACACTAGGATTTTAGTTTTCTTCTTGTTGATGCTCGTATTATATTCTTGAAGTATTTGGTCCATTGTGGTTAGGGATGCTTGCAGGTCCTCTCGACTTTCTGCTACAACTGCGATGTCATCAGCAAACCTTAGCATGTTTATTTCTTCGCCATTCACCTTGATGCCATTGATGCCAATTTCCTCTGCGTCTCTTATTGTTTCTTCCAGGTATATATTGAATAAGGCTGGGGAGAGGTTGCATTCTTGTCTGACTCCTTTATTCATTTTGGCTTCTATCTACCTTCCGTCTTTCATTCGCATTGTGGTGTCCTGGTTCTTGTAGAGGCTATAGATTATTCTTCTATCCTTGTAGTCTATTCAAATTATTTCCAGAATCTTGAAGATCTTGTTCCATTCGGCGTTGTCAAAGGCCCTTTCCAAGTCCACGAATGCCACATACAACGGCATATTTACGTGTATCATTTTCTCGGCCACTATCCTTAAGCTGAGTATTGCCTCCCTATCTCCCTGAATCCGAATTGATTTTCCGAAACATTCCCTTCAATCTTTCCTTCCATTCTTCTGTTAAATATCCTAGTAGATATTTTCAATGTGTGTGACACCAGGCTCAATGTTCTGAGTTCTTCGCATTTCTCTGTCCTTGTCTTCTTCAGGATTGCGATCATTTCACTCTTCTGGAATTCCTTTGGCAGTTCTCCACAGTCATAGCTATCTTTGATTATTCAAAGACGGTATCCTTTGCTTTGACCCCGAGTGCCTTGATGATTTCTCCTTTTTTTGTACCCTCCTGCACTGTAAAAAGTAGATCTGATTTTAAGGTACAAAAGCGATCTGAATTTCAGATGCAACAATTTTAAGACAGGGTATGTTGAATTTCAGCAGTAATATCTTGTCTAAAAATAAGGCAGGTGAACGACTGAAAATCAGACCATCCAGAATCCTGCTCCCTCTGCTTCCTGCTTAACTGCTCCTGTACCAACCATCCATGTTCCTGCCTCTTCCGCACCTTGAATCCGTGTTCCTGCCTTACAACCAGACAGCGCTTAAATTCAGATCGCACTGAAAATCAGATCAACTTTTTACAGTGTGGTGCCTTGTTGTACCTTAGGTCTTTCACGGCTCTGTCAAATTCGCTTCTCAGTATCTCAGACCCCCATTCATCTTCATCCTCCCTGATTTCTTCTTCCATTAAGTCAGCTTCCATTGGTTTGGATGCTTGATAGAGCTCTTTGATGTATTGCTTCCATCTATTCTCTATGTCCTCCTGTTCTATGAGTATCTTTCCATTCGAGTCTCTTATGTTTTGGGATCTTGTTTTTCTTTCTCTGAATTCTCTTTTCACCAGTTTATAAGCCATTTCTGCATTTCCTTTCATTATTTTGTTATTTATTTCGTCACAGCTGTTTTCTATCGATTCTTCCTTGGCTTTCTTGCACTCTCTATTTACTTGGTTTCTCAACTTCTTACATTGGGCCTCCTCAGTTTCATTTCATTGAATCTTGTATGTTCTTTTTTCCACTATGAGGTCTCTTATTTGGGTCGTTATCCATGGCCGATCTGTTTATCTCTTTACTCACAAGTTGCTCATCTGCTACCTCTGTAATGATCGTCTTTATTTCATACCATCTTCCCGTAACGGTTGTCTCCTTCACTTCTAGTTTTTCATCGATGACTGAAATAAACCTTCCTCTTGCTTCTTTTTCCTCCAGTGTCTTCGTGTTTCATCTTGGTTTCTTCGTAATTCTCTTCACCTTCTTGTATCGTAGACAGCTGTCCATGAGCACCAGGTTATGGTCACTATTTATATCTGCTCCGGGGTAGCTCTTGTACTGCTTAACTTGGTTCTTATATCACGTTCTGACAAGGATGTAGTCTATCTGGTATCTTCCTCTGTCTCCCGGCTTCTTCCATGTATATCTACTTCGCCGATGGTGCTCGAAGAGGGTGATTGCTATTACCATGTTTACCGTGTGCCATACCTTGGGAAAACCGGAGCGGTAGGCTACGACACGAAGCGCTTACGAATTTTCATGCAAATTATTTCTGTCGTCAAAATCCATTTTTCTCGACTAATACAAAACCTAAAGCGTTGAGTAAGGTAGCAATGAATAGGATTTTTTACTGAATTGTGGTATAGCATACTCAGCTTACGTTAGAACACATTGTTTATAATTTAAGTTTAAAAAATCTTTTCGGTAAAAGCGCAAAGAGAAAGGAAGGCCCCATAGAGATACGTTGTAAATGGACAATAAGGTAAAGAGGATTATACCTGTAGTCGGCAGGAGACGTGTGTTTCTTTATCGTGTCAATAAATAACTTATAAGAGGCATTGTGAACTGTAAATATGTTCATATCAATAAACTGTCTTTGTTTTTTTATACACACACTTCCTAATTACTTCATTTCAACAACCCAACAGAAGATTAAATCATTTTTGCAAGGAAAGGTAGTATGTCCGAAAGTTTCGCACAGTTTTAAAAGAAAATAGCAAAAATGTTATGTTCTACATACAAAACAGTGAATAGATTACGATTTCGGTACACAGGAAATACCAAGTTTTAAGTGCAATCACAAAGAGTGTAATCGTGAGTACATTCGAAATTTTTGCGTTTCCCTGTATATAAAAACCAGTTGGCTGACTGGGAGTTCTACTCTCGTGAAATTGTTCAGTTGGCTATGCCTCCTATTTATGACAAACTCAATATCATATCTAATGCCATAATGAAGCATGAAAGGTCATAGGGACACATTTACTCGTTTGCTCAACTTCTACAATACCCGCATAGAAGTACGTCTTCATTCCTATTTCCTCGCAAGTGTAGAGCGGCATAATGAAAAAGTGGCTTAGACAGAGTGAATGTGCAGAGATTAATTGACACAATTTGCGCCTTTTTGCGCTGTGGTCGGTCCCCCCCAAAATAATTTCAATAAAACATATCCATAGGTCTTTTCATTGGAGATTTCGTTGAAAGGAGGACAAGACTGGTGAATGATGTTTTGCCTATTTATATTCTCGCATTTGTTTTTTCTGTGGGGGACCCCTCTGAAGTTAATGTAACGGTATTTCCCGCAATTTATATGCTTCTTTTAGTTTGTAGTTAGTTTTTTTAGTTTAGTTTTAGTTAGGTTTAGTTACTTTTATGTGCATCGTTGATGATTAATAAAGAAATTATCCAGTTTTAATTTAAAAATCAATAATTTAAATAGTATGCCATTCTCGGTTATAGTTATCCAGTTTATAATTGAGGTGACGCAAGTGACGTGCGGGATGAATACATTACCTGATGTGCAAGCAATTAATCTGTATTAGTATTTATTAGGTAGCTTGTAATCACGAGGAAAATAGTTTTATCCGAAAACCTCATATGAAATAATCGTGCTTAATCGTCGTGCAAAAGTTTGAAAGAGGCGTCTAGCAGATGTATTCAGCAAAATTCCACTTCATTTATGAGCCAAGCAGAACCGCTTATATATTAGGAAGTTCTATCCAAACCTTCTTTCACAAAAAATGTGTTGGTAGGGTTTTAGTTAGTATCAGCGGAAAATTTTTCAAAACCAAGTTTTCGACACAAAAACGTGCAACTTTCCCTGGTTATCACTACTAACTGATCAGATAAGATAGTATAACTTTCATCGGACATTGGCTTCAGTCGGCCTATTTTCAACAATTTGTAAAAGTCCATTAGTAACCATGAATTTCCTGAAAACATACAGCAAATGTATTCATTTTGGAGTGGTGTTTTTGGATTTTCTAGAGTACAATTCGCTGATATATGACTGATGCCCACATATTACCAGTCTTTCACAAACTAAATTATCATACTTATCGTCAGATAATCACTTTCAATTATACCCCAGATATGGCAATCAATTTCCATTAAAACAGATTCCATGGGAACGAGGGAACATCTTATCTTCTAAGCCAAATTAACCTTCGAAGAAAATATTACAATAATGAATTTCACCATACAAAATAATTGAGTCTTCACTTACCTATTCCATACCAGTAAAATTCCTGGGTAAGATTAAAGTCGCGGAACAAGCAAAATTGCCGATGCTTAAATCCCTAGGCGTATAACATTTATGCATATTTAACCCACATCATGTCAATTAAATCTGAAAGGAACTTTTCAAGAACTTACAATCGCTGTGGAGCAGAGGTAGAAAAATAAGTTTGAATATATCTAAGCATAAAAATGACGTACGTAGAAAAACAATTCATCAGAACGTACATCTGGAGCATATTTCTTTACGTCAGTGAGGCATGGACCTTGAAGCAGAGGAGAAGAAAAGGGTGGAAGCATTGAAAATGTGGTGCTACCGAAGAATGATGAAGATAAAATGGATCAACCGAGTGAAAAACGAAGAAGTCTTAAGAACAGTGGGAAAAAAGAGGTCTGCTGAAAACTCTAAAAAAAAAGACGGGACAACTCAATCGGCCATATCTTGAGACACGATGGCATGATGAAGACAATCGTCGACGGAAAACTGAACGGGAAGAGCGGCAAAGGAAGGCATCGTGTGAGATGTATGAAGCAGGTTGTGATGGATGTGAAAGAGCGGAATTACGTCAATTTTAAGAGGTTGGCCGAGGAAAAAATCGAGTGGAGGGCTGTGTCAAACCAATCCTAGGATTGTTGTCCGATGATGATGATAATATAGGCAGAATGTTGAAAAAATGATGCTAGGAAAATTTACTGGCTAATCAAGCATGTATAAAGAGGTGGAGAATCATGGTACGCCTAGGAATAGATACATAAATAAAAGATTAGTTAAAACCTAAATAACAGAGCACTGGTTAGAGGCTTTTAACATGTGACTAAGGAAAATAATGGAGATGCTTGCCTGTATAGATTGCTAGGAGAAATACTGAGCAAGTATTAAACATGGAAATTGAAGATACGGCAAAAGTGGGTGGCAGACATATCAAGGATGAGCGGAATGCTGAAGAAAGAGAGAGGAAAGAATGCCTAAATATGTGGAAGAGGAGAGAAGTTCTTGTCAGAAAAAAAGGTAGGTGAATGATAAGGCTAAAAATGAGGCAGAATTAAAGGAAAGAAAATAGGTATGGAAAGAACATTGCGGTGACCAAATATTTTAAGGTATTTAGACTATTAAATTCAACAGATTCAGGCGAGATATCGTGGAAGTTCTTCATAATGTAAGAGAAACAATTGCACTTTTCCACAAATTGGTTTATTGCGTACAACACGTTTCGGCTCACAGAGCCATCATCAGGTACTTGTACCTGATGATGGCTCTGTGAGCCGAAACGCGTTGTACGCAATAAACCAATTTGTGGAAAAGTGCAATTGTTTCTCTTACATTATTTAGACTATCCAAGGTAGTGGTACCATTCAGGAGAGGTAACCGATATCTATGGTCATTGGCGCCATGCAAGAAAAGATGGCAATTGAATGGAGCAAGAAATATTTCAGGGAAGGGTGGAGAGAAACCCGGCGTTGGCATTAGCTTGCTCTTAACGAAAGGCGCCTGGTGGACCACGGCTTAACGTCCCATCCAACGGAAGGAACATTGAACTCGAATGCTCTCCACAAAGTCTCAAACGAGGATCGGTATATCAATAAAAATCTCTGCCACTGCTGGGATCCGAACCGGGGCTATCGGGATTAGAAGATAGTACACTAGTCTCTCCACAACTATCTATAGGTATAGCTAATCGGGTAAGAAAGTTATGGGGCAATATTTAAGAACTTATATGTGCCTGATTTCATGAAATAAATGCACATAGTCTCATCTAGCACATGCAATAATCATTCTTGATCTGATAGTGAATTTTCATAGCCATAGGATGATATTAATATAATAAAATTTTAATAATAATTTTTAAGAGTATATATACTTAATATTTTTTTATCCTAAGAGGTTCTCTTGACCGTGTGGTACCCTAGTGGGTATAGCGGTGAGATGCCAACTGGAAGTATCGGCACACACTTACGAAAGGCATCTGGATACGTCAAGTTAAATCATAGCTGTGCAATTTTATGGGCATCGGATCGATTTATAGGGCCAAGGGTAGCACAGGGAAAGAAACCCCACTCCTTCCATACCCTGATGTGTGGATCATTATCTCCGCCCAATCGCCTTTGTATTGTATGGTAGTATTTGGTGAGCTCCTCTTGAATGTATCTAAGCATAAAAACGACGCGCGTAACGAAGAAATACCCTCATGCTACTTCGTGGAATGGAAGCATGATGAAAAAAAAATGACCTGGTATATTCCACACCTTTTATTGCAACAATCGACCGCGGTTTCGACGGCTAGACAGTCATTATCAAGGCAACCATATGGTTCACTTTATGGTTGCCTTGATAATGACGCTCTAGCCGTCTAAACCACAGTCGGTAGTTGCAATACAAGGTGTGGAATATACCAAGTCATTTTTAATTTCATCACGACGTACGTAAGCAGAATATTGAAATGATGTAAGTACAATGTACTAGTACACCAGCCTCTCCAAAACTATCTATGGGCATAGCTATTCCGGTAAGAAAGTTGTGAGGCAATATTTAAGAATTAATATATGCCTCATTCCGTGAAATAAATGCACCAAATCTCATCGAGAAAATAGAAATTCTTGACGCGATAGTGAAGTTTCATCGCCAGAGGATTGGCATAATATTTTTTGAGCGTAGAAGGGGTAAGAGGGGAGGACATCTGAGAAGATGTTAGGGAGAAATTTGAGGGAAGATGGAAGAGGAAAAATTTTAACACGGGAGAAGGCAGGAGACGATATTAGGAAACAAACAGTACACTTAGGAGAGAAATAAAGAGAGCGAAGGAAAACTGGTGGAAAGGGCAATGTGAGGAGATGGAGAGGCTCCAGACAGAAGGAGAAACAGATGTCCTCTACTCATAAGTTTGAATTTTATCCAGTATCAAGAAACGGAAGACGCTGGTCACGGTAGCTGGGTTGGTAATGTGTCAACCTGATAGCCCAAAGGTCAAAAGTTCGAATCCCGCCCAGAGCATAGATATTGTATGTTTGTCTTGGGATTAAGATCTTAGGATAGACGGAACGAAATAACCATAAATGTTGGAGTGCCTAAAAACCCAATTACTATTACGAAATGGAAAACGGTACCACATATCTAGGGTAAGTTTAGAAAGTTGGCAATTGTACCAGAGGAAATTTAGCTCAGGTGGTAAATCTGTGGGTGGTAAGGAATATGTGAAAGAACTGTATGGTACTGACAATAGCCCTAGGACTAGGGAATAAAAGAACATAATCATAACCATAGGATTGGCATAATACTTTTTATTGCAAGGGATTTTCCTGGTGGTGTGGGAACCCAGAGGATAGATCTCTCCGGGGAATCACTAGCGCTACAGGGAAATGATGTTTATCTGGCGTTGGGATAGAATCGCTGAATTAATTCTGTCCCCCCTCTTCATCCCCTCTGATGAGTGGAACTCATACCCATTTGGTCATAGTATTTTGTGACCTTAAACCTCACCAATTAGACCGGCCTTTCGGGAAAAAACTGCTAACTGCTGCTAATTTAACAACTCCAGTTGAAAGCTCCAAAATTAAATCCAGTTTTCATTTTTCATGAGTTTTGCTATGGGGTTATTTGCAATTTTCATCATCTACTCGTTTTTCTATTCGTTAAAAGAGCCCTCAGACCAGAAGGAAAGGTGTAAGTATGCGAATGGAATGTTAAAACATAGTCTACGTTGGCCTACTCTTAGCGAAAGGCGTCAAGGGGACTACAGATTAATGTCCCATCCGACGGATGGAGTGCTGAACTTGCAATGCTCTCCATATGGTATCCAAGTGAGAGGTCAACGAAATGTCAACTGAGTTCTCAACCCGGTATTTAAGGTATCCGCATATTTTCCGGGTTGGCTTTACAAGACAGCAGTTTCGCTGACATTACAGTCAGCGTTTTCAGCTTGATACTGTTGTCTGTTAAAGCCAACCCACGCGGTGAGAACCAGGAGGACATCCAGAGTTCATCATATCAACGCCAGAAAAATCTTCGGAACTACGTTACCGGTCTCTAAGGGTAGGGAGCCAGTACTATTTCTGCTCTTCCTGAATGCTTGTGCCGTTAAATGCTATCAATTAAATTAGCGCAAACTTTGCACGAGGTTAGTAGAAGTAGATTCCGAACGTTCGATCTCCAATTATTTGATCAAAAAAATTGTAAAATTGGCAATTTGTTGGCACCAAAGTAGAAAAAGTACTGCTAGTACGCGTTGTAAATGCATTGGGTGATATCTGATTTCGTCTTTTTATGTCCAGAGGTTTTCTTTTCCACCCCAAAAGGTCAAAGGCCTTTTGCTTCGTTTCGAAACTGTCTCGAAATTTTGCCTACAGTGCTAAAGAGGAAAACAATGCAATCTCCCAAACTTATGATGCGCACGCTCTTTAACTAATTACTGATAAAATTGCAATCTCTGTGCTTATCGAACCCGTTATAAGGTTAAGTGATAAGAAGAGTGCCTGAAAAAATTTAGATAAGGGGAAGATAGTGGGAGTATTTCAGTAGGAAAGAATTCATATCGGCCACAACAGTCGCAAGTTATGTTTGATTCGAGTAGTACTTGTTTGTCGCCAGAAAATACCCGGGGGTCAAGGAATGGTTATGTTAACCATGTCCATATTCCGCTACGATTCAAACCAGCGCTTTTTTGTAGCAAACGTAAATCGCCCCGATTAAACCAGAGTCATTTATGAGGGGCCATTGGTCTGATTGGCAGATGTGAAGTTGGCTTCTCTATTCCTCTCAAGTAAGACATTTTTCTTAATTACTATTTTCTAAAATAAAAATATTATATATACGAAGTGTTTAAGCTGCTCTTTGCCAAGAAATTACACTCATCTTTCCTAATTTAATCGACACATATTTGCTTATCACCTGCTGCGGCATGTGAATGTGAATATCACTCGGTTAGGTCATATTTTTCTCAGAATTGGTTGATCTATTATAGCTAATAAATTGGTGATAATTAATACACCCATTAGATGATAATATCGGCATTTCTTTAACGTCCCCTTCCTCGTACGTTGGGGCGTGAGATAAAAGTTTCGCTAGCTGTTCCTCCCATGTCCTTGGGTCGAAGGTGCCTTAGCTAGCGAAAGTGCTATCTTATAAGGCATCTTATGCGAACTAAAACTGGAAAGAAAAGCAGCGATCATTATCCCAAAGCCGCAGAAATACACGAGTGAATTTGGCGCGGGACGTAGGACAATCATTTGCAAATTTCATGACAATGCATACGAATTTAAGCATAATGTTGTATGATAAGTCGATTATAATTCATAATTATTCCTTTTCATCATCGGCATTAACCCAGGTGGATGTTGGCTTCGGGGAGGATAGAAATGGAGCCACGACCTTATAAGGTGGCCCCCATTGGAACCAAGTACCAGCAGTCATCCTTGGAGAGGCACCGAACAGATGAAGGCAAGTCTACATTCCATGATCACAGCTACCAACTGAAACTCCTCATCCTGCTGGTGATGCGTGGACTCCACAACAACTACCGGTTCCAATTGTCGAGAGAGGTGAAGGACAACAGGCAGTTTGACCATGTGACCTTAGAGTGCATTGAAAGTCTGAGTGGAGGGACGAGGTCCCAGTTCATAAAAGCCATTCATAAGGATAGTGAAACCAGTGGTGCGATTACCATTCAAAATCTGTTGCAGGATGGCAAAGGGGATTTCAGCCTTATGGAATTTTTTCATTCGTATCTTCAATGGCAGGAAAATCCAAGGTTTAAAGCGGGGAGAGATGAGATAAAAGATCTGATACTTTTCACAAACTTAAACTTCAGATATGGGGATATGCTTGGGGACCTTCAGCTGTCGAATGATATTTTTCAAGGTGATCAGAATGGCGGAGGAAATGAAAAACTTGATGAAATTCTCCAAGGAGGTCTCTTACGTTTCAAACAAGAGTTTCGGGGTAGGGATTGTCTTGATTCACACCTAAGAGACACATTCATTAAACTTCCAAGGCAATTAGCTGAAAAAGTGTTTCAGGGCGAAGATTTAGATTTGGATGACTATTATGCCCCCCCTAGATTATTACCAATCATTCAGATTTATGAAAAAGCATTATTTAATGAAGTCATTCATGAAGAAACAGGTATGTTTCGAGAGAGCTTCATGGAAAGACACAATTTGACCCCAGAAGCAAGCCACTTCCGAGGTTCATTACAAAGAGAGTACTTTAACAAGTACCAAGGGAATGAATTAACCTTTAAAGACACCATCAGAAACACAAAAATAAGAGTTCATAATCATGAAAAAGAACAAGATGACAAAATCAGGTCTGTAGAGATCTTAGCTGAAAAACTTGCAAAGTTGATCTCCAAAGATGCAGAAAACAAGGTGATTCAAGTTTCCAAAAGTGATAACATGACAGTGAAAGGCATCTATAATCTATCAGAGTGTGTGTTCATAAAACGAGAGGGAAGGGTGAAAATCAATCCAGATTTCATAAAAGGACATGATCTCCCAAGCAATGTCTTATTATTAAGAGAAAGTTTGGTGTTTGAATTGAAGAAAGAAAAGATTGAGCTCAGTGCACTGGAAGATTATGTATTTGAGATTGTGTCTTTCCCTGATGAAAATGAACTTAAAATCACTGGAAGTTACATTGTGAAAATGGTTTCTTCTTTTTTGAAGAAGCTGGCATTTGCTGTCAACCAACCAGATGAGGATACCCTGGATGAATTCATCAAAGGTGAACTGATGGAGGATTTCATGAAAGAAGAAAATGAAACCCAAAATGCATATGGAAGGCTTCTGGTGAAAACATATGACTGGATAAATGAGAAACATGGTAGATATTTTTCCAACAGGGAGGTGCGCCTCTTCTTTGAGCAGGTTAGGAAGGAAATGCTTGCATCAATTTGGTTTGAAGTGAAAAACCCAACAATGTACTTTACTGGGAGGGAGAAGGAACTTTCTGCCCTGAGCAAAGCTATTCATGGAACTAAGAAAGCCCCATCTATTGCAGTCATAACACAATCAGTGTCGACCAGCAGTTTAGGTGGAGTTGGGAAAACAGAACTGGCAAAAAAATTTGTCTCCCTGCACAGCAGTGAGTACGAAAACATTATCTGGATAAATGCAGAGAGCCTTGCAGCAATGACCAACTCCTTTTATAGACTGGCCTTTGACAAGTTGCGAATCAGTGAAGTGGATACTGAAGGTAAAGTAAAGAGTTTGGAGTCCATAGTAAATGAAGTGTATAACATGCTTTGGGGGAGGAAGAGTATTTTCATATTCGACAATGCAGAAAAAATGGGAATAGAAAAGGATGCTGATGCTGGAATACAGAATTTCCTGCCAAAGTTTACTTCAGAGAGTATGCACTATACCCTGATAACTTCTGAAAGCTCTCAGTGGGGGGCCTTGAAACAAGTTATATTGGAGACCTTTACAGAGAAAGAGTCTTTAGAATTTATTGAAAAATCACTCAACCACAACAAAGGCTTTGAAAAAGTTATTGCCAGGAAAATGGTCCAAATTCTGCATAGCTACCCCATTGCACTACAACTGGCAATAGCATACATAAATATGATATGTGAAGTGAACCTCAATCAGAGCTCTACCATAGCTGATTATTTGGACTTTTATCAGAGGGAAAGCACCAATCTCCTTGATTTTCCATTTCAAAATGATTCCTCCGATTTATTAATAAAAACCTTCTATACCACATGGAAAATTAATATGAACAAAATGGAGATCGAACCCAATGGAAAAATGGCCACAGATCTTTTGTTCATGCTTTCTTACTTTGTCTCAGAAAATATTACCATTGGAAACATATCTGCCGTGCAAGGCAATACAGAGGTTAGTGATATATTACCAGTTCTTAGTCTTTTGGAACAGTATTCAATGATTGAAATAACCAACAAGAAAGTAAGTGTGCACAGACTTGTACAACTAATGACCAGGCTAAGATTGAAAAAGGAGGAAAAAGAGAAGGAGTTACTGAGGCGGATGCTTGCAGTAGCTATTAAAATAGATGCAGAGCATGTAATTTCATTTTGGAATTTCTCATCAAACTATGGTGATTTAATGACAACATTTGGTTATTTAGTAAGTAACATCATCAATGCACTTTTTCATGAATTCAAGGTCAAAGAAGTATTCTCTTTTGGGAAGAGTTCCATCTTAAAACTAAAGAAGCATTTAGGAGATGAGCATTCATTTGTTTTAGAAGCTAAGCTAACCTTAGCACAAGTGTATGACAGGACAGGTAATTACGAAGAGGCATTAATGGAATATGAGGACCTTTTTCAGAAGTACAAAACAATCCTAGGTCCAGATGACCCCAAGACTTTCAAAATGCAGCATAACATAGCAAATGTGATGTACAACCTCGGTAATTATTATGAGGCCTTGGACTATTATAAAAGTATGCACATAAAAATATGTGAATCACATGGTGAGGATTTTCCAGATGCTTTAGACTTAAAGCAAAGTATAGCTAATGTCTTGTGCAACTTGGGTGAACTCACACAAGCTCTTAAATTATACAATGAGGTTCATGATAAATTGAAACTCTCATTTGGAGACAATGATCCAAACACAATGAACGCCAAACAAAATATTGCATATACCCTGGAAAAAATGGGAGATTTTTATGAAGCTCTTAGTTATTATGAAGAGGTGTACAAACAGTCAAAAATTATTCTCAGCGAAGATGATTCACTAACACTCAAAACTAAACATAATATAGCTTCAATGCTCGATAAAATTGGTAGACACATTGAAGCGTTAAATGCATATGAAGATGTGCACAAAATGTACGAATCCAAGTATGGGGAGCAACATCCAGACTCAATAAATACAAAATTTAATGTATCAAATATTTTATTCAAGTTAGGACTAAACCATGAGGCCTTGAAATCATATGAAGATGTATATGAATTGATAAAACATGTATATGGAGTGAGTCATGAAAAAACTATTTATGCCAAATTTTGCATTGCTCAGGTTCTACTTAGCTCAAATGAAAATGAAAAAGCATTGGCATATTACCAAGAAGTCTATAACCACTTACTTAAATCATTTGGAGAGAAGCACCCTAAAGTTTTACAGGCGAAACAAAGTGTTGCAAATGCACTATATAATCTAGGCAGCCTCAATAAAGCTTTGGGATCATATCAAGAAATTTATGATATCATCAAAATCGATCTTGGAGAGGACCATCCACAAACCATATCTGTTAGGCAATTTATTGCTGAGGTACTCGAAAAATTGGGAAAATATGGAGACGCATTTGATATCTACAAGGAGTTAAACAAAAAAATGAGAGTGATGTATGGGGAGTGGAATGAGGAAACTCTCACCTCTGAACAAAATATGGCATCTATGCTACTTATGCTTGGAAAGGAAAGTGAGTCACTGACCTGCTTTGAAAATGTTTACCATAAGAAGAAGGCAATATTGGGAGAAGACCATCCATCCACGAGAGCCACGAAAGAAAGTATGGCCATTGCATGGCAGAAAATGACTAGTAAATCTAAGGGAAGAAAAGGTCAGAGGACTTCTACACAAAGCCAGACTTCAGAGCAAAGCATTCCCATGAGGAGAACCAGTATTGACTTTCAGGATTCCATAGGAATAGAGATCACTGATGAAGATGAAAAAAATGAATCAAGTAATGAACAAAACTATGCAGTTCCAATCACTGACTTCCATTTAAACCATCACAGCTCATTCATATGTACCAGCTGTTTGAAAAGACTTGCACACACGTGCACCCTTCAGTAGCTCTTTGCATGTAAATATAGATATCAGAGAATTTTCATGCAAAGGTTATGAAACATTAAAATTTCAGATATGCAATTCGTTCCTGACTTTTGGTCATGGACTAGCTAGGTGCATAGGATTGAAATCCTCGCTCAGAGATGAATGAAGGAGATTGAGCTACAATAAAATCCCTTTTTTACAAAGGCTAATTCAAGGAAATAAATAATCTCCCAAATAACCTTCATCCATGAGAGGCCAAGACTTCCCTTGTTTTAAGAATCTAATGTTAATTCTTTCCTTCATTTTATTTGAAGTGATTAAAAAGTTATCCCAGACAAATAATTAGATCTTAGCATTGTGATTGTAAAAGGAAGAGCCTCAGGAGGCCCTTTGTAAAAGATGAAAATGAACAACTGATTTCCTTATGTTTTGTAACATGCTTATATATGCGATAATATATTTTAAAGGAAACCAATAGTTGAGGATTAACCCAAGCACTATACATAGATAAAATCAAATACCTTTCAGTAAGGTAAAGAAGGAAAAAAATTGCCTAATAATGGTTTATAATGAAAATTAGGATGGTAGAATAAGTCTACTATCACCTACTTAACTTTTATCACTCTCAATAAGCAACTTGAAGAATCTATTTTTGGTTTCTTTCCAATATTAGCAGCATACCTCCATGCATATGTCTGATTTAATGGCATCTGGCTAGTCCATGTGAATTTCAGGCTATGGTTGCTGATGGTTTGTGAATTAAGTGTGGTTTAGTGTATCTGATGGATTATTTGTTGATGTGATAAGTAACTTTGAAATAGCATACCATGACAAATTTCACATCATGAAAATATTTAACAATCTCAGTGCACTGAAGCTTTTTCAACATAATAATAGACAAAGTTAAAGCCTGCCTGCAATAAGGATCTATCACATTTTTTCCCTCCAGTGATCTTGGTGTAAGAATTGGATGGTTTAATTTATATGATGCGTTTAAGTAACCGTAAAAGGCAAACTTCATATTTCTTATATTTTTCCTACATTCTAACAACTGATGAAGTGGTGCTTGCTGTTTGGAAAAATGTAATCTAGTATTTTGTACATTTATTATGATAACCGATTCTTGTAGATTGTGTGATATGTAGATATTTACGGAGATGGATTCGTAATTACCTCTGGAATGAATGAAGCTATGTTTTTGAATGGTGGGCAGTGACTCATGAAGAACAATTGAAGATTGAAATAGGCATCTACTACTGAATATGAAGTACTCACTTAATTTTTTCTCTTTCCATAGTTAAAATTTATGGTACTATCTTGATATAACAAGTGTAACTAATTCATGAACAATGATAAATATGACCTATTGACATGGCCCAATCGTCAAGTCTATAACAGCAGGTAGACTATAAAAGAAGATAAGCCACAAAAAAGGTAATTGCAAGGAAATAATCCATGGTATTAAAATATTCCAAGCAATATACTCTGGATTCACCAATTTAATCCTCATAATCTCAGTATGATGGAAAATTCAACTGTGGTTTTAGGAAAATTCCTAGTTGATCTTTATATGGGCTATATGAAATGTTAAGTATTCTAAAATGTTCAATAAAACTAATTGAAATGCTCAGCGAATTTATTTTAGAAGGAGTTGGATCTTCGGTACAAGAGACTATTTTGTCAACAACTGCTGATATCTGATTTATGGTATACAGGGGTGCAGCCAAGAATATCTTTTGGGGGGTGGGGGTGCACCTGGATTGAATGGTGGACACAAACAGTCTCACTCTACCTAGGGTTGATATGTGCCTTGCACACATATTTTATATTTAGAAGACATTTTATAATATTATTATTAGTTTTCTACCAGTGACGATAGGTCTAAATGGATATTTATTTCTCCCCCCCCCTCTTAAATTTCACATGATGTCCCTTTTCAGCCCCTCATAGCTCCTGTCTCCTATCATTCCATCCAAGCTACCTATTCTTCTCCTACCTCTTCCCTGCTTACCCAACGTTCTTCCCTCAATCACTTCTTTTAAACACCATCCCCTTTCATTACCTTTTCCTTCTACACCTTCTGCCTTCTCCTAATTTCATCTATCAAATTTCTTTCCTCTTCTATCAATTCTAGCACTTCATCTTTCGTCCACCTTTCCACCCACTTTACTTTCTCCATCTTTCTCTACATCCACATCTCAAAAGCCCTAAGTCTATTTTCACCTTCTTTTTGCAAAGCCCACATTTCCACCCCATAGAGTGCAACACACCATTTTAAACTTTTCACTAGTATTTTCTTCACCTCCCTACTCAATGCCCCCCTGTCATCAATTCACACCTATGAGTAAAAGTTTCTTTTGCCAATCCGATTCTCCTTCTCATTATAATGCTGCTATACCCTTTTTCTTCCAACACAATGCCTAGATTGTTAAATTGCTTCACCTGCTCTAGCTTTTGACCTCCTACTTTTAAACTTATACTGGCCATTTTTGCTCCTGAAAATCGCATTAATTTCTTTTTATTTTCGTTTATCTTCATCCCATTCTTTTGCACTGTCCCTGCAACACATCCAGCATATTTTGCAAGCCACGGGCTGACTGGCTGACTAGTGCTTGGTCATCCACAAGCCCTACTGATTTTATCAATTTCCCCCAACCTTAACTCCAGCCTTAAGCTCATCCCAAGCCTCTCTCACCATTTCCTCCAAGTAGGTATATGTTGAAAAGTACCGGCGATAATGGACAGCCCTGCCTAACATCCCTCCCTATTGTAATCACATTATGCAATATTATTAATCATCTTTATCTATAATGCTGATATTTTGACATTTACAAATAAAATATTATTGATTTATTAGAAATATAGTGGCAAATATTTTATTTTAAAATTTAAAAAACTCCAAGTGTAGTTCTTTAAAAAATTGTTTTAATTTCAATTGGAAGAAGTATATTATGCAAGATGATTCATAATAATCTTGACAAACGAGCCTCAAACACGTTGAAGGAATACAATTCTATCTGACTGAGAAAACTTATGTGATCCATATATAATTTACCATGCCCAACTACTAGGTATTATTTAAATACATACTCAGGTTGAAGGTAGACACAAAAACATAAGTTATTCAAAGGGAAAGAAGGCCTGTTTACTTACAATTGCAAATAAGTGTTAAGTCTACGTGATTTTTTGGCAAGTTGATCACAATTATTTTAGTTCCTCTGGGGAGGATTTATCCCACAACCCCTCCCTCCCCCCACCCCTGCTGCGCCTATTGATGGTATATGGGTCATTCCACCTCAATTCAACAAACGTTTGTCCCTTAGGTTCTCAGATTTTGATAAAAATTGGTGTATGGGAACAAAATCAACTTAAACTGAATATCCTCAAACAGTTTTGTGAAAAAAAATTTTTTGAGCGAATTATGCATGTTTTAATTTTTTCGCATTTTTAGCAAAAATCCGAGCCTTAAATCATATTGTCACTTATATCTCCGCTTGTAATTGTCATACAGCAATGACTAATAGCTCTTTTTAAAGCTAAATCTTTATTAAATGCAAATATATCAAGAAACAATTATTTTATTCTAAACCCTATTGTTGTTAATCACTAATGTTTAAAACAGTGTTAATAAACTTTTCTCAAGTACTCCATCTCAGAATCGGCCGAAACTCTTTTTCCGTAATCCAAACATACCCAGCTAACTATTCCAAAAATAAAATTTAGTGGCAATTCATGAATGCGTGTTTTATAAATATTTTAACATTTACAATTTTCTCTAGCGCGGCCCGTCGGCTCCCCCATTTGGAATACATGCAGCAGACACGCGATGCAAGGCTAAAAATTTCCTAATTGCTCAAGTTCGTGGCTATATGAGATGAAAATATATTATAAACTATAAATGTTAACAACAATTTTTATTTGTTCTTTCACTTTTCGAGCAAAATATTGAGTTGATCCACACTTGTCTTGAATTTTTTCCACACTCCAACTTTTAGGCAGTGTAGACAGGACTAAAATTTTTTCACTGTAGGAATTACCTTCAGCAAATTTTTCCTTGAGTTGATTTAACATTTCACACCCTGCTAACTCTTATGAGCCGAAGGAAGTTTTTGCATTTCCCCATACTTTCCCGATTGCTCTTCGATAAACAGAAGTAATTTTATGAATTTTTTCTTTAGAGTATTTTCTACTTCTCAATTTTTTTTCTATTTATTGGTGATGTACCGATTTCGGATAAACTCAGGTATATTGTTTCTAGCACAGAATTACGAGGTGACTAAGGTGCACCATCGCTCTCTCCTTGTGAGTCACTGTCATTGCTGGAGTTGTTTGTACGTAGGGATACATGAGCCTCCGCAAATTGCAAACCAGAAGGCCCCGGTTGTGACAGTACTGCTTCTGCAGCCACAAGCTGCTCAGTAACGTCTTCTTGATGACTTTTGGGAGAACTTGGTGTGTCACCTTTCGCGACTCCCTTATTCAGAAACACACTGCACTGACTACACAATTTTCTGTCCTCGATCAAAGACATCGCTCTAGTGCTGAAATTTTTCGATTTGTAATATTTGGCAGTAATTGTATACAAATCAGCACTACGGATAATGCAATGCAGTTTCAGTGGATTACAACACTGTTTTTGACGCTTTGAATAGAAAGCAAGAAAAGATTTTTCATTGTTAACGCACACGGTTTCCACTTTGACACCACTTCTATCCTCGATGAGCTGCAGATCTCTTCGATACATTTAAAGACACTGTCTCGCGAACACTTTCCTCCTCTCACTGCGCCGATGGAGCAAATTTTGACACAATTTTGACTATTAGTTTAAAAAACTATGTACGAGAAAAAAGAGAAGGCAGACAGCTCTTGAATAAGGAGATGCACACGCAGTAACAGACCAAAACAAACTGGGTGAATAAACGCGGCTGTCAACAAAAACATGTGCAGCTAGATAGTCTTATAAGAAGCTTTTATAAGATAGTCCTAGAAGCTTTTAGGCACATATCGCAATGAGCAGAATTTTCCACCAACGGGGTCTTAAAAATAGGGTTCTGAAAGGAAATGGAAAGGTGTCCTCTTGCCCTAATCCGTAGGTGCCATAAAATATTTCTTTTTAGAGAGAGCTACGTTTACGTAAAACGTCTCAATGCACGAAAAAACAGCTGCCGGCTCTCGACTTTAATTGAAAATGAAATGTTTTTTCATGGATAAAAAATATTTGTACACTAAAATCCGAGTTTGCAGTAAATTTGTCCACAGAGATAAAAAGAGTGAGATAGCAAAAAAGAAGAAATTTTTCTGCTAGAACAAATTATGCAAAAATTCCATAATTGTCATTTATTTTCATTTTATTTCATCAATGAATTATATTTGAACATTCTTAAAAAGTTTTTCATATCAATTTTCACATATTTTTAGATCAAATAAAAGTTAATCCGCCTGGAACCTTAAGTGGGGCTCAATGGTAAATTTCTCTGCAAACATCCATTTAACAAAACCAACAACACTCGTTATTAACATTTATAGTTTATTATATATTTTTATCTCATATAGCCACGAACTTGAGCATTTAGGAAATTTTTGGGTTTTCATCGCGTGTCTGCTGCATGTATTCCAAATGGGGGAGCCGACGGGCCGCGCTAGAGAAAATTGTAAATGTTTAAATATTTATAAAACACGCATTCATGAATTGCCACTAAATTTTATTTTTGTAATAGTTAGCTGGGTATGTTTGGATTACGGAAAAAGAGTTTCGGCCGATTCTGAGATGGAGTATTTGAGAAAAGTTTATTAACACTGTTTTAAACATTAGTGATTAACAACAATAGGGTTTAGAATAAAATAATTGTTTCTTGATATATTTGCATTTAATAAAGATTTAGCTTTAAAAAGAGCTATTAGTCATTGCTGTATGACAATTACAAGCGGAGATATAAGTGACAATATGATTTAAGGCTCGGATTTTTGCTAAAAATGCGAAAAAATTAAAACATGCATAATTCGCTCAAAAAAATTTTTTTCACAAAACTGTTTGAGGATATTCAGTTTAAGTTGATTTTGTTCCCATACACCAATTTTTATCAAAATCTGAGAATCTAAGGGACAAACGTTTGTTGAATTGAGGTGGAATGACCCATATGTATTTTAGGAAATAACATTCCGAAACAAAATTTTATTAAGGGTTCTATCTGAGGTCTTACGGGTTTAACTTAAAATTTTTCCATTTTGGTTATAACATTTTCGTAGGCATTCCTGTCCCCTTCAACAGAACTGAAGTCAAAAGACTTAAGTACGTCATACGTACGTATCAGACCAATGCCTGTGAAGATGTTGGAACAAAAATGGAAGAGTGAGAAAGAAAACTGAGAAGACCTCATATAGAAGTCTCATCATATCGATTGATGGAAAATTTCACATCAACACAAATTCATTATTTGTTCGCATGAATTATCTACATTGTAATTTATCAAATTGAAACTTTAAATGCAAACTAATTTGCAACTGATGAATTAAAGTTTGCAAAGTAAAACTACTTTGCAAACTTTAAAAAACTAAGGTAAACCCTGTGACTATTTTTAAGAGTGGCCCAGCTGAGAAGTGAGATTGTGTCCACTGCAATGATTAATGTGATTATCTATAGTTATTTAAATTCACAAAGAACTGAATACCTTCAGAAAAAATGACAGGACTAAAGCCATATCCATCATCATCATCGGTCAACAATCCTAGGATTAGTTTGACGCAGCCCTCCACTCGATTCTTCTATCGGCCAACCTTTTCATATTGACGTAATTCTTTTCTTTTACATACTCCACAATCTGTTCCATGTATCTCATACGAGGCCTGCCTTTTCCAATCTTCCCGTTCACTTCTCCTTCGACGATTGCCTTCATCAAGCCATTGTGTCTCATGATGTGGCCAATTAAGTTGTCCCATCTTCTTCTTAGGGTATTCAGAAGACTACTCTTTTCTCCCCCTCTTCTTAAGACTACCTCGTTACTTACTCGGTCGATCCATATTATCAGAAAATTTTGAAACCACGATTACTATGTAATGGTACAGAAGCTCAATGGGAAGACTGTTTTTCTACTGATTGGTTACTTCAGGTGGGTATTAACATTAGCTCTGTGTTTTTTTTCGGGATTCATATTTCCTGGGCAAACACAGGCAACAAGGCAGAATAACTACCACCCCGCTTACATGAGTATATTTCAACGTTATTACTGGGCCTATCACTTAGAAAGCTCAATTTACACCAATACCTGGTTAAATATTCTGTGAAATTTCTAACTCAAAATAGAATATAGTTGATGGAGTCTGATCTAAGTTCGAGATAATGCTAAGTGAGTAATACTACATCTGTACTGATGAATATATATATATATATCTCTTATGGTGGAATTGCTTTAGGAATGGGTGGTCAGTGGATAATACTGGCTAATTAAATAAAAAATGTAGAAGAAATTTCATTGTGATCCCTACTTAGATGTCGGGAGGAGAGCATTCCAAGTTCACTATCCCGTCCGTCGGATGGGACGTAAAGCGGTGGCCTTTCGTTCGGAGCAGGTCAACTCTGGCGGGTTTCTATCCGCCCACCCTCCCCTCCATTCGCATCCGTACACCTTTTTTCTCGGTCTCAGGCGCCTTCAAGGGCAGAAAAGGCTTGAAACCACTGATGAGTCTCTTGGTGGTCAAAAGCTAAACGCACCTATTACCACCGTCAAAGAAGGGGACCTCCGACAAAACGACCGCGGAACTTCCCTTTTAAAACCCGTCCCAGACTCATTATCTCCGACTTGGTCGCCCCCAGAAACCCTTTTCCACTCTTTGGAACATTGGCCACCTTTCCTCTTCTACATGCCTTCCAACCTGAGACAAGTATGTACCTACCCACCACTTATACCCTCCTACAAACAATTAAGGCTCTAACAGGCACCTAACATCTTTCTACTTACGAAGAAACTAATGATTTCTCAGCAGCTTTGGCATGGCTTTAATTGGATGATGGTTGTTTTTTCCCACGTGAAATTCTATGAGACTTGTCTCTCGAAGCCGCGAATCAGTTCGAGGGACCCAAATGATGATGAAAAAATGATGGGCGCTAGTAGTAGGTCATTGGGTAGAGCTTTTGATTCGAAATATCCTCTAAGTGCAACTCTCGCTCAAATTCTCGTGGCATGATTTTCTGAATGTCAGAAATACGTGTGCGATCATATGTGAGAAAAGATTTAATCCCTCCTGTATCCTTTAATGAAAACGTGATGACAGATTCAAACCGGCATATGCCTATGAAAGCCTAGTTTAACCCAAGTTGTAGGATTTTCTGGTATGAGATCAGAAACCGTAGGCTGCACAGGAAAAGGGGCAGCCCCCCGACCCTGATGGTTTCTTTCCCCCGCCGTTAGCCTTAGTACAATGCTGTTATTGTTGTTAGAGGAGGTGACTGACAACAAAGTTAATTTGTGTCATTAAGGTCTAGTTGGGTATAAGGATAGAAGGAAGGATGGATTGTAAGGAATAAGAAGAAAGATGGAGATGATACCGGCGCTGGCAGTAGCCTGCCCTTAACGAAAGACACCAAGGGGTCCACGGTTTATTGCATATATTCAAGTCAAATTGCATTGCATTTCCGTTGCATTAATCCAGATAACCCTTGAGGCTTATGTGACGTCTAATTGATAGCTTAATATTACTTCCAGGAATCTCCTTGCGTGAGTTTTTTTGACAACAATTTCTCTCTATGTATAACCTGGGGGCGCATTAAAGTATAATTATTTTTTCCGTGAACGTCTATTTGACCAAACATTCCCCCAGGAAATTGCTGTTCAAAAAAATAACTGATGCAATGGAGATTCTCAGAAGAAATATTAATCCATTAATTAGACACCGAGAGCCACAGAAAACTATGCATGGCGGGGAAAATAACATACAGAGATACTTAATACTTTGGAAATTCCTGAGTTGTTACAGCATTGTGATCGTGGATGGTGCGTGAGGAAAACAAATCCTTTA
Organism: Platycnemis pennipes; assembly: GCA_933228895.1. Lineage (NCBI taxonomy): Eukaryota > Metazoa > Arthropoda > Insecta > Odonata > Platycnemididae > Platycnemis > Platycnemis pennipes. The sequence goes on along the minus strand of OW121857.1, from coordinate 33,186,869 downwards.
ATATTTCCGTTCAGTAGTTGATCTGTCTTATTAGTTACTTCTGGTGTCCCTACTTATGCACTGTGAGGGTAGAACTAAACCAGCATCGTCATCATTGAACTCATCTTTGAGTCCATAGTTTAACTTCCTATTCGTCGGACGGAGTTCTGCACTTGAGGAATTCTCTATACAGAACTGAAGAAGGGATCTAAATACCCGTCGAAAGAGCTATGTCTACGCTGGGCTCCGAAACCGAACCCTCGGAGTGGGAAGCCAAAACCGGACCGCCGCATAATAAGTTTTAACCACAGCATTATTATATGCTCAAGAAATTGGTATACATATTACAGTAAAAATGGATTCGGAAAAAACAAACACACGAAACGCAGGATATTATATTAATTAAGCAGTTAGGTAAAGTAATACGAAATCAACGAGACTGAAGGGGTGGGATTTTAGTGATTTGAAAATCTGTGGTATGTTTAATTAGAATACGTCATATTAATTTTTCTATGAAGTTGAAAAATATTCTAAAATTCAACAGAAAATGCTATTGTTAAAACACAACATTTATCTTATTGTAAAGAAAATAGCTGAGAGAGAAAACAAGATGACTTCTTAATGCAGTCATGATGCTTTCACCGGTAGTGAAAAATTCAATGCTTCGATTTGAAGTTACCATGACAGTTTGTGATACAGTTGGCAATGTAGGGAACAAAAAGTTTCAAATCCTGGATTAAGGATTACATAATTTAATGGAAATTTAGTATTTTAAATAAGGAAATTATAAGCGGTTAAAAGAATCGGTATTTCATCAACATCAAAAAAATTCTGCACTTCCATTTCCGGAGTGACACCACATCTATGAGAATAGCGAATCTTCTGTTGCGTTATCGTCAACGCCTCATTAGTGTAAAGAAGCATGCTTCAGATGATGTTCTAAGAAAGTGTTCCCTTACTTCCGAGTTTTTATTATGAGTTGTAAGTAGATCCTTCTATCGGAAGTGTGTTCTCTTCGTCTGGGCTGCTCTTTTGACTGTTTCCTTCTTGCTCGTCCATCGCTGAAGATCCGGCTTCTCAAATGGAAATACTCGCTCTCCACTTCCAGTTTTTAAGAAAAAGATATTGAACAAATATTCATTTCCGTCCCGACTCCATCATGCAGCACGTGCGCTAAATAGCTCGCCGAAATTACAGAGAGCAAAAGAAGAGAAAAGTACGGACATTTGAATTTTTCCGGCTGACGTACGTTTCCTGTTCAGGCAGCGAGACTCCCGTCCCGTCCGAGAAAATAGTCAACACGCTGTAGCCTCTTCGCCGTGTCGAACTTATGGAAAAAAGGTGAATATTGCACAGGTAAACCGCGCCATTCGTTAATACTTCGGATTTTCCGCAGCATTTGGGAAGGAAACCTCGAAACACAACGTCACTGGGTCAACTTTGCTCGACCAAATCCGGAAGTAGCAGAATGAGGCTGGTCAAGTCTGAGTAGGAGGGAGGGGGTCTTCGTAAAGGTGAGAGGAAATACAGAAGGCTCTTCCTCGTCAAAGGGTTTGGGGATGGTTGGTCCAAGTCAAGGAGGGAAAGTGAAAGGAGAAGACGATGAAAGGGGATTTGTCGGGTTCTCGCTTGTCGCTAATCTCATTTCCGACCGGACCTCCACGTGCGTTGCTCGCAGAGTGACGAGAGACAGCTCCTGCCTCCCTGGAGAGACGTGACTTCCGCTCCCTAAACAGTTGACGGATTCAGGTAACCAGATATTTAGCGTGGAGTTCAAGCGGCTAATGCAGGATGCATTTGTCTTCCAGGTCGGCGAGCATTTTTACCTACACATGGGAAATGCCTGAATAAATGAATGGTAGAAAGGCTTAATTATTGTCATCACGTGAGATGTGTTAAATCACGAAGTTATATCTAGATTTTTCTGTCTCCAACTATATCAATGATATAACTACTTACTTACATCAATATAACATTAAATTCTACCAATTTTCTTCACCTTCAAGCGCCCCAATCAAATTCTCCTATCACCTAGTACGGTCCTACGGTACGGTCACCTAGTACCTATTATTTTTATCGGGTAATAAAAATATGTAGGTACCTATCCATACTTGTTCATTACTTAGCATTTTTCACCACGAAAAAGGGTAAGAGATATAACGGAAAAAGGTTTGTGTTGTCTTTCCATGCTCCAAGAGCTCCATGTTCCACATTACAACAAATATACGAATTGCTGGAAAAACTTTTCTTTCTAACTCCTACCTTAAATCTGTACTTTAAAACATACTCACTTCTCCACACCACTTTCAAATTATGTCTTCGCGAATATTTGCCTAGATTAGTTTCATAAATACGCTTAGAAAAACAGAAAAAAGTCAATAGTTTCATAGCGAAGTCCTTGTGCATGATGCTCAAAGTGGGTACCTAGAATCACAAGTGAAATTTCTTGAATGGATTGCAATAGTAAAGTTTGAACAGCGGTTATGACCACTTCTACCACAAAAGTAAAAACGTGTTTATGAACGTGAAAGCGCAACCGCTAACGATTTCATTGGCGGTAAAAAAAAAAAGACGCAACAAATGTTATCACACCCCACAGATACTACAAGAGCATTCATTTGTTTCCAAAGGTTCAGACTAAACTTTCTATCACCCGCGAAAGATTAAACGTGGCTTCCTACGACCCTGACTAAACCAAGGTTTTGAATCCTTCTCACAATCCTGCATATAACTCCCCCCAAAGGCATTATTCACAAGACTGTTGCACTATGACCTCTACAAAAATTCAAAAAAACTTATTACTCATCTATATGTTTCCGATAATGTTAGTAGGTATTGACGGTATTGTCGGCATTGACGAAAAAACACTGTAATATATCTTCAACTAGCTGAAGGTGCCCGCTGAAATTCAACGGGAGGAAGAAATATAATAATTACAAATTGTATAAAAAATTTTAACAAACTTGTGTTATGGAGTTAGTTATGGCTCCAAGTCATTATTGGAACCATAAATATAATTTAAACCAATGTAAACATAAACTTACTGTCTGGACTCACTTGGGCATTTACAAAATTATTATTATTTTAGTATTATTAGAGTATTATTTAGAAACTTTCAGGCCAGAAGATACAAAGGAGGTTGGAAGGGAGGGTGTATACGAATGTCTTTATGCCTATTGTTGACAATGAGGCCAGAATCGGGTTTTTGGGAATGGTAGCACCCAACTTTTCGGCAAATAAAATTTTCTCTGGCATTTTAAGTGTGCAGGTAATGTTGGTCTCACTTCTCCAACTCATGACAATGGCGTCAATGAATTTCCTACGGATACGTATTAATGCATTTTATTCCAATTAGAGTAAATTCTATTCTTTTTACCTCGTACAAATTTAGCCTACTTAAACCAGGTACTTGTCGCTATGTTGCATATATTTAAACCTACTACTGTATATTTTACGTACCTATAACTATTTTACAATATACTTTTAGTTTTTCCGAATGCAACCTACTTGATCTAGGAGTAGCGCGAAAAGTAAGCTCGCATGATTTTGCCGGAAGATCTAGATTCAAGAATTAGTGGCGATACCTCTTTTAGTACCTACCTTTCAATATCTTAGAGTACATTCTATTCTTATAACCTAGTACAGATTCAGCCTACTTAAACCAGGCACTTGTCACTCGGTTGCTTACAATCACACCTTCTACTTGTAATCTAATCACATACCTTCACACCTATTTGACCTATAATTATATTACAATTTTTTCATCTTGCTACTCTTATTTTTGATTAGCCTTCATTTCAGTTTTTATCGCTTTCTTGTGTCTCAAAAGAAAACAAATTTGAAACGGTCTACTTCGGAATATGGTATAAATCAATAAAATGTTCACCTTTTGAACCCCGCAGAAACTTTCATTTAAATACTTTTAGTTTTACCAAATGAAAACCTATCTGATCTGGGAGTAACGCGAAAACGCGTCCGTATGATTTTTCCGAATGAAATGGCCGATCTAGATTTAAGAATTAACTGCGATACCTCTTTTTGTACCTATCAATATCAGCACCAAAATAAAAATGCTGTTTACGGCATCCCTTTGGTACGAAATTTTTTTACCATCATTGCAATTGCATCAATGAACATCCCACGGATACTTAATGAGACATTATTCTCCATTGGGATTTGAATTTTATTCCCTGGTTTTTGTTGAACTATCTCAAATCTCAAGCTATCTTCATCAACGACGATACCGAAAGTGTTCCATCTCTTCTCTTCATGTTCCAGGTTGGTTCAAAAGCACAAACACGTAAAGAAATATAAAAAATTCAAAAATTTGAACACCGCTGAAGCATTTATTTAAATACTCCTAATTTTAACCGAATGCAAACCTTCTAAATCCGTGAGTAGCACTAGCCGTCAGCACGTACCTTTGTGCGGTAAAATTTGGCTGACCTTGCTTTACGAATAGCCTACAATGCCTTTAGCACCTTCCTATATCATCGCGAAAAGCACGATTCCGTCTACGGCATCCCTCTATGGCGAACTGTTTAAGCATCAACGAAGTTTTCATTTCGGAGACGACAATGGCAAAGGCCTTAGCAACTCTCGGAAAAGAACCGAAAAAAACTATAGACTTCAAAGTATATTGCACATTGCCCAGAAACCTCTAGAGCAAAGTGTAAATCGAGTAAGAGAATAAAAAAGTTTAAACATTTTCCCATTAAATACAGCAAGAATGAAAGAAATCAACTGATATTTAGTTATTTTACTGAATGAAAGAAAAAACTCTTGCGCTTCCATAAATTTAAAAAAGTCCATTTAAACCAATGTAAATACATAATTGGCGCCAGAAATCGAACCTTGGCCCTGAGCCTTTGTTTATATAACCTATAGCACTTTCTAGTATATTGGTGGGGTTGTAAGGGTGGTATTAGATGGTGTCAGCTCAGGCGAAGTGAAAGCTACATCGGGTGTATCCCAGGGAAGCGTGATAGGCCCTATTTTATTTCTTCTCTACGTAAATGACTTGAATACAGTAGTTAACAATAGTAAGCTTCGTCTTTTTGCCAATGATGCAGTAGTGTAAAGGAAATTAGAAATGAAGAGGACAGTCAGTCTTTAGCTAAGGATTTAGTTGCGATTGATGATTGATGTGGTAGTTGTCAGTTAGAATTAAATTTGAAGAAATGCGCCGTATTGAACTTTTGGAAAAAGAATAGCTTTCCCCGGAATAATTATTACATTAAAGAAAAGAAAATACCTAAAGTAGAATCTATTAAATACTTAGGTGTCACCATCACTGAAGACATGTTATGGGGGAAACACTTCAGGGAAATAACTAGTGTGGCAAACCGTTGATTAGGATTCGAAAAAGGGCTCTAGGCAAATGCGATGAGAGAGTGCGAGAAAGAAGCTATTTTACATTTGTCAGGTCTCATTTAGAATATGCCGTTAGTACATGGGATCCGTACGAGGAAGGAATGATAAAAGAATTAGAGCGTGTGCAAAGGACCCGCTAGATTTTTAAAGGCCGTTATGATAATTGTATAAGTGTTACGAGTTTAATAGAAGAACTAGGATGGGAATTACTATCGGAACGCAGGTTAAAATTTAGGTTAAACCTTTTAAGTAGATTTCGAAACCGATTCGTTCACAGATGATGTTAGATATATATTAAGAACCCCTGCGTATTATTCTAGGTTTGATCAGATTAACAAGATTAGAGAGATAGATTGCCGTACCGATAGATTTAAAATTTCATTTTCCCCGCGTACCGTAAGAGAGAACAATAGGCAGTGAAGCAAAGGGGTAGGTGAAATATAGTCAGAGTAGTATGTAGTGCATGATGCATGTAATAACAACCAATAATCCCCTTCTTATTAGGTATGTAGTTACTAACCATCTAGCTGCATGTGACCCTATTATCTAACATGTCTCCATTAAATATCCTAGTTGCATGTCAATAGTGCATGTTTGGTGATCTTCACCCCCTGCCACACACCCTCGTGGTGGCTCGCATAGTATTACGTAGATGTAGATGAAGGTCGAATATAAGTGAAAAATACTAACTTTCAATTGTTCGGGATTAAAATAGCATATCAGGACAGAGCGTGGGATCCTCGCAAAGTATGCCATGCATATGCGGAGGAGTGAGGAACTGGTTAAGTGGAATCAGGGAATCAATGCACTATGGTGTACCCATGGTGTGGCATGAGCCAACAAATCGCACTGACGACTGCTACTTCTACACGGTGAAGATTTTGGCCCATACCGGTACAGTAAGTGTAACATTGTGTATCCCAATATCCAGCATGCCATGAGACCAGTGCCCCATGGTGAATTCATTCCTGCGCTCTCCCCGGTTAATGTCAAGTCCCCACCTGACATTGGTTCAGATGGTGACAAGTGAAGTGATGTACCAACGGACATTATGCAGGATAAAACACCAGTGCCATGTATCCAGCATAAAGCGACTTGGGTCGCGATCTGAATTTACCTCAAGATGCAGTAGAGATTTTAGGATCACAACTTCAGAAAAAAATTACTGCATTATAATACCAAGTTCTCCTGGTATAGGCAATGAAAACCTAATTGGTTCAGTTTTTTCTGAGTAAAGTAGTTTGGTATATTGTCTAATCATTTCGGCAGTCAAGAAATACTTCAACATCAATTACAATTCGAGACAGAGGAAGCTGTTCATGACTGACAGTAAATCCTGTTTAAAAGGTGTTTCACTATACAATAGTAACTTCCATCCAACCATTCCAGTAACACATATTGTGGCTTTGAATGATACATTAAAATCTTAAATTTCTACTGGAAAGTTTGTTACTCTACAAGATTCATGAATGGTCCTGGTACAGGGATTTCTAGGTGATTGGAATATTGTTCGGCCAGCAAGCAGCCAACACCAAATATCCTTGTTTTTAAGAATGCAACTGCAGAGCAAGGGCAGAATATTGGGTTGGAAAGGAGTAGTCAGTCAGATGTACCATTCATACCTGGCGATGAAACACCATTTCACTGCCACAGTTTGATCCCTCGAAAATACTTCGGCCACCTTTATATATTAAGTTTGACTTAAAAAAGCAATTTATGACAGCCATATGAAGGGACAATGTATGCTTTCAGTATCTTGGTGTTTAGTTTCTATCAATCGTGTCTGAAAAAATTAAAGCTGGTATTTTACAGGCTCACATATACGAACAGTGGACAACATATTCAAGAAAACATCGAGTGAGGTGCCAATTGAGATTATGGACTGCATGCAGAAATGTGGTAAAACTTTTTAAGGAACAAGAAGGCTATAAATTACACTATTTCACTTCAGAGGAAGTCGAAATCTTATGAACTTCTAGGTTGCAGCATGAGCGTGAAACTTCAATTTCTTCAACTCATCGAAATTACTTTCCTGAAAATCTAGGCAATTTTACGGAAGTATATGATGAGCTCTTCCACTGGGAAAATTATCGAAAAGAGATACCAAGGAAAGTGGACGGTACGTATAATAGCCGACTGTTCTCGGATGTTGAAAGGAGTCTGTAAGAACGAACACCGATGTAAATCCAAGAAGAAGAAGTTTTAGGGGGAGAACAGTAGTAAATGTTGGAAAGTTTACTTTTGACTATGTATTTACTGTATTTATTCATATACGCCGCGCCTTTTTTTTACCCAAAACCCAGGTAAAAAACAGTGTGCATGGGTTACACGGATCCTCCGGTTTTCTTGTTAACTAGGCATATTTTTTTTCAAATCCTTATCGTTTGCAACGCACATTATTCCCCGATAGGGTAGTTTCATTCATCAAAGAAAACAGAATTCATTATTGCGAATCGTGCCCCGCTATAAATGTATTTATTTTACGCAAAAAAATTGGATTGAGAAATCCAAGTTTACTGGAGAATTAAATGTTGATTTTAAGTTAATTTGAAAAAGCTCAGAAATGTTGGGGAACGCTGCCTTCTTGCTGACGTATTAGGCATATAGTTTGGTTTGCGAGGCATAGGAAATATTCGCGTCCTGATTTTACAATTGTATTTCAGAGCCCCTCAGCTCTTAAGAACACGCATTAATGAAAACTATCAAAGTTCGAAAAGTCTCCTCCGTTAACCATGGTATTTAAAGCCCGTTTCACACGGTACTTGATCCAACACAAGGTCGAGTATACTAGCAAGTATGCTAGCTTTCCAGTATCGTGTGAATAGAACCAGTATGCTGGCTAGCAAGCGTGCTCCTTGAGCTATTGGATTTCATACTTGATGAGGCACTAGATTTCTAGCAGCTCCCAGTAGGACCCAGTAGCCATCGACCAATCAAGTCACATTACAGACGCTGTGCAAACTTCTCTTTTTAAAATTAGTATGGAATCAAATGGAATGCAAGCTTCATAGCAAGCACAAGGTCAATGATCGTGTGAAAGTAAATAAAATGATTACTTTGTAAGATTCCACAAATTTATTTTTCACCAATCATTATCAAGACCTTGATAATGATTGTCAAACAATCGAAACCTAGGTCGGTGAAAAATAAATTTGTGGAATCTTACCAAGTAATCATTTTATTTACTATCATGCGGTTCCACCAAGTGAAGCCTGAGGATTTTCTCTTTGATCGTGTGAAACCTCCCAGAATGGTTCCAATCATGCTACATTCCGACCTCAATATCTAGTAGCGGCTAGCATACTCGGTCTTGTGCTGGATCAAGTATCGTGTGAAACGGGCTTAATAGTCGTTTTATTAGGCTCCAGGCATCCTGCTCGTGGAGCAGTGTAGTCGTTCTCTGCTACTGCAATGCAAGGCGTGAAGTTCGTACGACTATGGGCCAACTTCACAGTACGCTTAGCAAAGTGAATACTAAAATACTGACTATTTTCAAATGAATCAATGAATAAATAATTTTAAATAAATAAAAAAGTTAATCATATTAATTAACTGAATAAATATACCTCCGATACTAGGTAATAAGCTTTAACGGAGTGTACCGTCTGCTTGCAAGCGCCCGCAGCACCACCTAGTCGAAGGTAGAGGAAAGAGTGTCACGTCACACATAGAGGTAAAACTCTACGACGTCACACGTAGGTATAATTAACCGGCATGCAATTGTTTGCCGTCGCGTTTTCGCGCCACTGAATTTTTTCACTTTTGAATTAATGAGGAAAAATACTTCACGTCATTCTAAGATCGAACGGCTTAAGATATGTACTCCAAAGGTTATAAACTTTTGATCAAGACAATAAAAAAATAATAGGAAACTACCCTATTCTTTGTTGTTTCAACGTATTCATATCTCTTTTATTTTAATTGAATAATGTGCTTTCAGGTTAAAACGAAAAGCGGCAGGTGCAAAAAATTCATTTTTTTAGGAAAACATTTTTTTCCTCACGAAATGCCAAAAAATGGGAGTACCCAGGACACACGAGGTACAGAAGTTAATTCGGTATTTGTATATTACATACTTATTCTTTCCATCCCTCCAGAGAACATTTTCACATGATAAAAACGTCGTCATATGGCAATGTCATTAAAAAATTATGTTATTTTTTAATTTTCACATTTTCAAGATTTGTGAACAAACCTGACGTGATATAGAATTTCGGATGCTTTTCGGAATCTGTGGAAAAACCCCATTCCGAGTTATCCTCTCCATTTTGAAACAACAAAACCTTGCATATTAGTGTAACCAGAATGGAGGTTAAAATTTAGGCTAAGCCTTTTACGTAAATTCGAAGCTGGTATGTTTGCAGATGACGTTAGAAATATATTCACACTTTTGAGAATCATACAAGATTTGATCACACCGATAGATATAAAATGTCAGCTGTCCCGCCTACCATTAGAGAACATAAAAGGCAGAATAGTAAAGGGATCCAGTATTCACCTCATTACTATGTAGATACTAACCAAATAGTTGCACATTATTCTCACATCTAACATGTCTCCGTTAGGTAGATATTACTTTTGTAGCGTGTCAGTCAGTCCTTCATTCGGTATCCGTTTTGTTTCATTCTCTCTTAATTTTTGAGATAAAAGAGTGAGGTTTGGTGCGTTGAGTGTGGATTTTCTGTCTCTATGATTTGGTAGTAGTTTTGGATTTTTAGCAGTTTGTGGTGTAGAGAAAAATGCAACAGAAAAATGGTTTTTCCTATCTTTTAACATGAGAAATCAGATGCTATGCAAATTTATTTACGTTACTCAGTAAATGTGTTTACGTTTTTGGTAAAGGGGCAAAAATTGGATTGAAGCAGTTGAAGAAAGTGGAATTAGTTTCATCAATCAATTCTGTGAGTATTAAAATATTAATTGACGTTTTCGATGTGCAGATAGTGAAATAAAACAATTTTTGCCTATCTTGTGTATGAATTGTGAATTTCAAAGCTAGGCGTTTTGAAGTAGGTACTTTTCTAATAGTTGAAAGAAGGCTATAAAACGTTTATTGGGTATTAATGTTTGTTGCTAAATCAGCAGGTTAATTCGAATATATGTTCATTTTGTAGCGTGTCAGTCAGTCAGTCATTCTGTATCCGTTTTGTTTTGTTCTCTCCCAGGTTTTGAGCTAAAAGAGTGAGGTTTGGTGTGCTGAGTGTGGATTCTCTGTCTGTATGATTTGGTTGTAGTTTTGGATTTTTAGCAGTTTGTGGTGCAGAGAAAAATGCAAAAAACGTGGTTTTTGAGTGTGGAAGAAAACATAAAATGAAAATATGGTGTAGAAAAAAGTTCAAAAACATATAGGGTAATTAGAGTGGGACACATTTTTCTATTTATAAAATAGCCATTTCCTTCTCTCTGCATACGAAATGCGAATGAAAAGTGCCTTGAAATCAGGCAGCAGGCCTGCTAGTTAGTTTCTTATAACACTTAGTTTTGCATAAGCAGTGCATGCTGGGTGATGTTTCACTCCCATTCACACACCCTCGCGGTGGATTTCAGGGTATTACGTTGATGTACCTAGATGTATACGATCTATATTAGAAAGGAAATTTTGAAGTCTCACCGAGATGACGATATTTTAAACAATAGGAGCTGGTGACGGGTAGGTACACTCTTCCTAACCAGAGGAGGGTATTATCCGTCAGCACCTGCCCTTTACCACATCCACAAATGCGTCCATAACCCTCATGCCTCTCCTTCTGAGTCCCACCCTTCCTCAGCAAGCGTGCTCACTAAGGCGTAAGTAATGCGAGAATAAGGGTAGGGCCAACGACAGTCGCCCACTGTCCACACCATAGCGTGTCCTTCTCAAAATGCATCCTCTCCCATCAATGAAACCAAGAGGCCTTGGTCTCGCTGCGTGAAGTTAGAACTCTTTCCCGCATTACAGAAAAACACTAGGTACATACATACGTCACGACGGTCATGACACATTTTGACGTGACCTGACCATATTCAAAGCTTTTTCCATCATTTTTAATATGTATTGATATATTTTCAAAATAAATGACAAATCAATACTTATTATGTTGCTATGTACAACTAAATGGTGAGCATGTACATGCTCACCATTTAGTTGCATATCCCTCGTTAATGCATGTGTCACTCGTTTCCGTACATGGTGATTATTCACCTCCTGCCACATACCTTCGAAGTACCTATCTACGGGACTTGGTAAATGTGAATTTTAATAATAATAGTAATTTTTATTCCACCTCGGAAAAAATAAACCATACAAGTACAAATTAACCTAGGGGCTAATAATCATTATATATTTTCTAAAATTGTGTTCAAAACAATGAAATATAAAAAATAATGAATGAATGAAATTTAGAACAAATATTTTGGAAACTTCTACGTATTACGGTCGTTTCGATCATAATACCAATATTAGAAATATCGACTTCTGTAGGGATAGATTCATAATGCATTCCCTCTGTTAATCAATAAAAAACATTATTATTATTAGTAGTAGTTTTCTACCGGTGTTGGTAGGTCTAAATGGACATTTAATTCTCCCCCCCCCCTGAATTTCACACAATGTCCCTCTTCAGCCCCTCATATCTCTTACCTCATACCCGTTTTCTCTTCCCTCTTCCCCGCTTACCCAACGTTCTTCCTTCAATTACTTCTTTCAAAACACCATCCCCTTTTATTACCTTTTCCATTCAAACCTTCTGGCTTCTCCTAATATCATCTATCAAAGTTCCTTCCTCTAGCAATTCATCGTTCGTTCAAAATACATTATAGGCAACATAATACCGGGTAGGTAGCAAATAGGAGAGCACCTGGTGTAGCTTACCTATCCAGGAAGGGTAGGTAACGCCAGGTAGCCAGGAAGTGTAGGTAAGCTCCGTTTACACCAGGTAGGTAGCTAACGTCTTTAGTTAACTTGAGAATCTTAAAGCTGCTCATTATTGTTAACTGCATCCTTAAATGCCTAATTGGAATCATAACTTCTACATAATACCCTGTAAACCACCATAAAGGTGTTTGGCAGTGGGTGAATTCACACCTACCATGAATTACATATTGTAAATAAAATATTTGGAAAAAGAATAGCTTTCCCCGGAAATTTTCCAAAGGAAATAGGCTTATATAATGAACTGCGGCGTGTGCAGCGAAGATCGTCAAGATTTGTAAAGTATTTTGTTATTACATGCTTATGTTATTGTGTTAATTGTATGTATTGCGAGCATGTTTTATTGCAAATTAAAAAAAAAACTTATTGAATTTAAATAAATGACTAACACATTAATGATTATTATATAGCTTTTTGCAGGTATCAATAGTTGTTCCACTTTGGTTGAAATCAAATTTTGCAGAAACCAGTTTCACTTACTGTGTAGCAAAACATCGTTTTGTGCTTGTTCTCTGTGAATGTTATTGGTGACTTTGGACGAGTATTTTAACCCAGTCCTCCGAAGCAATTAAAATAGTCTATTCGAGTGTAGATTTAAAAAAAATAATTGCGCGCAGCAAATTTTCATTTATTTCACTCCATTTATGAATAAAATAACTTTGTAGCATTTTGAAACTGTTCGCGGTGTACTCGAGACGAGACCATATAAGTGTGAAATAATTTCTACATGCCTCTGCGTAATACCCTGCAAGCTAGCGCTGTATCTGCATTTCCCTAGTATGTATGGGTTAGTAATATTAAAACAGGCTTTATGTGCTATAGACCACTCCATTAATTTTTTAATCTACATATATATATATGCTATTCTGCCTCTCATGTTCTCTTGACGGTAAGCGGGAAAATTGACATTTTAAATCTATCGATACAACAATCTATTTCTCTAATCTTGTTTATCTCATAGAATCAAGCTAATACGCACGAGTTCTTAATATATGCCCAACGTCCTCTGTAAACAAATCGGTTGCAAATTTAATTAAAAAGTTAATCCCAAATTTTAACCTGCGTTCTGATAGTAATTCCCAACCTAGTTCTTCCATTAAACTCGTAACAGTAATACATTTATCATAACGACCTTTAACAATGTCTTCCGTTCCGCGTGATCATTACACAACTTACTACTCAACGCTATTAATTCTCCAAGGTCGTCATTACTGTCACTGAGAAACATCAAAGGTACGACTGCATGGAAATACATCTGATTGGATCGATCAGTAAATAAAAACATCGATTTTTCCAGTTTCCAGACACAGCATAAAAACTCTCAGCACGAATATATCGATGGATTAAAACTTCAATATTGCCTATTCTCTATCTCTTTCCGATTCGGAATCCTTTTCCCTCTCTCTACACCGCACAGTTCCCATCCACTCAATCCTAAAATCCCCACCACCCTAAAAACACTCCCTCCCTTCTTACACTTTTGCGTCACCTTGCCTGCGGCCTTCAAAAACCAATGAACCCCCTCCCACCATCCCTCGTCTTTACATTGACGATCACCCAAACGCTTTAGGGATTGTTGAGTCGAGCGTTACTAAACTTGTGTAGCCCTGTTGCCCTCAGGAGATGAGAGGAAGGGGAAGTGATGGCTATGGGGGACGGGGGCGTAATGGGATGGGTTCCTGAGCTGCAAAGGAGGGTTCCAATGCTGGTGGGGGGTAGGGAGGCAGGGTTCGATAAGGGTTTCGGCGGGTGGGGGAGGGTAGTAGTCGGGGGAGTGGGCTTCGCTCTCACTTCTGTAGGCGGAACGTTGCGTCTCCATGCTCTAAGGGGATCCTCATTGTTAAAGTGAACCGGTTCATTGATTCCTTTGTGGTGTCGGAGCAAAGAGGGGTTTGGAGGGAGCCGGAGGGCGTAGCGATGCTATGGAACTTGTTAAGGGAGTGAGCGAAGGGAAGGTTTCGGAATGCTCCCAAAAGATCCGACGAGCCGAAACGAATTGGGTCGTCGCTCGCTTGTTTTGATGGACTGTGGTTTGCTGCCCGCGGCGGCGCCACCGTCTGGGCTAGACTCGAGTGGTCCAAATTACCTTCGGCGCGCTCGCAAAAGGCATGCTCACGCGTGTTTTTACCGCGCGTCGATTTTGTTTTGCGCCAAAGTTGCGGCAGGAAGCGGACGAGACGTCCAACTCAAAAAGCCGCATCCGAATCGGTGATTTGTTCCTTCCAATTCTCTCGGACAGAATGATTTCCGTCACCTTTAAACGTGCACTTCGGAGGCAGTTCAAGCGGCTTTGGTTCGAGCGAGCGACGAGGAGATTCGACGACGGGAAAACTTCGGGCAACGAAATGCAAACCAAGTATTTCAATTCTTTGCAGCGCGTGTTTCGTTATCCCTTCGCCATAGCAGACTAAATATAATAATATTATGTTAATAAACTACGATCAATTAACCCCAAGAGCATATACAAAGTATGTGATATGCTCAAAGTAAGATGAAAATAAAAAGTGGAAAAATTACGATACTCGCAGTAGAAAATGATATGTGGAAGAAATTAATATTAGTAAATTTCAAAAAATAACAGGAATATTAGAAATGGCATTAACCCGATTCAGTGATTATAACTAATATCACAAAAGTATAGTTAAATATTTTACATTAAAATGGCGTGTACTATCAAACCAGGGGGTGTATACATACTGTACGATTGTAGATGCTCAAACGCAAGTTACGTGAAAACGAAATGTAAAAAGAGACAACATTGTTTGCATTATATTATTTACTTCAGAAAATGCAAAAGGTTTTACGCAAGGAAAGATATACAAAGAAGGCAGTGGGAATAAAACAAATTGGGACAGGGAAACAGAGGAGGACGTATAAAATATCCGAAGAGCTAACTAGTGCCAGGATGAAGCCATAAGATAAAAGAAATGCAATAAAGAGCGAGGTTTCTCCATCAAAACCTACTTTCACAGGTAGAAAATTCATGTCTATTATTATTTCAATAATTTAAGAGACTACAACAATCCGTAAAGAAGTACTAGGTGGGCAGAAAGTATTTTGTGGAACTGTATTTGTACGACTGTAACAAGAATTAGATGATGGCCAGATGGGGTCGCTTCGCGTGATAAGGTCCCATCTTCGGCCCAGACCGTACCCAATGCTCAATAGGATTTAATCCATTGAAGAGGAGGGCGAGGTTGCCTTAACATCTGAGGGAAGCGTAAGACATCTCTATTTGATGACAAAAAGGATCCACTATTGTCCCGCACCTTTCGACAGGCCCCCATCTTTCCAAGGCGCAACTTTCTGCTCATTTTCTTAAATTATTTCTCTCGAATGTATATTTAGAGAAGAAAGATGAGGTCGATAGGCCATTAAAAAGACTCGAAGAAAATTTCACGAGCCAAAAAATTGCTTCTCGGCAAAGTCAACGTGAATGTTAACCTCTCTTGCCCCATCTGAATGTGAGCTGGCGACTGAGGGCCCTCAAAATCCTCTTCCACCCTCCTCTCTTGTACGATGGTACTTCGGAAAAGTGCTCTCCTGACTACCAGGCCACCGCGAACACAATTCAGTCTCCCTTTTCTTTTATACTCATAGGTTCCACTACTTCGGGAGTCATGACTAAACTGGCCTCTCTATCTCCTTGGCATTAAGGTATTCCAGTGGCTACTTGAGTGTGGTTAGTGAACAAGCAATAACAAAAACAGACGCATTTGCCGCGTAGATATGTGCTCACCTTTGCAAGGATAGGTGACAGTAATGGTAACAGTGAAGTGACGAAAAAGCGTGAAGATTAGAGTGAATACGGAAGCTTATTTGTTGACACAAATGATATCACGGATAAGGTTTGTGCATATAATCCAACTTGAGGAATTAGAAACATAATTTTTCATTATTCTTTGGGATGGTTTTCTAACAATCATTTGTTCAATTTAACGTTTTTGGAGGCTACAGATTTCGATGGATACGCTTAATCTATGACCTAACTTGAACTATCCAATTTTGAGCACGAAACCATTTCTCGCTAATTTGTTGGAGTTATTTAGGATTCCGATTTTGGATAAAGGATTTTCACTTTTAAGTAAGAGACGAGGAATCCAGATGAAAAATCAAAGGAACTCTCTTCTTCCAAACACTCCCACTTGAATATAACAATATTTTTTTAAAACTGTCGGCTGGATTTGACTTCATTGTGATCATCAATGAGTCATAAGAAACTAGGCTCTTCACAGTTATATTATTGAAATTATACGGTACACTTCTATGTACGCGAAGCTTTATTTTTCGCCGAATTTTTCTTGATTATGTGGATAAATTAATAGCAGTTAAATAAAGTTTTTAATACATTTAAATAGCTGAATTTTCCACTTCGCCTAATTTGAGCTTAGACCTGAGACAAAATTTCATCCATGTCCTAGGAGGGAGGCGAACCCGTAACCGTTGAGTTACGAAACCGATGTGTTAAGGCCGCTTTACACGATACAATGTTTTGTACAAACGCTTGTATGAGGAAATTGTACCGTGTAAAGCGGCAAATTGTGTGAACGCTTGTCCGAATGTCTGAATTACCCTACGGAAAATAGAACCCGTTCGAATTCTATTCAGACAAACATACAATTTTGTTCAGTTTATACAAGCGTTTGTACAAGAAAATATACAAAAAATTGTATGCATCGCGTGAAGCAGTCTTTACAGACCTACCTACCACAGTGGCCGGCGTATAAATTCCACAACAGCTTTCCATGGATTACATCTAAATCACTTTCATACTTTCATGTCTTTGGCGTTTCAGTTGTTGAAATAAATCCAACGAATCGTCGTTTTAAATTTGGTAGTATTAGACACCATTACCTCGAGGCCAAACTTGAGAACATTGCTGGAAGATACGAGGTGACCTTCCCTGACCTTCCTTCACGACCTGCCCTAAATATATGATACGAGGCTCTACTTTACCATTTTTCTTATTCACTGCTCCCTCT
This sequence comes from Platycnemis pennipes, assembly GCA_933228895.1. Taxonomy (NCBI): domain Eukaryota; kingdom Metazoa; phylum Arthropoda; class Insecta; order Odonata; family Platycnemididae; genus Platycnemis; species Platycnemis pennipes. The sequence continues at coordinate 33,169,625 of OW121857.1, read as the reverse complement.
GCGACAGTAATCTACATCTAAGTAATACCCTGCGAGCCACCACGAGGGTGTGTGGCAGGGGGTGAAAATCACTAAACATGCGCTATTGACATGCAACTAGGATATTTAATAGAGACATGCTGGATAATAGGGTCACAAGCAGCTAGATGGTTAGTATCTATATGATAAGAAAGGGATTATTGGCTGCCAAAATACGCATCATGCACTACAGACCACTCTGACAATACTTCACCTACCCATCCCCTTGTTACGCTGCCTGTTATGCTCTCTTATGGTACGCGAGAAAAATTACATTTTAAATCTATCGGTACGACAATCTATCTCTCTAAACTTGTTAATCTGATCAAACCTAGCATAATACGCAGGGGTTCTTAATATATATCTAACATCATCTGAGAACAAATCGGTTTCGAAATCTACTTAAAAGGTTTAACCTAAATTTTAACCTGCGTTCTGATAATATAATGCCTCAAAATCAATGTTTTCAGAATTTTCTTTAAACTCATGCTTTATACTACTTTACTACTCTTAGAAACTTTTCTTTACTTTAAAAGTCTATTCATTTGATACTCATCATTTTTAATTGCCACCACTTTCCAAATGCTTCCAAGCTTACCTCAGTTCAGCAGACGGGCACATGAGCATCACAAGTCACGGGCACTCTCTCAATACATATGATAGATTAGAACACGGATGGCAAGATAAACGGCGCACATTCAACACCATGTTGATATTTGTTTTTTTTTATAAATTTTTCCTTAATTCCCTTTTAACTATTTTTTTTCCTTTCCTATTTTTTTTCTCCTTACCTTTTGCAATTTTTCTTTTCTTGAATTTCATTATAATCTGCTAATTTTCCTATGTACATGCTATTATATTTGAGTTATTCTTAAACACTAGCTTTACTGTCAGTAGGATTTCGCAGGTTTTTCACACCCCCCTTCATGTGTGGGTTTTTTCCTGCAGTGGGTTTTTGCGTAAAGGATGTAAGCATAATAATCCTCACGTTTTTCCCACATTGTAAATTCTTTCACACACTATTAGATATGTAATATTGATATATTGTGTATATATATTTCTTTTGTATTAATTTATCATTATTTAATTCCTATAAGTGTATCCTTTGCTGATTTTCTTTTTTTTAACCTCAGATTGTAATTGTTTTAGGTATTGACCACTATTTGATTTATATATTTATTTTGACGAGGGGTTAGATGGCAGAAGGGAAAGTTTTGTCTCAATCTCGCCCCAGTAAAGACCTTTTATTATTATTATTACCTCACTGCCCTGAAGGAGCGATGCCTCCCTTCCCACATACACCAATATTTAATGTGTTCTTGCTTCAAGCCGATGTTTCTGGTTGTAAGATTATTTTATTTTGGCATATAGCACTCTTCCCCTGCATTATTCTGTATTATTTCCGTTTTCCTAGTCCTCATGTTTTCCCATAAATGCACATACTTCCTATTACAATTAAATTATGTTGTTCAGATGCAGTAAATTTTTGATTGTTTTGATAATTTATGTCTGTTTATGTAATTATATATCCAAGTTGCAAGCAGGATGCGTGTTCCAGGGGTTTACTTATTCTCTGACATATCAAAGACGCTCATAAGTATACACAGACGGTGGAAAGGGCAATATTTGTCTCGATCTCGTCCAAATAATACAAATTTACCAGTAGATGACAATGAAGGCCTTTTTTATATCGTGTACGACACTGTGGTCTCTACCTATTTATACTGTTTCTTTCATTCTTTCCTTTTATTCCAGATCCGCCCTAATTCGTTATTTGAAGATGACCATAGAAGGCTATTTTTATTTTCCTAATTGTGTCTGAATTTTTGAATATATGTTTTGAGATGTATTACTATAATTCATTATTATTTCTGGTGATTTTGCTTCTCATAGTTTTTCACTAGGAGAAAAAATATTCCGAATTTTAGGGGAATGAAATTAAAAATATCCTTCCCAAAACCGCTGTGCTTGGAATTTTATTTTCCTGTTCGTTGTGTAAAAACTTTTGGCATCCAGATTTCGAATTGAGAGAAAAGCGCAACTGTATGGAAATAATCGATACACAATTATTACCCGCTGTTACTCTCTTCTGCAAATTATTCTAACGGCTCGCGCATGCATGGTTTAAGTGCTTCGGTATCCTAATCCCCTCTGGCATGGCGAAGGAAGAGTGACACTCTATTCGCCTGTGTGCATCATGAACACAAATGTCCTTCCGATAAAAGTCTATTTTTAACTAAGCAGGAGAGTATGGGAAAAATAACCAGTTTTTGTGTGCGTCCCAAATCCCCACCCTTGAGCTCGCTTGCTGTCGGACTTAGCATGTCATCTCTTTTTAAGGATTAGAATCTAATCCCTAGGAATCCATTCTGATTGCTCCTCCGAGCGAGCGAATGTTTTCTCGGCCACCCCTTGTTCCCCCGAGAGCTGCGTGGGCCCCAAGAATGCCTTCAGCCTGCTGCTTCCATCTACAGAGATCTTTGGGCACTATCTCTGCTCCGAGTGGCTTTCATTTCACTCGCCTTCAAGGAATTTTTGCCCCGTTCCACTATCTCTCTCGCTCTCTGCAAATGACACCAGGTGTCCTTTTCACCAAATCACGACCGAAAGCAGCCTCTTCTTCATAAAAAAATAGCTGTTAAAATTTAGGGAATAGTGATTGGTGCGATAAAGCAAGGAACTTGAAAGCATTTTTTTCTATCTCCCTTTTCAAAATGAAATACCCAATGAATTACCAGTAATAGGCTGACCACAGTAACTCGCCGGTCAGTCAATCCTTAGTTCCTATTCGAATACCACTTAGGATATCGATGCTGTGTTCCTCTAAGTATTAACATTTTGTTAAAAAGGTATTAGGTAATATCGGCATTTTTTACCACATAACTTGGGAAATTTTTTAACACATAACCCAGTTTGCATGTTGCCAAAATCCCTTCCTTTCTGCGTTCTCTCTCTTTACTATTAGATTCTAATCCTTATGTCTCTTTTGCTGTGACAACGACTACTTCGCATTAATTGCCAGGCAGCCCCGTCTAAGACAATACTACCCAATGATTCAATAACACTTCATCACAAAATTACATGTTTCCTCATATTGAAACTCAAATCCAAAATCAACGGAAAAAAAGTTGAGATGAATTGAAAATTGTGATAATTGTTTAATTCGTTTTTCCGTTAGCCATGACATTTTATGTGGTTATTATCCTTTTTAACAGTGGGCATTCCATTTTATATGAATTCCAGACAAGATGTATGTCATTGCATGCCCTTACCCCAGAATATTTTCTCAAAACACAAACATGGACCAGAATCAAAGAGATTAAAACGCTATCCCGAGGCATTACAAATTTAGGTCAAAATCTAAGAAAATATTAGCGGCCATTTGCGTAGACAAATTGAATATTTGTTCATAGATATTAACTTACCAAGACACTCAACTTTTAATTGGGCGCACCACATATTAAATATTGAGCTATATAAAATTTTGGACAAAGGAAAAGTGTAATTCATTTCGGGAATGGAAAACAACTTGCAAAAGGGAATACCTACCAAATATTTATCCGATTTAGCACAAAATTTTCGAAAAGTCACAAAGCTAGGTTTGAGAAATATCAGTAGTATGGCAAAAATATTTGGGAAAGCATTTGCAGAGAAACACGGCACCGAGCGAATGTAGAAACTTAACTATCATTTTATAATCGACCTAGGTATTCAGGTCAGCAACGCTCCAGTCTGAAAATGCAAAGGTCAAAGGTCGCGGGTTCGAATCCCGCTTCGGGAATTGATATTAGTCACATGGTGTCCAACTTCATTCCAGTTATAACGACATCTGATGAAGATGCAAAAAGAACATCGAAACTTGTCAAGTTTGAAATAAAAATAGTGGAAAATTCCTAGTGGTACTTTACCTCTTGTAGTAGTCATAGGACTATGCTTAGAATTTAAGTAGTTTAGACGACCCTGCCCAGGTTAACCCTGGATTGTGGAGCACCATAAAATCCAATTCTATTAATTCATATCATGCTTTACCTCCATGATTTCGATGGTGACAGTTCGAGGGGTGATAAGGGTGTATTTTTCTCCACCAAATATATGTACTGCATACCTCAGACTTCCGAAATAAGTATATACTTCAACAAAAGACCATCCTGATAAAAAGGAAAAATTCTTCTGATTATGGAAGAGCAATGCTGTGAAAAAATAATTCCATCCGAATCTTACTGTATCAAGCGTAATACATAAATACTAGTGGCAAACAAACATACTGAGGAAATGGTGGGTCGATGAGAGGCCTCTTCCGGTTTTCGCTGCGTGCATTGCCTTGAGCAAAAACAGTTTCGCTGGTGTTCCAACCGGCATCTTCAGGTCAAAGATACGGAACTTGGTTTGATCGATATGGTTCCACTATCTGCGCTTTACTTAAGTCCTAATGCTACGTTCTGTTTGTAATTATTGCCATGGAAATTATATCTGCTGAATTAATAGCACCAGTATTCATAATTAATTTATGTAATAGTCCTTATACCAACATGCAACTACCTATGCTATCCATTGATATACTCGTATTGGATATATTTACCGCTATTCATATATCTAATAGTGTGAGGAAAGAAGGACAATTTGAATCTGTCAGTTCGGCAATCAATTTCTCTAATTTTGTGATTATGGTCCAGTCTACCATAGTAAGTTGGGGTTCGCAAAATATTTTTAATATCATCACTGAAAATATGGTCTTGGAATTTGTTTATGAGATGAAGTCCAAATTTCAACATACGATCTGAAAATGATTCCCATTTTAATTCACTTAATAGACTGGTTACGCTAATATAGTAATTATACCGCCCCTTTACAAATCTTGCAGATCTTCGCTACACTCGTTCAAGTTCATTATTTAGGTTTTAGTTCATTATTTATTTCATATGGATCTCATATACTGGCAGCGTATTCCACATGAGGTCTAACAAGGGAAAAGTAGCTAATTTCTCGTACATCCTCGTACACTTACCCAGTACTCTTTTGATGAATCCCAGTTTACGATCAGCTTGACCCATTATTTCACGTATATGTTTACCCCAGGAAAGATCATGCGTCAGTATCTCAGATCTTATTCCAAGATATTTAACTGATTCCACGTTTTTCCAAATTGATCAGATAGAGACGTTTACAGAGCGATATTAATCGAACATCAGATGGTAAAAGGCGGGAAGTTACACACACGTGTTCCCTATTACCGACTAATATTCCTTTCGGCAAGAAAGTCTCATCTTTAAACCATCTTCCAACCACTATACACGTTTGCTCTCTTGCGTCTCAATTTCATGCTGCCACTGACCTCAAATGTTGTTCCAACACCAGTGCACCTTGGGGAGCACACAATATGTGGGTCGTTTTTAAAGGAGACCGCTCTGAGAAAAAAAATAGGAGGGATATCTTGGATCTCCCCTTGCACGGCATGTCTTTTTTCTCCCTCCGAGGCGGCAAGGATAATTGGGTGCTCTGTTTGATGGACGAAATGGGGCGGCATGTCGGACGGAGATGGATACGGCCAGATTCTGTTTTCCCCTCTCCTTCCCACATAGTTTTCCACAGCCCCGCGATCCCACGTCTACCTGAAAAACCTTCCCGGACTCAAAACCCGGTCCCTACCCTTCCGAACCATTTTGTGCCGGGGGAGTGTTTTGACTGTCCTGTCACTTCCTGTAAAAGGGTGGGTCTTGAGGTCTACCTTTCGAGGAGTTCTTCCTCCCATTGGGACCGAGGAAGAAAAGGAGGACGTCTTCATTCTTCGACCATTCATTCAAGACTGGAAAGGAACTTACCCTCTCTCTCTCCTTCGCTCTCTCGTAGACGTCTTTCTCTGAGGAGACTCCGCACCAAGTTATTGCATCTATCTTAGGATCCATCCAAATATTACGTAATGCAAACTTTACCTAAAAAAGTGGAAAATCAATATTTTTCCACTTTTTTCACGTAGGCACCACAAGGGGAGACTTTATTGCCGAAAGGAATATTCGTGATAAAGAACATGTAAAAATGTGCAAAAAGTTTTACAAGTCAGTGATTTTCCACCTTTTTTACATGAACACGAGAAGAGGAGAATTTCCTGCCGAAAGGAATATTCGTAATAACGAACATGTAAAAATGTGCAAAAAGTTTTACAAATCAGTGATTTTGCACTTTTTTTACCCCTCTCTCCTCACTGTAATGCTCCATAACCGTATTCAATGGCACACTCAGCATCAGATTTTTCACCATTCTTTTCTTAGCGTACGTAGTCAACTACCCCGACATTCTCTCCTACGAGTAAACGCCTCTTTCATAGAGGTGCTATCTCCTTCGACTTGCGCAAGTCTCCCTTTTTCCTTCTTTAAACTGCCCAAAAGCCTATACAGATGGCATGTTTTACAAGAGTGTTTTCAAGTCTGTTTCCGCACTAATAGGCGCTTCAGACCGGGAGGAAAGGTATAATAATGCGAATGAAAGCGAAGGGATCGATAATCTTGCATGCTTACTTTGCTATTTTTATCTTTTATTAAATTGTGAAGCTTAGTATAAAATATAATTACTAATTATTTTCATACATGAAATTTAATGCATGTTTGGTGTGAATTTTTGAAACAGAAAAAAAGTCTGTTTCAAAACATATTTTCAAATTTACCCCTGTCACACACCTTTATGATGACTTGCAGAGTATTATGTATATGTAGATGTAGATATGCTCCAATACTGGCCCACGACATCACTAGTGACATCAGTCTCCTGGATACCAGTGGTGGCCGCTGGGGTGCGTATCGGTGATCTGCCTCCACCTCCTCGCCGTTGGCAGTCAGTTGACCTGAGAGGTTACGTTCAGCAGTTGGCACTCTAGGGGACTCAACATCTCAAGAACAGGTTTTTTCGGGCTGGTATCGACCTTTTTCAGATCTAAGTTCAATAATAAATTTAATGGGTGCTATAAAACAATATACGTGCTCGTAAAAAAAAGCGTGCATTCACTTATCGTGCCCAATAAAATCTGATTTTATGACTGTAAGGAGGTGGATGCGAAGAACTCTTTTTCGTCGTGGTCTCGTGATATGTTTATCGATTCCCACGAGGTACCTAACGGGCCCCATTATTTCGTCGATGACATATTTTACCAGAGGGGAAGTGGTGAAGTTGGACTACTGTTCCGATCTCCCAAGTTAAAAATCCGGGAGTGGCAACCTTGGACACGCCCAGCTAAACCCAAACACTGTAGTGATTTAGTCTGAGCAAGAACTTTCTGGAAAACCATAGGCGGCGGAGAGAGAGGAACTGCCCTTCCTCTTGCCAGTCCCACTTGCTGCCCTTCCTCTGCCTTCTGCCCTTCCTCTTGCTCTGATGCAAGAATATTGAGCGCCAACGGTTTGAGGAGCTCTACACTAATTATTGGCTAATCGATAATTACCACATTACTATGTACATACATGCTAACCATCTAGATATCAGCTGAAGACCAATAAGAAGAAGACTAAGATATTAGTGTGCAGCAACAGATAACAGGCCAAAACCAATGTTCAACTAGGAAAACAAAAACTTGAAGAGTTAAAAGAGTTCTGTTACCTGGGAAGCAGAGTAACCAGCGATGGACAAAGCAAGAAAGAAATATTCTGTAGAATAGCCTAGGCAAAGAGGGTATTCTATCAAAAGAAGAATCTACTTACAGCCGGAAATACTAGCGTAAATATAAGGAAACAATTCATCAGAACATACATCTGGAGTACGCTTCTTAACTGCAGTGACAGCTGCGGAGAAGAAAAGGGTGGAAGCATCCGAAATACGGTGTTACAGAAGAATGATGAAGATTAAATTGATCGACCGACTAAGTCCCAAGAATAGTGGGTGGAAAGAGAAGTCTGCTGAAATCTCGTCTGAGGGCTACGTCAAACAAATCCTAGGATTGTTGATCGATGATGATGATAATAACCATTTAATAGCACGAGTTTCGTGATGCATATCTAACATGTTTCCATTAATTAGTTGCATTTTACATCTTAACTGCGTGTAAGTTCCTTTCCCCTGCAGCATATTTATGGTGGCTTGCAGGGTATTATATATATATGTAGACGTAAGTATTTCACGTACGCGTGCAAGTAGTGCATATGTTATACCTTGCCACACACCCTCTCTGTGGCTCACAGGGTATTAGCTAGATATAAATGTACACTCACGGACTCACGGTAGAAGACGACCTTTGGATTTCGCTCTCTTGCTTAATAAACAACTAATACAACAACTAAACAAACAGACTATATACTTCAGAGTTTTTCTAGCAAGAAAGGTAACTTGCGGAAGATATTCCTTACGTCTTATAAATCTAAATACGTCATGCTATATGCCTCGTATGGATTTAACTCTTTCCGTAGTTTTTTATGGGAGGATTGTGATATGATAAACGATATCCATTCTCAAATCGGTCAATAATCCCATACGATAACATGACGTAAATCATGAAGTTAAGTCCATAAGTGGAATCACTGGCTGAAATCTGTTTTTCTTCTAACGTATACTTCCTTAAAAGAATATGGACCATTCGTACAAAATTGCCTTGCATTATTCTTTAATCTAGAAGCGTTCTGGAAATGTAGCTCTCTGGAGGAGCGGATTCATTCTAAGATAAAATCTTTTCGAGTATTTTCAGAAAACACTTTGGAAATGATGCAAGAAGGATTACTTGGATAAAATAGGAAGAGACACTGGAGAGATAACAAGAAGTTTTCAGGAAGCGATGAATAATAGGATGAAAACAGTAAATGATGAACAATAAGTGATGAACAAGTTTTAAGCGTATCTATTTTTCTTTGCATTGCTTATTATTGACGGTCATTAGTACAAGCTATATGTAATGGTATTCATAGCTCATAGTACAGGGTGCGGCAGAAAGATCTCCCCGATTTGGGATGCAAATAAAAACCAAACCAAGAAAGATACAAGAAGAATGTATACCTTTCTAAATAGTGCATACAATGCAGTTTTCGATTAATTAGTTTCAAAAATGACGTCATTTAATTGTTGACCATTATTGGCAATACACTGATTAAGTCTCGCCCAGTAGTTTTCCATGACCCTGTGGGTCATTTCGGGTGGAATAGCAGCAACTTCTTGCGTTATTGCCTCCCTAAGGGCTTCAAGAGTTTGATAACGATGTTGGTATACCTTGGATTTCAAGTAGCCCCAGAGAAAGAGAACAAATCAGGAGAACAAGGGGGCCACCCTATGTCACCAAGCGAGGAAATAAGGTGCCCAGGAAACATTTTTCTCAGAATTCCGAGGGATTGACGAGAGGTGAGGGATGTCGCACCATCGTGTTGGAACCACACATGTCCTTTTCCATGTTCATGAATAAGATTACCCAATCTAGGCATCAGAAAGGTTTCGGTCAGTGCTCAATACCGAGTGGGCGTAACCATTACAGTAACACCATTCTCTTAAAAAAATTACGGACCCCACACACACCAAACTCAAAAACGGCACACCATACTGTAACCTTAGGACTGTAGAGTGGCCAGTAGATGTCCATTGTAACGCACTAAATGTCTGTCTAAAGTTTCACCCTCAATTGCGGATTGTTTCTTATCAGGAACGGGATCATGTCGAGCGAGCGAAAAGCGAACACGAAAGGCACAGTGTCGAAATCAGCGATCCGCCATTTTTTATAAATTCCACTACCATGAAAGCACGCTGTATTCCCTACCACACCATGCTGTAAACTGTAAATGGCATGAGCAGAGCTGTCTTTATACGCAAGCGCCAACGCAGTACCCCCACCCAGCTCCTAGCGAAAATGTTCTCAAATCAGGGAGGTCATTCTGCCGCACCCTGTATTATGGCTTTTCCACCATTATAAAAATGTGGGAGATTAATGTAAGCCACAATATTTCGTTAAAACTATAATATGGCTCATATTAAATGAAATAGTCCAGCCTGTTTTAGAAAATTATCATGTTATCCATTTTCTCCGGATCCTCACTCAGGATATTTTTGGTGTCTCCACTAATATTTCTCTTCCTTCAGATATCATACTTACTAAGAGATAAGTGCTTTCCAGATGGTGTTTCTTCACCAATTTGGCACCCACAGTGCTTGTATATTAGAGACTCTCTGTTCTCCTAAAAAGGAAGGAAGAGAAAGAATATCCCTTTCTTCATCCAAAGTATCTGTATTTAAAGTACTTTACCTCACTACTCCTCGATTACCCATCAATTTACCTTCAATGCTGGTCTTCAATGTTCCATTATCCCCAATTATCTGTTCCTTCCATCTACTAAACCTCCTCCTAATTTATACAGTTGGAGTGTATATCTACATAATACCCTGCAAGCCATCGCAAGGTTACGTGAACAATCACTAGGCATATATTTTAAATCAAGAGACAATTAAGTTTACCCTTACTATTAAGCAGGCATGCAAATGTAGCAATTCCCGGATGTATAATGTGTCTTGATAGACGATAGTTGTTAAACACGTTAGACACCGGAACACGCAATAAACCTATAAAATAATATCTTAAACATGGAAAACAGTTATTTTTCGCGGCTAATACGATATCCAAGAGCAATCACCAAGATTTCCGGAAACTTAAACGAAAAGACGGATGACCGCTCTCCTCGATATGGAAATAGATTTTGACAACTACCACACAACCAATCAGAGTACAAGAGATCTTTTAATAGTAAAAATAAAAAATCTACGTTACACTTAAGGCATGAAAATGCTAACTCCTATGTCAGCGAAACTGTTGACTACAAGGCAAATACCCGTGGGAATAAGGAGAAAAAAATGAAGTCTAACGTTAGAATTGTTCACTCGACGATTGATGCTAGTGTGGAGGACAAATGGTGCTGCTGGGGGGGGGACCCCACAAGTGTCCCCCTCTGTCATACACCTTTGAGGTGGCAGGGTGCTATGCAGATGTAGTTTTAGGCCTCAGGTATCGATCATCTACCTATATATATCATCATCATCATCATTGGTCAGCAATCCTAGGATTGGTTTGACGCAGCTGTTCACTCGATTCTTCTATCGACCAACCTTTTCATTGTGACGTAATTCTTCTCTTTTACTTCACAACCTGTTCCATACATCTCACACGAGGCCTGCCTTTTCCAATCTTCCCGTTCACTTTTCCCTCGACGATAGTCTTCATCAGGCCATCGTGTCTCAAGATATGGCCGATTAAGTTGTCCCTTCTTCTTTTTAGAGATGTCAGCAGACTTTCTACCACTCTTCTTAGCACTTTCTCGTTACTTACTCGGTCGATCCGTTTAATCTTCATCATTCTTCTATAGCACCACATTTCGAATGCTTCCACCCTTTTCTTCTCCGCTGCTGTCATCGTCCATGCCTCAATTCCATAAAGAAACATGCTCCAGATGTATGTTCTGATGAACTGTTTCCTTACTTCTACGCTTGTATTTCCAGATGTAAGTAGATTTATCTTTTGATAGAATGCACTCCTTGTCTGGGCTATTCTATTTCTTTCTTGCTTCGTCCATCGTTGATTACTCGGCTTCCCAGGTAACAGAACTCTTCCACCTCCTCAATTTTTGTTTTCATAGTTAAACATTGGTCCTGGCTTCTTTTCTCCTACTCCAAACCTTAGCTTTCTTTTTATTAATCTTTAGGTGATATCTGGCAATTGTCCTTTCCATGGTTACTGGAATATTGTTCAGATCCCTCTCTGTCTCTGCTATGAGTGCTACTTATGCCATGAGCGAATCGCAGCATACCTATTTTTTTCCGTGGATAGTCAATCCATAAGACTTCGCTTTGACTTCATTGATGGCTCTCTCGATGTAAACATTAAAAATTACGGGAGGCAGTGCACAGCCTTGTCTCACTCCTTTCCTTATTCTTGCCTCTTCACAGCTGGGTCCAGATTTAATCACAGCTACTTGGTTTTTGTACAGGCTGTATGTAATTTTTCGGTCAATGTAGGACATTCCAATTCCCTTCAGAATTCCAAGCATTGAATCCCAATCCCCGTTGTCAAAAGCCTTCTTTAAATCACCTATAGAGAGATCTCGAAAATAATGCAAGATAAAAAAAATGCTTTTTTGCATATTAATTAAACGCTTGATTAAGTAAAGAGCCGATCAGTTGAGTTAAACTACATAATAACGCAAATAGACCCGCAAAAATGTTCATATTCCGAATTTATAACAATTATGAAAATATAGGTTGACAACAGTAGATTTTTATCAACTGTGGGAGGATTTGATTGACAGCAAATACTTCCCATACACTGCAGTAACCTATCGTTCTCATGGTGTTCTTCTTTATCCCCACATTCCTCTCATTTCTCTCTTGATCACACATCCAAACTGCCTACTCCTCTCCTCCCTCTTCCTCAATTGCCAAACATTCTTCCCTCTATATCGTCCTTCAACATACATCGCCACTTGATGCCTGTACTAAAAATTATGGGAACTTGAAAAAGGATGCCACTTAATCAGATGCAGATAAACAGATAATTTTAACTTTAGAGGCTTGGACGACAAGCTGCCTGATAGCAACTATATCTACGTGCTAGCCCGCGATTTGCCACAAAAGCGTACGGCAGGGGGTGATAGGTCATCTACCGTGAAAATAAGGGAAGGTTTCCTGATCCATTACCAAGAGAAGGAAAAAAAATCTCCCACCTAAAATATTTTATTCAATAACTTTTCATATTTCATTGACATGTGTATCGCTTTTAAATGGGGACGTTTACCATAATTTTTTTATTGCCGAATATGATAGAGTTTGTAAAATAAAAAGACCCGTATTTTTCCGTTTTTTGATCCGTCAATTATTTCGCGAGTTATAAGCGGCGAAAAACTGATGTTTTTAACCCTTTCGGAAAAGTGGGTGTGGTGCAACCTCTGACGTATATCGACTTCGTCCAATCACAACTGAGCCCGCGAAGCTACTTCGCCTTATCGCAAAGGGGGGGACACAGCTGGCTCTCCCAATGGGAGCGATTTCGACAGCATCTGTGCGAGCAGACCTTCCGAGAATTCCCCTCCTCTTCCTTCCCCCTCCCCTGAAAGCAGTCAAGGACAGGAGGAAAATGACGTCAATGTTATCACAGCAGCTCTTTAGGTGGGCGTCACCTTTTGCTTATTTTGATTTTTGATTTATTAGTGAATGGTTGTTGTTAGAAGATTAATTTTTTCACTAAAATTCATTTTTCGTTTCCATCTAACAATTTCGTGCAAAAAATTGCGATTTCGGTTCCGAGTGAACGCCCCCATTAGCCGCAACATTTGAGGAAAATAGTGATTCACTTTACTCAATATTTTATCAGAACTATCAGAAGAGCCACAAGGATTTTTTTCGGAGAGCAGGTCATATATCGATTTAAAAATTTCGCTCTACTTCTGCATCATTAAAGATACTGCGAAGGTAGTGGGATGCCGAATTCAACTGTGGTAGAGTGGCCGAAATTCAAACCTCACACAGTCCTGATCACTGTTCTTCACTCCAAAATCAGTCATAAACACATTCAAGGGTATGAAACAGCAATGGAGGGCAGCTCGAATCAAGAGGTGGACCCGTAAACAAACGAGGAAAACTTGGGCTGCTCTTTGTCGTATGGAAAGAGACTCCGGCTCGCTCAACGGGGGACCCCCTATAGACATGTGTTCGATTGATGACCCCTAAGTGGAAGCGGGAGGGATTTGGAGGGAGGGAGAGTGGGGAGACCGCTTTCAAAGGGACCCCGACGTTTTGCAGAACCGACGTTTCGGCCCCACAAGGCTCCTTCCCCTCTCTCCCACACAAGGTCCACCTTGAAAGCGGGGGCGGGAGACACTGATTGACCCTTAATTGGGATGTTAGGGCAATTTGTAGCTTGCTGCCCGCCTGGTCGGGATCCCTGAGAAAAGGGAGACAAGAGGTACCGCGCCCGGGCAACGTGGAACATTACTTGCCGCTGCCGTGTTACGCGCCTGGCTGCACCACCGTCGCCCCCGCTTTCCCTTCCCCTCTTTGGTTCCCACACCCGCGACACCACAGGGATGCCGACGTTTCCGGGAGGGGGGCCCTACAGATGGGTTTTCCAGAGAGGAGAGAAAGGGTCTTGTGTCCGGCATGGCACAGGGCTCCGACAAGTCGGCCCTTTCTGAGGCTAACTGCCGTCCGATGCAAATGCGTGCGGAGTGGGGACGAGCCTGATCTTTATCTACGGAACGTGGGCTGGTCCGTGATTTCCAAGGAACCGCGATAAAGCCACGCTCGGGACTTTGAGAGCTTGCTTGTGAATCGATCACGGGTACTGATACCCTTAGGCTGGAACCGTATTGATTCGGTTCCCACAAACACAAAGCAATACTTCAACCGCAAAAAAGAATCAGATATCATGACTAAGGTTTTAATATTCAAGGATAAAATGAAACAACGGCGTAAAAAATACAAAGCCGAATATGATTTATCGAACGGAAAAATATGTAGTACTGTATTTTGCATAACAAATAGTGTAGCAGCATGTTTAAAAATATAATACTGAATTTGAAATAATGTTGGTATAAGTTACGTAATCATCACTACTGGTATTCAACCACTAAATGTGAGTTTAGATCGAAATGAAGCATTAAAAAATAAAATATTTCCTCACGGCAGGATCATCTCCTCATTCACACAATGTTTATCTTTAGCTACGCATTATTGCTATCCATCTTCATTCCATCCGTCTATCACGTCCTAATAGCTCTCTCTTTATTACCTGCTCCATCCAACCTTTCAGTGCTCTATAAGTTTCCACCCCTACCATGATCACCACTTCTTCATTTGACTTCCTTACCATTAAATCGACCTCCTACACTTCACAACATAAGCATATTTCAAAAGCAGCTAGTCCATTTTCATCCACTTTTCCTATTATCCACATTTCGGCGCCACACCAACACTAAGCCCTTTTTATCTGCTTGTTTGAATTCATTCAAGGCGTGTCTCTCTATTCACCTTACCATTTCCCGATATCTTTTTTAATTCAGCCTTAAACGTTTGTTTTATAGAACTAACTTTAGTAATGACAGAAAATTTAGCATGATAGTTGTGGTTTGGCAATATTGATGTATTTTTTCGTGCCACTTACGCCATTTTGACTGACTTGTTGTAAACAATCCGCACTGTACATTCCAGATTTAAAAAAATGTAAGTTGGCAAAAATCAGTCGCGGTTGAAACACTTGTATCTCTAATGTCCCCGCCTCCGTCCAGAAATAACTTTATATTAAGCCTTCCAAACGACAAAACTTGTACGGTTACCTTATGGCAAAATAATGAAAAAATGTTATAAATTACGCAACGTAAGCACACTATTGCACATCAGCGAGTACGGAGCGAGTGGCGGTTGAACTGTGTACATTTTGCAGGCCCTGAAATTAGTATATCTCTTGACTCCATGGCAATTGAAGTAGTACATACTTGTGACGGAAGTATTTCTTTCATAGTACATTATCAATCCTACAGAAGAATCGACGTATTTTTACATTCATAAGGTTTGCGACCGTGGCTCCGACACGGCCTCTGCAAATTTTTTTTCTTTGCACCCTATCACGGAGACAGAAACGTAGAATCATTATTGCATTCTATTCGCGGGAGAAAAATATAAAATACATCACACAACACTGAACGGCTAAGATTATATCGTGATGTTTCATTTTAGCTTAACATCCCAAGTCAAACAAAACATCCATCCGGAGGTGTGATTCGAACTCGTAACCTTTGGGTTGACAGGCCGGCTCGTTAGTGACCTGACTACCGCGGCCGGCCGTTTATAAACAATGGCAGAGGTGTCTGACCACACGCTACCCTCACTTAGGTGTAACGACACATAAGGACTACGAACTAGCCGCGAGTACCTTATCGGAGTCACCCGCTGAAATACACAAAAGTAGAATTTCCACCTCGATCGGGACTCGAACCCGGACCCCCTGATATCCGGTCAGGTACTCTACCAGTTAAGCTATGAAACCTCAGGAGTTCAACTGGTAGAGTACGTGGACGGAAATCAGGGGGTCCGGGTTCAAGTCCCGATCGAGGTGGATTTTTTTCCTTGTGGGAATTCTACTATTGACACATATGATGGTGGATTCTCACGAGAGCAAAGTTGATCAAAAGCAAATCATTTCCTGTTAAAATATGAGGCTATGGGGTGGATTAATTCATAGCCAACAATCGAAAGTGTATTCAATCCTCATACGCCACCCATCACACGATGAAATTTACTATCAGCTCCAAATAACACGCGTGCCACGACAACTCTCCACCCAGTATAAAACAGTCATCTCCCAACGCACAATCCACCTCTTTTCCTCTCAGCTTGCTCTTCAAAACCGACGAGAGCGTTCACTGAGCCCTCTCAATAGCTCTGATTGGACCACCCATGTTCAGGGACCAACATCATCAGACATTCTCCACCATTTAGAAAAACGATGACATGCCTAATGAACAACTATCGTGTTTAAAATTTCATAAAGTTTCTCGATGTGACATTTCAGTATTTCGCAGACCTGATTTCATACACACAAATGTACGAAGAAATACCATTAAATATTGGATCGAAAGTCAATGGAATATGGGCTAAAAGAGATAAGCTGGCTAGATGAAGGTTAACCAGTGGCCTACCGCTATTTATAATATCCAATCATTGGAGCTTGAAATCACAAAAATTAGCGTAAACCATACATCTACTCTTATTATTTAGCATAAAATATTCAAGTTAATTTTTTAAATCAAGAAAATAATATAGCATTAAAATTTGCGTAGACGTTTACAGCAAATTTTCATTGACAATCACTAAATCGGTACTTTAGGAAAGGCAACAATTCAATTGAAATGGACACATTTACTTTCTATACCTACGGTAGAAACAGTTCATGACTGCGCTTAAAACAACTGGTTTCCCCTGTTTGTGAATGGCAGGTTGATATTAAGAAAAAGAGAAAAAGGTAACATGTAAAATAAGGGAGCGTACTCGTCAAAGAAAAAGTCAAGCAATGGAACTCGGAGGAGATGCTAGTCTTTTTCTTCTTTCGGGTAGCCCATTTAATGAAACATAATCACCATTCATTCACCCTAAGGTAATGTCTTCACATTCACGTTACCTTGGTTTTTTACCCTTCGTTATACTTGGTATATTTAAAGAGGTTTTCCTTCCCGTACTCTTCCCTTTGTGAGCGGTTGAATCCCCCATATCAATAAGCCGAGGGGATCGAGTTGGTGTGGTGGCTAGAGTACTGGCCTCCCATCCCGAGGGCCCGGGTTCGATTCCCGGCAGTGGTGGATTTTTCAGTGGAAAACCGGTCCCCACTTGAGTGCCTAATGGAGGGCATTTCAGGTTCATTACTCCGTCCGTCGGATGGGACGTTAAGCCGTGGTCCCCTTGGCGCCTTTCATTAAGAGTAGGCTAACGAAGACGCCGGGTTTCTCTCCACCCTTCCTCCGTTCCCTGAAAATTCCTACCATTACCCAATTATCCACTTATCCTAAATGGCGCAAATGGCATCAGCTGTCGGTCACCTCAACTGAATAACCAACCAATCAATTCTAAGATAGCTTTGGTGGGTCTCCATCCGATTCTGCTATCTCTTAACTGCTTCGTGTTCATGTAAGTACATCCTCTTATTAAATTATGACGCTTTACAATATCTATATCTACGCGATAACCCGCAAGCCACCGCTTGGGTGTGTGGAAGGGTGTGAATATCACCAAAACATGCACTATTAACATGCAACATATGTATCTCAAACGAGGTATTTCTGTACAATTCTTCCCATTCACTTTTCCCTCGTCGACTGTCTTCATCAGACCATCGTGTATCAAGACACGATTGATTGGTTCGTTCCTTTTTTTTAAATTTTCATCGGGCTTCTCTTTTCTCCCTCTCTTCTTTTAACTTATTCGTCTGTTGCTCGGCCTATCCATATTACCCTCATGATTAGTGTGCAATACCACATTTTAAGCACTTACATAAACCAGTTAAGGTCTTTGTGACTGCCATTAAATATGCATCAAATCGACCAGAGGAGGGAGGTTCAGGTCTTCACGCGAGTGAAGGCGGAAGAGATCATGGTGGTCAGTTCGGTGACACTCATTCCGTTACAGGCGCGGTGACCATAATAATTTGCACTGCAGTAGCACTATGGTAGGCCTTCTTTTGTCAAGGTCTCGGTGACGCAAAATCTTGGGACACAAAATGAAATGTAAAAATGTATATCTGCAGTAGAAGATGGGACAAACGAATTCGAAGCAAGTGATGGACGTAAACCGGTAAAGTGTTAAATGTTGAGTTTAGATGATTTAATGAGAGACAATAATTACCAAAGAGGTTGCACCAGTTAAAGAATACACGATGAAAAATGATAGCAGAACAGTATAAATGCTTATGAACGGAAAATATGACATTGAAATATTAATTAAACACAGCATCTCGTATGCCAAGGAATTGCAGATAAGTCAGTTGTCCAGAAATTGAGACCAGCAGTATATCTACCGTAAGAATAGAGATTCCACTTTTTTGTGCATACCCTTTTAGCATTTTTCCCCCTAGTTAAGTAAAAAAATCGTTACAGAATAGCACCAGGAATGCAGGTTGCTGGAGGAATAGAGAACCATCGTAATAAAAAAAGCAGCGCAATCATGCGCGATTAATACCGGACGGGACTTTCATATGGGGAAACACCATTTCACTGCTCCAAAAACATCACGGAGGCAGGCGAATTTTTTTCCTCCCGAGAACACACACATTCTCCCCACCCCCGCTTCCCCATTCAACAATAAAGTGACATCCTCTTTTCGTCGAACCCGAAATAGTCCCACGACCCTATTTAGGGGGGCGAGAGGGGGGGGGAAACGGTGGCTCTGTACCTCTCCCTAAATCTCCCTCCGTACCAAATCACTCCCCCACCATCAACCTCCCTCCCTCCCCACGAAGCATCTCCGCCCTAAAGATCCTCATCCCCCAATTTCGACCAAAAATATCGCGCTCCCCACATCTCACAATGTCAGTGCCATTCCTCCCCGCCGAATGCAGCAGGAGTGAGAGGGGGCCCGGGCCCCGGTCGGCTCCGACCCCCGTGGAGTCACGTCAACCTTCGTGATCCTCGCTTCACTGAATCTGATGCCTTTTCCGCTCGAGAATGGAGCAGACAGAAAATCCACACATAGTAGCAGGTATGCGTCCCGGTTCAAAGCCATGAAAAATATCTATTAACGTACGACCTTGTTGAGGCTTCTGCGACATCTAATTGATGGCTTCAAAATGCAACGAAAGTCAATTCGCCGGCCGCGGCATCGTGCATGGGTGGTAACCCAAGATTCTAATCCCACTTCGGATATGAATATTGTGTTTGTCTTACGTTTAAGAACATGGGTTAGATAGAGGGAAATAACCTGTGCCGTTATAGCACCTAAAAAGCAATTTTCCTACTACTACTACTACTACCAAAAGTCAATTCGACCTCGGGACGTGGGATGAAATTGTTGTCCTTAAAACAACCAAGGACGCGACGGAGATTTCCAGAAGCAATATGAAGCAATATGACTTCACCATTTAGAGGGTCGCATTTTATTTGAATCTTAACAAGAATGCATAGTATTATGCCGAATTCTATCTCTCTTTTCGCATCCTGTACGGAAAGGGGGACGAAGAAGTGTTGATAGCAGATGAATGAAGAGAAAAAAGATTGGTGGCAGAATTTAGAAGGCAGAGTAGGTGAATGTAACAGGTACTTAGGAACAGTGGCATGCTGAATGTCGTTATCGATGTAAGGATGCCGATTAAGCGACGACAAAGAAGAAAAAGTAAAGTTACTATGAAAAACACGACCAGAGGCAGGAAATATGTACACACAAAAAAAGAGCTTATCAACATCTACATAACACCTAGAAAGCCACCGCAAGAGTGTGTACGAACCGGAAATGTAAAAAGAGTGGGAACATTCAATCGAAACCAACCCTCACCAACATGGGACTATCAATCAACTGCTAAGTTTGTAAGTAGTCACCGTCCTCTATTTCCCATTAATGTATTATTCCAAACCCAACCACATATCTTACATTAGTCTTTTAAAACCAAGGTAACTAGGTCAGTGACGTGGGAGGAATGACAACGAAAGATTACCTATAAGACAAGAATTGGAATAGAGACCAATCAGCAAAAAGTATTTCAGGTGAGACTTGAAAAGATTTCGTGAGGAGTAAAGGCCTAAAGTTAGGTTATTGTTGGCAGGCTTGTGATCTGCGCAATAATAAAGATCCTTAATATAATAAGGAATTGATGGGCGGATCATAGGATTTTACAACAGATTAAAACAAATTGATAAGGTACAGTCAAAATTTAATGTATCAGCGAAATCAAGACCATAAAGACATGCTTAAGAATTAACTTACTTAAATAAGTAAATTTAAGCATCTTTTTATCGCTGGAATTTAGTTTTCCCGACGAGATTCGACAGAATGAATCTGAGCCGATTCTCCACGCAATTTCAGAGAAAAACAGATCAACCCCACTTGGGGGATTTTTCTCATGAATTATCCGGAAAATAATAACCAGAGCCCGAGAGGGAAATTGTTGTGATGGGAATAAATATACCTCCATCACATTCGTTCTCCCTCGAGTAAAAATATTTTATATTTCGCCCTCAATCCTGACTCTTATCTCCTTTATTACAAAGATTATCCTCTCACTCTTTCCATTTCAATCCTTTTCGTTTTTTCAAGTTTGAAGAGCGGGAAAGGAGAAGTTGCAAGATGTTTCATGGATGTACGGCAGTAGAAGCATCTCAACGGGCTTCCATGGAAACGGAGAGAGCAACCTATCAAACATTCAACTTTCCGACATCTCATTTCCCGACATTTTCAACATTCATTACCCTTGCCGTAGTCGAGTCTTACACTTACACTGCAAGAAAACGAATTATGCATTAACCTTACCCAACAATGTTAATTTTTTATTAGTTTTGAATTCTAGCAAATATTTCAGTTCCAGTTTTAAAACATTATTTCAATTTTTTTTCGTTGTTTGAAACCTTTGCTTTTTATGTTACTCACATTGGCTGTGGATGAACATAACAGTATGCAAGCATAAGGTGTTAGTCTTGTTTTATTCTCCTTTTCTCCACTGTTATTATTTTTAAATTCTCTTCATATACGTTTCATTCCGCTATCTGTGTGCATGGGAAAAGTTACGCAGTCTCGATTTACCAATTATTGTAACCTCTACATCTACGTAATACCCTACGAGCCACCACGAGGGTGTGTGGAAGAGGGTGAAGATATACAACACATCCAGAGGGCTTCAACCACGGAAGATATTTAATCTTACAATTAGTCATTGTCACAGCGATTAATATATTGATTATGTTACTCTAATAGGCAAGTCAAGTCTGCGAATTATGCATTCGTAAAAAAGTTAATTCAAAGGATGAGAGAAACTACATTTTCTTCATAGATTACTATTACTGATGGAAACAAATACGTGACACGCAACTATCTTTCACGTAATGATCTCATGGATAAGTATGTCAAAACAAATTGAGAAAATTAAGTTATTAATTAGTGGAAAGACGTAATTTTGTTTTCCCACACAATGTTTTAACCTTGAAAATTGATCACTGATTTGTGGTTCTCAGTGATACTTAACCAACCAACTCGTAATGCTAGACTCCGACTCTGTTTCACAAACCCAAACTCTGTTTAAAGTAAAAGAATATGAAGAATAGAACTTGAAGGCCTCATATGAGATAAAAATGAGCAAGCAGTGAAATATATAAAATAGAAGAATGGGGTCGTTTACCATATTTTTATTGCTGAATCTGATAGGCTTTATAAAATGAAAAGACCCGTATTTTTCCGTTTTTTGATCCGTCAATTATTTCCCGAGTTATAAGCGGCGAAAAACTGAAGTGGACGTGGTGCAACCTCTGACGTATTCGACTTCGTCCAAACACAACTGAGCCCAAGAAGCTACTTCGCCTTATCGCAATGGGGGAGACACAGCTGACTCTGCCAATGGAAGCTGTTGCGACAGAATCTGTGCGAGCAGGCCTTTCGAGAACCCCCCTCCACTCCCTTCCCTTCCCCTAAAAGCAGTCAAGTAAAGAGGGAAAATGACGCCAATGGTATCAAAGCAGATTCTTCGGTGGGCGTCACCTTTTGCTTATTTTAATTTTTGATTTATGAGTGAGTGGCTCGGGTTAGAAGATTAATTTTTTCACTAAAATTCATTTATCGTTTCCATCTAACGATTTCGTGTACAAAATTGCGATTTCAGTTCCGAGTAAACGCCCCCATTGTGCAAATGGGAAATAGTTAGCCGATAGATGAATTGATTGCAGAGCTATGTCAAAACACTCTTAGGAATGATGCTTGGTAAAGATAATGGCTGCTATCCAATGGATAACGGGGCTGCCAGACGGTTATTTAGCCACAGAGAAGACAGATTGGCTCCCTCGTACGACGACATTCAGAGCTCAGACAGATTGAATTTGCCGCGTGATTGTAACGCATGGACCGTCGACGAGAAAAGTATGAAGGGCCGTGGTTCACTTTATTGGGAATGGGGGATGAAACCGTTCACACAGGGAAGAGGAGCGAGAAGGAAAGTGAAAGGCAGGTTTGCGGAAAGAGAGAAACACCAAGGGGAGAAGGAAATGACGCCTGAGTTAAAAATATCCGAGACGCGGAGAAAGGATTGTATCGGCAAAAACCTCGGTTCCAAAAGATTTTGGAGTAGAAAAAGGGAATTTAATATTGCTAATGACTTACAGTTTAGAGGAAAAAATAATACCTCCCTGTCAATGAATGGAGAGAGAGAAAAAATATATATCCTTGAGCCCTCAGCCGCCCCGAATGAAAGGCGAACTTTTGAAATGAATCGGCGCGAAAGAATGATTTCGCGAATTCGTCTGGCCGGAAAAAAAGAGTTAAAAATATTTGGCACGAGACTTTCGCGTTAATTATCCTACCGGAGCCCAAAACGAGTCAATAAGTCGGGTAAATCGTCATATAGCTGGAGATTTATTTGCATCGCCTCTGGGAGACAGCATTAAGAGGAGAGGGGGAAGGGGGAAGAATGTCATTCCAAAGGAGGATGGAGCGAGATGGAGTCAATAGTCAGGCCTACGTAAAATTTGGTCCACAGAATAGTGTTTCAGCGATAACTATACGTGAGACTAATATTTGTATGAATATATTGAATTTGAGGCCATCTTCATGACATTTTTAGGCTAAAAAAAGTAGATAAACAGCGATATATTATCCCAGAAATGCCTTACGTTGCGATGACAAACAGGTAAATTCATGTTCTCCTTAAGATTTACACACCAGAAGGAAACGGTGTTACGAAAACACATGAGAGGAGAAATCATTTATTGAATTTAATAAAGTCTTAAGTTTCAAGTTCGCTAGAGTTTATAGAGTTCAAATAGGCTTGCGCTCAAAATATTTAATGCTCTTGATAATTAATGCATTATGGGATGTCATTTCTACTAATATTTATTGTGGCTTTCACGACGTGCAGACGATTTTTTCTGTGCTTGTGCGAGTGCTTGGTAGGAAACAAGGGTTATCTATATCTACATAATACCCTGCCAGCCACCATAAAGGTGTGTGGCAGGGGGTGTGGAAGGGTTTCTACAGTCCAGTCTGTTCCCATCGAAATGATAGCATTTGCGTTTTTACTTGCGCACCTAACTCTACTTTCACCCATAATGGGTGATAAGAGCAACAGGGTGCCTATTAAATATTACGTTCTGCGCTTTTGGGAACAATAAAAAACAGCTACACTCCTAGATGTAATTTTGCTCGTGCGTACGTTTGCGTACAGCAACTTGAGGTCCAGAATGACTGAAATATTGCGAGAGCATGCATTTCACTCTATCCCCACCTATAAGTTGTACGCATTTAAAAATTTAATTTACATAAAATTATACATTTAATGCACATTTAATTGTACATAATATCTACTGATGCAACTTCCTATCAGTGAGACGCACGGAGTAGAACGCTCTATTAGTTATGTCACTAATAGTAACGTCTTGGTATCGCAGTATTCAAGTGTGGATAATGCAAGTGTTGAATGCGGTGGGCGCAGAAAAGTAGCGTGCTAATTCATGCAAACATTTTAAAGCCAACTAAGTAAGATTAGTCATAGTCAAAAATAAAGCACTCAAGAACAGGAACCATTAAAGAGAAAGTTCTTGAGAATTTTGTTTTTAGGGGAGAGGGAGGGAGTTTGTGAAAGAAAAAGAATTTTTCTCACAAGATTGAGTATTCCGACACCGCCACACGCCCTTAGGGGGAAATACATCCGGATAATTCGAGCAAGGTAAATAATATACACATGGGTGGGTGGCAGGCTATCCATTTTTAGTTCCGTGGTCCGATTCCCGGGAGGAAGCTCAAGGGGATCATCAATTTGAAGCCACGTGGAGAGTTAGCCATTTCAGTGCTCTATGCGTCCAATGGGACAAAAGTGTTGCCCCGATTGACGCGTCTTTAAGCGTCGGCTTTTGCTACCTTCAAGTTAATCTTCCCCTCTATCCTTTCACTTTCATTTCATTCTGAGGCCTCTCTTTCTGGCCCAAGTTCATCTACAAGTGCGGGTCGGATTGAACCCCTGATGTGTCGCTTACACTTGATTTAGCTGTGAATGATGTTTTAAATATTTAAGCCTTTGTTTTACAGATTTATTGATGTGCTTGAAACTTCCATGGTAATAATTATCCTAATTTAAAAACCAACCAACTTCTCTTGTCATAATTTAAAAAGGGGAAAAAAGTAATTTTACAAAAAAGCCATTAGCAAACTTGATTGGCCACCAATGATCAATTGACTACTCTGGGTTGAATAACCATTTTTAAAATGCTATTGAAGATAATATGTGGTGATCATTCACAGAATTTCTCTTATTACACTATCCGTCAGAGTTCCTCACAGTATTTCTCTTCATACTAAATGTTTGATGTTCTTAGCGCTTAAATAAATGAGAATCAAAGAAGCCACTAAAGTTGGGAGGTAAGAGATGCTACCAGATGAACCAAAGTGATCTTTGCAGAAATTCTCCGAAACCTCCCCTTTCATACTTTAAGTATATTTTTTTTATTAATTATACCCTTCCAATTCGAAGGATCTTCGACGCAGATATTTCATAAGGGTAGGGTACACATGGTCGCAGGGTACACCGAGAGAGGTGGGGCATGGGAAATTTGGACGAGAAGCAAGGAATAACCGGCATCAGATAATGGCTACAGCCAAGGGTAGTGGTCATCGTTTTCAGGGAGAGGCGGCCGGCACTTAGGGATGTCAGTTTTATTAAAGATAGGCCAGTGGTGTAGGCAGGATATATGCGACACGAAGGAAGTGTGGAGAAAAACCTGGCATAGACAATAGCATACTATTTACGAAGAACTCAAACTTTTGCCATCAATAATTCATATAATCTATATTTTTACTTCGATTCGTATTGCACATTCTACGGAAAGAAACATCTATTTACAGCTGGAAATAAAAGCGTGAAATAATGAAAAAATTATTTACAAACAATTAATTATTCAAAACGTACTTCTGGAGCACTCCTCTTCATGGAAGTGAGGCATGGACGATAACGGCAGAAAGAAGTTACGGATTCGAAGCATTCGAAATGTGGTGCTAGAGAAGAATAATGAAGATAATTGATTCGACAGAGTGACTCATGTAGAAGTGCTAGGAAGAGTGGCAGAAGAGAAGTCCTCTGAAAACCTTAAGACTTAATTGGTCATATTTTGAGACATAATGGTATGATGAAGATAAGCGTCGAGGGACTAATGAATAGGAAGAATGGCAAAGGAAGGTCTCGTATGAGGTGTATGGAGCAAGTTGTGAAGGATGCTAAAGAGAATAATAACGGAAATATGAAGTGTTTAGCTATGAGAATGGAATGTGGAGCTATGCCAAACCAAACAAAAGACTGTTGATTCATGATGATGTATTCGTAATAAGAATATACTGAAAAGCAAAACAGTGATTAGTTTACAAGGGAAGTAATCCGGGGAAATGTAATTTTAGAGTAAATATTCCGAGCTCCTCCTATTATATCTGAGACTAATCCACAGGAGACTGACCTAATTCCTAAGGCGAAACCTAATTCTATAGAAAAACTATCTAATAGATGGTATAGCATCCCGGAGGCTACACTGTTAGATCACTAACCGCAGATTTTGTGTTCGAGTGAGGAAGACGCCTTAGAAAGCATCCATTTAGACTGAAAGTGTACAATTTCCTGGATAGCAGATCAATCTGGGAAACCCGAGGATGTACTGGGAAAGAAACAGATCCCTGCGTCATTCCCACTCATCGTTGGGCTCAGTATTTTTTTGTGACCTCAACATTCACTAACCCGACCGGCTTTCTGCTTGAAATAGTGAAGTGGTAACCTGTATTATTCCGTTAATTTCGTTTACTCAAGCCCATGTTCCAATAACTTTGACAGTCGAAAATATTCGCTGATAATTCCTAATGTTTGGAATAGTATGATTTTCGAGTTGGTATCTTTTTCGTAGGGACACGGCAAATGATTAAGTTTATTTTTGCCGTTCTGGATAGGAGAGGATGGTGGGGTGTGCGTAGGATGTGTGTCGGTAAAGAAATAAGTGGTGGAGAGAAACCCTAAATCGGCAACACCCTTGCTGATAACGAAAGGCGCAAAAGGTTTCAGTCAAACGTCCCATGCGACAGGCAGAGTACCTACTGACCTTATGTACCTACTATCCCAAAAAACTTCAGTAGGAACCTAATTTCTATTAAAAAATCCTTGAAACTGGGTTCCAAGCCTAGACCTTCAGGATGAAAATCCAGTATTCATGTAATAGCCCTGATATCAAACAGATCATCCTCTTCGCGAATACTTCTTTCGTCAATTCAACTCTTCACTTTTTCCTCTTCTAATGAACCCACTTTTATACAAAATACTAATAAGTGAACTGCATTTCAGTATTCTACTTGTTCTACTTCATTACGGTCCACAGTAATATTTCAAAAGTCTTCTTAGGCCATTAGATACGCGTAATTGAAAGGGAATAGAGAAAATAAGTTGAATAGCGATAGAGATCGGGATGCTGTTGTGGTTAAAGCACAAACATCTCAATCCAAGAGCCCAAGATCAATCCCGGCAGTGAAAATATTTTAATTGCTAAACAATCCCCCATATTAGTGCTAAGAGGAGAAAAATTGTCGAGTACTCCGTCCATCAGATGGGACGTCAAGCCGTGATGCCCTTGGCGCCTTTTGTAAAGATTAAGCGTAAGATTAAGAGTAAGCTAATGCCGATGCCGGGTTTCTCTGCACCCTGGGTCCCAACCCTTCAATTCCTATCCTAAAAAACTTTCCCGCCGGTCTGAAGTGCCTCTAAGTGCGGGTGCAGACATGAAAGACACAGAGAATGGTTACATAAAGAGATGAATGAGGAACTGCTACGCATAATGGGCGAGAAAAGGAAGCGTTTGATAGAAATTAACACGAAGTGTAAAAGTAATTGGAGGCACTGAGGGGTAATGAAAGATACAATTAATAATGGCGACGAAATGATGGGCCAGCGTGAGGAACAAAAGGACTGAGGTACATGATACTTAGTTTATGAAGAGTATATTACATGTCATTAGAAGCGATAGTCCACAGGAATGAATGCGAGCTTCAAAGAGAGTAAAACAAAGAGAAACTGTCCAGAACCAACCATTAATGGCAAAACACTAATTATGAGCCTTAATGTTTACTCTAGCTTATCAAATTGGCCTCTGGCTTTGATAATCTCATTACTTTTGCTTTTCTGTTCAAGACTCATTTAGTGACATTTGCACCCCTAACTCACCTAGCATGTTCTTAGCTCATAGTTCTCTTATTGATCAGGATTAACCTTCACTTGTTCTTGCACAAAACACTTTCGGGACATTATATTTCAAGAGTTGTTGCGATATCCAGAGAAAATATCAACTTAATATACAAGCTTCTGGCTAGGTAGGAAATCTCCATTTTGCCTGTTCTATCTTTACTGCCGGAAGGAAGCAAGAAGCGGTACATTATTAGCCCCTGACAATTCTTTCTGCCACAGCACTTATGTTTGCAGACATTCGTCGTACATTCTCCAGATCTTTTAGCTTTCTTGCCGTCCCTCTATTCTTTCCATTCTCTTCCCCTTCTCACCAAACAATCTCCTCTCAATTACCCACATTCCTAATCCCTCAGGACTTATTCCACTCTTCATATCCTCCGTCAAATTTTCCACAGCAACTCTCTTTCCTTCCTCATCATTTCTAACGATTCTAAGCCGACCATTTACTCCAAATACACATTTTAAAATCCTCTAACTTACGTCCAAGACTCTTCCTTAAGGGCAGTCGTAACCACACAACGCTCTTCTCAATTTTATCGTCATTATTAATTTTTCACGCTCTTTCTTACGATCTCAGTCACCAATTATTTCACTGAAGAAAATGTAAACTTGCTGGGGTAAACTTTTGCCCTAGCTACTGCCACAGTTTCCTAAAAATCCCGATAAGATTTGCAAATTGCTCCACCTGCTCTACTTTATATCCGATAAATAAAGTTTGCCATAACCTTCCCAGCTGCATAGAAAACCATTGTCTTTATTTTCCAAGAGTTATTAATTAGTCCTTACATCTCCTACTTAATCAGCCACGCCCTCAGCAATGAATGCCTTGGCTGTTTAAACGAGCTATTGTTTAGCCATAAATCATAGTGACTTGACCAATCATCCTCTTTCCTCGCAATTTCAACTGAGAGTTAATTAATAAATAACCCAAAAGACAATGGGTGACCAGGTAATCAATACAGCCTAATACAAATAGCACAGTATAAGCCTAAGTACTTTCCAATGAGACGACTACCAATACTATCAGCTCCTAGACTCCATAATACCAGCAGCAACTTTCCATGAAACGTTTTAAAGTCTTCTCCATATGTAATAAAAACTAAAACCTGATTTAATGCTGATAATAATGTTTTTTTCTGTTACTTAGGAAGCCAAGTAACCAACGATGGAAGAAGCAGGAAAGAAATAGTAGAATAACCCAGGCAAAGAGGGCATTCTATCAAAAGAATAATCTACTTACAGCTGGAAATAAAAGCGTAGAGGTAAGGAAACAGTTCATCAGAACATACATCTGGAGTATGTTTCTTTACGGCAGTGAGGCATGGACGATGACAACGGAGAAGAAAAGGGTAGAAGCATTCGAAATGTGGTGCTACAGAAGAATGATGAAGATTAAATGGATCGACCGAGTGACAAATGAAGAAGTCCTAAGAAGAGTGGGAGAAAAGAGAAGTCTACTGAAAACTATAAAAAGAAGACGGGGCAACCTAATCGGCCATATCTTAAGACACGATGGCCTGATGAAGGCAATAGTTCGAGGGAAAAGTGAACGGGAAAAATGGAAGAGGAAGGCCTCGTGTGAGATATATGGAACAGGTTGTGAACGATGCAAAAGAGAAGAATTACGCCACAATGAAAAGGTTGGCCGATAGAAGAATCGTGTGGAAAGCTGCGTCAAACCAATCCTAGGATTGTTGACCAATAATGATGATGATGAATGCTTTTTTACATTCTTTCCTTCACTTCCCTACAACCAAATAGATACTTCAGTTAGTAGTACTTCATCCTGTTCTATAGTCTACATTGATTACTTTCTACAGTGACTGAAATTGTGGCGTGCAGAGTTAAGTGTAATATACCAAAATCTTGGACAGTTATTTTCACTCCTTAGGATTGGAATAGACGCAATGTTCACAAAATCGATTAATCACACTTTTCCTCATTGAATGCATCGAAAACGTTTTCCTTCTCTCCCTCAACGTTAGTGTAACACTGTATGAACCATTTTAATTTATTTATTAGATTTCAAACCCGTTCTGAAATAATAATTACAGCTCTAACGCCTTCATTATAGAGTTCCTCAACATATTTACCACAATCTCAGCATATTGTCACGAACGGTCAATTACCTTGTATCGTTGACTCCAATGACACGCATCACATTTTCGTATAGAGTACTAATGGAGTACAGAGTACTAATACAAATTAAAAACGTTTTGTGCGAATGGGAAAACCTATACCTTTCCTGCCTTGAAAAATATCAACAGCACTCCTATCTTGTAGGACAAATAAGGTTGGCCTTATCACATATCTCCGATCTTTAGCTTATCTTTGTTTCTTATCGCTTATTCACTCGATTCAATATCATTTTTAAGCAAAGAAAAACAGAGATTTTTTTCGTTTGCAGTAATCACATTCAACGCGAAGCTTTCGACACAAATATCTCGGCATTTTTCAGTACATAGTGCCTACGGAACTTTCTTTTTATTATATTCATATTCAACTAATCTTAGCAAAATATCCGCACAGAAAAAATGAAATTCTAGTTCCACGTATGCTATGACAAGAAGCATTAGAGAGAGAAAAATGGGTCTTAAAATTAGGAGAGAGAAAATAAATTAATTAAAAAAGTAATAAAAAGTAAAATGAAGACTATGACAAGTAGCATTACAGAAGGAGAAAGTTCTGATGTAAGAGACTAAGGTAATTGAAATAACACGTCAACCATCTGATAAGATCATTTATGGAAGAAAAGCTTCATTCAAGAAAATTACATGATAATGATAAAACCAATGTTCTGCTTGAAGATGCAGGCATGTAGAATTAGGTAAATATGCCAAGGAAAAAAATAATACTGAAGATTTAGATTGATAATATACATAGGCTAAATATACTATGGAGGCAGAAGAGGTCCGAAACACAGGGTGTGAGAAAAATGCTTAAGGATAAACAAACATAAAAAATACTAAGAGTGAGAGAAGGTGCCCAATGCAGGGTAGAAGATAAAAGCGCCAGGTGAAGCAATATTAAAAATTTGATACATTGAGAATATGAATTGCATTACAATGAGCATAGAATTGAGGACAAAGCTAGAAGGTGGAAATATAACAGAGATCTCTGGTCACGATAAAATTGACAAGGAGGAAATGAAAGGTACATGTCTCGTAGATTTAAGTTTTTAAAAAAATTCCAATAGATAATAAGATATTAAAAGTGAAAAAATTTGCGAGTAATATGGCACTCGTAGCAAAAGCCATGGAAGATGTCTGGACCATCAACTAAGAGAATATGCATAATTGACAACATTGGCAACAATATTGCTAGTAAATAAATGGGCTAGGAAGTTCCAAGAGGACCGTGGAAAATGACCGAAACAAAATTCAAGGAGGGAATAAGCCCAATAAACAACCGTAGAAGACAGAAACAGAAAAAAAATATGAATTACATGAATTGATAGCAATGAAAAAGAAAACGTCACAGAAAAAAATATTCTACAAAATCCGCTAACACCTATTTTCTCTTCCCGCTAGCTCCAAAATTCCTAAATACACTATTTAAATCACACAGATGAGACTGAGGAAGAGCATTGACATTTAAGGCAGTTTTTTCATGATATAGACCTTAAAAACTCAATCCACTCTCATAGAAAAAGAAACACTCATGCATATTGTGCCCGTTTTAAAAGAACCTGAATGTCACTCACGAAGAAGTTTCATTTTGGTCCCAGAGATTACAAGGGAGAATAACTGAACCGTAGACACTCAACATCACGGCGGGATGTTATCCACACACAAACTCCTCGAATTATACTCGGAGAACATATGATGGAATTCGTTTACCTAAACTCGAAACAAAATTTTGGGAAGATTGAAGTAGCAAACTTATTAGCTTAGATTACAAACGGAAGAGAGGTTTAAGCAGATGATTCGCAAAAGATGTTCACTACTCCCTTAGCTAGACAGTTCCCATATAACTTAGACGGCCTAAACACTCGCGGGGCAAAACTCGATATTCTCTCACAATTCTTCGGAAGGAGTTTGGATAATTTGGCTCCCTGACGATGACCACGGGATGCTCCGACGACAGCCTCCATTTCCCGAATTCCGACACAAATCTCTGGACTGGTATCGGTTTTCCATCGCTGTCGATTCGAAGGATTCGAACCGAAGACGGCAGTCGGACAGGGGTGCGCTGTGACCGAACCAAACACCAACGACGCCGAGAAATCGATCGAAAGCGAAAACAACATCCGCAAAACACGAACCGTCGGAGAAGACCCAGCTCGCTTTGGCGGTAGGTAGTCCGACTTCCCACAGATGGCTTTCGCTCGCTGTCTCTGCTCTCGGGCCGACGCCAGGGTAACCGATTATGAAAGGGGAAGGGGTCTAGGGATGCGATGCGGGGAGTGGGAGGGGTGAAAAACCACCCATTCCTACATAACTCCCAGCCGCGACACGTATTTGTAGGCGTGGCCGAACCACGAGAGGGGCGGAGATGAAAACCCTACCGCCTTTCGAGACGCTCCACCCGATTGGTCGGAGCCGTCCTTCCAAACGATTCGTTTCCGCCCCCCTAGCCACCCCTTTCCCCCACCCCTAGCCAGGGAACGCCCCCCTCCCACCCTACTCCAAAAAGCAGCCGAAGAGACTCGGAGCCCCTACCGCCATCCCAACGCAGCTGCCGCGCTGGAATACACGGCAGCATCCAGCATAGAAGTCGAAGCCTACCCCTCTCCCCCACGCGGTCATCCCCACCATTACCCACAATCCCCAGCGAGAGGGAGGGGTGGGAACGAGCCGGTCCCGTTGGAGGGGAGGCTTGTGAAGGGAGGGGGGAGGGAGGGGAGTGAGAGGGATCGAGACACCTCTCAGGGAGGTAGAGAAGTCCACTCTTTGCATCTTCGCTGTGAGGAAGTGGTGAGCGCAAACATCTCCCGGGGAGTAGTGAAGGTTCAAGGGACAAGGCCCTCTTCAAGGAGGCAGCAAAGATTTTGCGCGACGCGGGGGTAGTCCCGGCGTCCTCTTCTTTGCCCGCTTCCACGTCGCGGGTCGGCGACGTCCCTCGGGTTGTGCATCTCCCTCTCTCGCCGGCGAGGGTGATTTCTCCGGGGACGGAGGAGGAGGGGGATTGAAGATTGAAGAGAGAGAGAGAGTACCCGCTATCCCGCGGGGAAGAAGGACCAGCGCAGCCGAGCCTCCTCTCTGGACCGACACACACACATGCACACGGTCGCGGGGGCCCACCCACTCTTATAAAACGCCACTCGTCCTGCGGAACGCAAAGAGGCCGAAGACAGCCCCATCGAGGTCCACTTGGCCCCGGTCACCAACCCTCGAGAGGATACGCCGGCAGAAAAAAACAGATCCGAGGGTGGGGGTTGAGGAAGTGTCCTTCTCTCCCACTTCCGTCAAGTAGGGAAAGAACACTTCCGGTGTTGACGGCGAGCGATGTCGAGGAAAGTGCCCGTTTAGCCCGTGGACGACTTGTCGAACACCCACACGAGGATTTCAACGGACGATTGCTGGACCGTCGGCGAGGTGAATATTTTTTTGTTAAGGCTTCGAGTTCGTCCTGACGAGCCACGATCGGAAACGTGATTGCCTCACCGAGATAAACGAAAAGGGAAACCGAACGTGATCCATTCTCTCGATCCAAAAACCGCGGGAGTACACAGGACGTGAGTGTGACTGTGGTGTACCCAGACATACACACCTAAAGAAACTCAGAACACTCACCAAAATCCGTGCACCGACCAAGGGACAGTTTACCAAAACGCCCGAACGGAGTCGTACACAGAAATTGAAACCGTATGTGAGGATTGGGTCAAGGTTTAATTTTCCCTTCTTCTTTGGAGGGACATAGAGCGCTGTGGGGAGGAATACGGAAGGAACTGACGCCCCCGCAAAGGGTTTGTCTATTCCCTCGCCGGTCTTGACGGCACTGGCGACCCAACTGCTTTGACGCCTAGGAGGTCAATTCGAAGGCCAGTACCCCTTCTGGTCCCTCAGCCACTTCTCCCCGATAACGGAAGGCGGAGCGGCCGGCCTGGATCGTCGGGGGAGAGAGGTGGAGGAGGAGGTGGAGGAACTGGAGGAGGACGAGGTGGAGGAGGAAGAGGAGGAGGACGAGGAGGGAGGTGGAGGGGCGGGAGGTCGAGGTCCCCCTCCGACACCTGGGACCCTGGCCCATCCGCCTCCAGCGACCTCCTCGTCTTCGCCCTACGGCGGCCTACTCCCCAGCGCCCCCACAAGTCACCTCCAACACCACCACCACCAACTGAACCACCATCACCACCACCACCAACTAGCCGCCCATCAGCAGGAGCACCACCACCACCACCAGCACCCACACCAGCACCCGCACCATCACCCGCATCACCACCAGCACCATCAGCACCAGGAGGAGGTGGCGGCATCCCTTTCCAGGGCTTCCGATCTGCACCTTCTACCCGAGCTCAATGGTGACTTGGCGATGTCCCTGAGCCCTAAGCAGGCACCTCACACTACGCCCTTCTCCGTGTCCGACATCCTAAGCCCCATCGAGGAGTCCTACCGCAAGTCCGTAGCCTTGGTGGACTCTTCACTGACCGCACCCCCATCGCCTTTCCGGAGTAGCACAGGCGGGAGCAGCAGCGGCGGGAACAGCAGCGCCGGCGGAAGCGTGACCGGCGCGGCGGGCAACAGCCAGAACAACAACTCTTCGTCCTCGTCGACGTCGGCTGCAGCGGCGGCGGCGGCAGCGGCTGCGGCGGCGGCCGCCATGAGCGTCCCGGTCAGCGGAAACCCCTACATGCACGTGCCGCAGCTGTCGCACCATGCGGCGGGGGCCGCCGCGGCGGCCGCGGCCTTCCCGGCCCAGTACTGCAACGGGTCGGACATCTCGTCGCACTACGGGGACATGAGGAACTCGGCGGCGGCGGCAGCCGGGTGGTACGGGGCATCCGCCAACGACCCGAGATTCGCAAGTGAGTGTTCACCACATTCTTCCTTCTTCCTCGATTCCTTGCTCCCTCATTCGCGGCAGTCTAGACGCTTAGAAGGTTTCTGTGTCGTTACCTTCGGAGGGTAAAGGCTTCATTGATGGTATTTGGGGGAGGAGAAGACAACTGAGGTATTTTACGCCAGAGAGGATGGCTTGGTAACTGGTAAAGAAGGGTGGCGTGAAACCCGGCGTCGGCATTAGCCTGCCCTTAAGGAAAAGCGCCAAGGGGACTTCGGCTTAACCCCCCATTCGATGGACGGAGTACTTATGCTCTCCGCAAAGCACTCAAGTAGGAACCGTTATATCAATGGAAAATCCGCCAGTGCTGGGATTCAATTCCAGACCCTCGGTTAGAAGGCCAGTAGTCTAGATACCACACCAGCCCAATGTATTGGTGAGAATATTCATTAGTGACAACAGGAGGGCGAAATCTGTCCTATCGCGTTGTTACTATGGTTATTGATCAAGTAAAACCCTCCACAAGACAATAGTTTGCTTTAACTGTTCACTATACGAATTAATATGAGTGATTTGTATCACAAAACGGTTAAGTGATCTTATTATCGCTCCCCTAACCGCACTGTATTACATAATTTCTATGTTGCACCACAATGCACTTGATTCCCAATCATTCTCTTGAAGAAGAGCAATATCGTAATTGTATTTTAAGATAACAATAACAGTACTTCAGCCGGTATCTTCAGGTCCGAGATCTGATTCCGGACCTAATGACGCCCGCAGAAAAGCTTGCGAAGATAGTATGATCAATTGTCACCTTTACCAGGGGGAGCGACTGAAATACATTACATTACAATACAAATCCATTGAAAATCGAAGGGGAAGAATCAATGCAGGAAGGCAGGCCGCAATGGGTATTCACCTACGAGCCAGCAGAAGCATGCGCGCGGAAGAAGTCAACAAAACTCCAATTTTAATTACTTTAGGGTAATAACGTTTCCCCCCTTAAAAATGTTGATGCGGATTTTATCAAATAACTACCTTTACATGTCTAAAGATATATGTCTTGGTCATCAAAAACAGTAACAAATGATACTGGGCAATTGTAATGGTGATGACGACCTCCTCTCTCAGTGTTCCACCTCACACCCATCTGGGCAGTTCATAGATGTTTCTAAGTCTGTTTCCGCACTTATAGGCGCTTCAGACCGGGAGGAAAGTGACAAGCATGGGATTGGAAGGGAAAGTATCTACCTCTGGGCAAATTTAGATCTAAACTTTTTATCTCCGTAAAAGTAAAAAAATAGCAGTTATGCAACACCTGGAAAATGAACCACTCCCGATTAATGCACTAAGTCTTTTCAGCTCAACTATGACAGGTTTGACTATTTCTAAATCACTATCGAAATCGACTGGTTCGCACGAGTCATGGCGTTCATTCACTTCCTGATGGAGTTTATTTACCATACAACGTTTTGCAAAAACTTTGTGCCTTGCTCTATTCAATTAGATTTTCTTTCAGTTTTGATTACAACTTAGCGCCCAACGACTGAGTTTGGCCTTTTGTGGTATGAGAGGGTATTTAATTTACACTGCAAAATCATTTACACTCGCAGGGACGATAATAATCTCCAACATTCACTCTTGATATTGTTTGCAAATGAAGTTCCCAAGGGTTTTCCTATCAACGAGCAAATTTTTCCGAGCTTATAAAGCGACATTAACGCCCCCGAAGGCATTAGTACCCAATTTATCTTTCGGTGTACGATAAAGAAATATTTCTTAATCTTATAAAAATTCTGGCGAAATAGGCTAAAAGATAACTTATTTTATGCTCTACCTTATTGCTTCGAAGAGGTTTGTCTTTTTTTTCACTAAGGTGGTCCAACTGTTAACTATTGCACCTTTTAGCCAAGCTTAATCCTTATTTCAATTCTATTAGGCTTAGGATAAGTAGGATAAAACTTCAAACGCAAAACGAGTGCCTGAGGGTACGAACACGCGATCCTTTGGCTCCTAGCCCGGTTACCGACCTTACTACCAGTCGGCGCAAACAATGTTTCTCCTTATTATTGCTAATGATTAGTAATATAACACGCGAATACAAATTCAGATAAGCATCGTCGCTGCTCTAAATTCTGTTAGTGATTGTTGAAATTTAATACTATATAATTACGAATCCAAGCAAAAAGGTTTTCGTGAGGAAATTAGAGTACACGGTAGTTTCATACGAATGGCAAAAACCTTGTTCAAGTGTCAGGGTGCACAAGCATATTACAAGCACCGAATAAGTCGTATAAATTTGTAATACAAGTTGCATAAAATTTGTAGTGTCCTTTTAAAATATAGCATGAGATTCATGAGCCATTCTACTACTTTGGGGCTATAAGATTCGTTCGAAAAAGTGATTGAGTTAGTTAGGAAAACGGAGAGAAGAGCATCGTTAACACCTCTACGGCGACTATTTCAATTATGAGGACGTTTGCGAGGGTTATTTTCACACCCTATTGAATATATCTCATTTAAAACTAAAAAGACAAAATTATTAGTAGGATTCCACAACTATAATGTGATATTTGGAGTAGTTCTCTGAATGGGTGGCATACACTGCCATTTCTGCCGCTTAAATCCAATTGAGCCCATTCTTTCAGCCCCACTCTTTCGATTCTCGGCATGTTTTTTAGGCATTTAACGCACCTTGCATTTTCCGAATGATTACCACTTAAACTTATTACACACCTACTGCAGCAGATGACGCCCGCAATAAAATCACGCTTTCTCCACCCGATTTTAATCAGTCTGCCTTTTGAATTTCAGGAAACCCGCATTTACAAATCAATTGGCTCGAGTACACGGTTGCAATTTTTTAATATTATAGTATGCCCTCATGAACTGAAACCCGGAATGGTTTGGTTGGTCGGAGAGAGATGAAGGCGTGCAATGCTCCGTTTGTCAACAAATTAGCGAAATATAATTAGCACTTCACGCTTGAAAGTTGTTTAAAAAAAAGTATTTTCTGTTGTCAGGCTCGGCATATAAGAACAGAAATTTCATTTTGAGAAGAGCTTGTTCAGGATAAACGCAAATAGGGGATACGCAACAACTTTCTCCATCCCCGAATATAGATGTCACTTTCAAAATTTAGTATTTATCGAACTTGGAGTGACAAGCGCTATTTGAAAAATTTTAACATGATAATGCACGGTTATTCATTCCATGTTACACACGCACATTTATAGTAAAAATGTGCTTAGACCGATTGCAAAAGGGATCACAGTCATGAGAATTAACTGCCGGATTATAAAGACAGTATTGATTAATGAAAGTTAGCGAAAATAATTTTCTCCAGAATATTTAGCGTTATAGTAAAAATTTTAGTTTTCAATCGCTACGCATACTTCCATAATTGAAAAAATCAACGCGAGAAATACTGAACACTATTTAACTAATTGATTCCGCATTTCATATTCCTGATAAATGAATAAATTTGAATTTCAAAACCCGATTTGTCTCCAATTTCATAAGCCTCTCGCTTTTTAATCCTGCCCACTTATACTTATATGAGTTTTTCAGGAAACAACATACCTAGTGTGCATAGTATTAATTAATGACTAAAAGATACTACAAAGAAAACGTCTAGTATTCACTTGAGATAGGAAAGCACCCTATCAAACATATGCAAACCAAGTCGCATGAATGGGGATACGCAACATCACTTCCATTATAAAAAATAATGTGACTAATGCCAAAAGTTTTACCAAAATATTATATTCGATGAGAAGTGGCCGGCAATTAGCCCTAGATACGCTAGCGAGAGACGACCGAGTTTTTGTAGATGCATTTTTCTGTTTCGATGAAGTCTGTATTGATAAGTAAAAAAACAAGGACAACTTTATAGTACTATAATTAATGAGGACACAGTACCGTGGAAATAGTTAATTATTCTGAGAGTAAACGAGAAAAATATCACAGTGGTGGGAAAATACCTAGTTTTTGTAAAACTTCGCACGTGGGTTTTGCAAGAGAAGCTACAAATATACAGCACACCCACAGATCACGCCCTTATGCGGATATTAATTTCACTTATTAATTTTTGTTTAATTTATCGTTTACTTCATTTAATGCCTTATTTCGGCAAATATAATTTGTTTCGCGTCAGGCTTAAGTTTAAACTAACCTTCGGTAGTTGCTAGCAGAGAAGACACGGAGAAGAACGACGTCTGCAGCCAAAGTTGACGGACAGCCTTGCCGGGACAACGCAAGTTTCCTCTGGTGGGCAACGACAGCTCACAAAGCCCGCCGTCATCTCCGATGTTCCAACCGTTACAAAGAGTAATCTCATCGTTTTCCATGCGATCTGGTATGACTGACGCACTGTGTATCGGTCTTGAGATACCTGCGAAAAACGTTGAGAAATTTGGAAAAAATAATTAAGACTAAGTTGTACAAAAACAAAAAACAGAAATAAAATTGTCCTTTGAATGGTTAACCTATGTTTCACTAATTTCCGTTCGTTATTTTAGGCAGAGCACTTAAAAATCAAAGAATTCGTTTCAAAAGCGAGAAACGTAAAAATGAGTAGGTAAGTAAAAATAATAGAAGACACTTGTTTCTACCTGCGTGGATTTCACGTAACCAATAATTACTGTATAGAATTTCCCCTCATTATTTTCGGCATTTTTCATTATGAGCTTACATTTTAGCTACTACCGACATTATTCCAAGAGCTTGCTGGTCGTCGCCGCCAGCTTAGCATCCGTATCGATATTGTGTAAATCATAAGTCTTCCCTTGTATTATAGACCGTAAAGTACAGCGTCAATCAGCCATATTCGACAATCAATCTCTGATAGGCAAATATCAGGATAACGTATTTTTATAAATATTCCTATATAAAAAAGTACACATTAAAGTTAGAGAGGATGCGGATAATCATGATTTTATCAGAATAATCGATGATGTTTCTGTGATAAACGTATTTTACACTAATTTTCAATTTTTATGGCATAATGTCAAACCATGTCAAACTCTATCTTTCATCTACTTATCCTTTTTTATCGAAGGTGTCCGATCATGCTTGATGTCTACATATTTGATATAAATGTTCTCTTTATTCACTTTTAGTATGGTCGTAGTCCTTAAGACTTCGTGCAGCTAAATAGAATTTTAAAAGTTACAAACTTTTTCATTACGAAGCAAAGTGCAGCCAAATGAGTATTATATCCTTTCTACGGTTATGATTGAATATACTGTAATATTTCAATCACTGTAATTTCCAAAGATAAATTAGTGCGGTAATCCATTTCCTCGAAGCTTTTCAATCCTAAGTCACCATTTCATGTTATATTTAAATAAGCTAACAGCAATAACGTATTAACATGGACTAATTTGTATTCGTAAGGAATATTAGATTCTGAAAGCAATCATCGGTAAACGATTTTATTGTTGCCGAATTAATATC
Organism: Platycnemis pennipes; assembly: GCA_933228895.1. Classification (NCBI taxonomy): domain Eukaryota; kingdom Metazoa; phylum Arthropoda; class Insecta; order Odonata; family Platycnemididae; genus Platycnemis; species Platycnemis pennipes. The sequence continues at coordinate 33,129,337 of OW121857.1, read as the reverse complement.
TCAGACTAAGCAACAGCTTGTCGCTATATTTTGCGGAAACAAACTAAACTTAAAATACTTAAAAATAAACGTACACTTAAAATTTTCGGAAGGGTGTAGGCAATTTCAACTTCGTTTTTCACTGATATTGATTTGAAAATGCAGGCTTGTATTAGGTATATATACATTAAATATTGTTAGTGATAATAGGGAAGGGTTGGTAATGGAGGGAACGTGTTGATAAACCCTACGACGGAAATAGCATGCTCTAAATGAAAGGAGGACCGAGGTCTAACGTTTCTTCTGACGGATCAAGTATACTGCTTGAAGTATTCTTCCTACAGTACTCAATTAGCCACCTATATTCCACTAATGAATCCTCTGGTTTTTCTCAGATTCAATCTTGGGACCCCAATATGGGGTAACATATTCTTAGCCCCAACTATAACACTCGAATATTTTTACTGGAAGGAATGAAACATCTCATTACCTTCAAGCTTGTTACACTATTTTTAGGATATATATCAATTTAGAAAATGCAAGTAATATTGACTTTGTGTAGCACTTAAGCTGGAATGAAACTCATTTGAGAATCCGTTCATCGCTCGAAATATTTTCCAGTTTTGTATACTCTTTGACTTTGCGTTTCCATGAAGTTTCAGGGAAAACTAACGACAAAGCGGGATCGATATCATTTTCATCGCAGCGCTTAACTAACTTCGAAAACGAAATTAATACGAAAGGGTAAATGCCAACTCAAAACTTTTTTTTTCAGGAAATACGTAATTTTCGCACGCTATTAATCTAGTAGTTTATCCTGAGGATGACACTGAGGCGTTGAAACGCGTTGAAAATACAATCGAAACTGTGGGATGCTGAAAGATGCTGTACCACTAAATCTCGCCTGATGCTGTTGAATTTTACGCTATTAGTCAATTAAAAATTATAAATTCAACATTCATTTGATACCTCATACCCAAATCACGGAGCGGTTCTGGGAGATCTCATCAAAAATCCAATATAATAGTCCGCTTCAATTAGTTACCAAATATGATAACAAAAATATTCAATAACACTGAAGATTTCATCTTAATCTAATAGTTGGCGGAGAGATACACACGCTATATGGCTATATGCATTACGCGTCAAAAATATTCTAACTTATCCGACTGTGAGATGCATGAAGTCCGTGAAACTAATGAAAGATAATTTACTGTAGATAATTTCAGAGCGATTTCTTCCATGAGAATGCTGAAGTAATATTAAGTTATTTTTGAAGACTGAGGAGGATAAATTAGCCTAACAATCAGTGCTTTCGCAGGCAATTAGAATGCAATATCTTTCATTCAGGGTTCATTGCTGATCGGTTTCTTTTTTATTTTTCCTTCACTGACTATTATGATTCTAGCTGATCAAGAGGAATGAATGGTTATTGGGACGTATTTTATCCTGGAAGCAACAAAGGTAAACCAATTACAATCTTTCTCACTTTAATTTTTACGGACGTGAATTTAGGGGAAATCCTTTCCGATAATTCCCCATGTTAGCGAATTTTGATTCGATGAACATTCGCTAATTCAAAATGATGCTCAAACTATAATAATTGTGGCCACTATTCTGTTGAAATTACGACGATGAGAGTGTCGTGCTTGCAGAGGCAAAGGGTGGAATGATTTCACCATGAAATCCGATGCTTCCGGCTTTGTTGGTATTTTAGAAGAGACAACCCATTATTTCTTTTTTTACGCGTACCAACTGTCTATTGCATCAATGAGTTTATATCGCACATTCACGCCAAACCTTCACGAGTAAACATCATCTTTCGAACTGCCCGTCACCACTCACCGCTGCGGACACGGTCGGAAACCGATATCAGTCGCTCTTGTTTAATCGGCGTCCCGGTCATAAAACGCGATAGGCTAAACGGGAGAGCGGCTGGATTGTGATTCAGCGAGTTCATCAATTCAACGCGACCCCTCCGAGGTTGGCTGGGTTGGGCTAAGTCCCAGCCATGATCTCCCCGCCCTTCCGTACGACACCAGGCTCCACTGCACGGAACGCGTGAACTCATAAATATTGAGTTCCGGAGCCAACGTCATTTTCCGTCGCGTCGGGAATCGACGGGCATTGCCGAGTACGCGGCCACCACCGCGAGAGTCCCGGGGACTATTCAGTGGGGCCCCCGGCAACGACCCTGCGCGAAGCCCATCTCACGGAGAAGCGCACCCCCTTAATCGCCTAGTCCAACTTTAGTGACGGATGAGCCAAACCTATCCCCTGCAATGACTTAAAATTTTTCCGAGAGCTATAGTATATTCTTTAGAGTTATGAAAATTTAAGGTAATATTACAGCAAGTGATTGTATTAATTATATCTCTATTAAAATATAAAAATATCAATCAAAATTGCTCTCTTTGGTTTTGTATGAGCAGTGAGCTAGAATATCCTGAAACAGAGACTAATGCATGTTTTGTGAATAGTGTTTTTTTTATTTAACACACGATTCCCAGCCGGAATGAGGGTTGAAACTATTTTAGCTCCATATGAAAATGCCAATATATGCTTTTTAAAAGAAACTGCGATAGTTTTATTACCATTTACAATTTTAATTTCGAGCCACAATTACGTTACAAAAGAGCATTTGCGGCTACCGAGACGTACTTTGCCGACCCATGGCCTAGACCATACAGCAAGGTCTTGGTGCCTTCAATTTGCGTCTAGCTTTTGGATCTAATTATACGAATGATACAAAAAACGAAGTGCTAATACTCTTCCATTACGAGACGACTATCCAACCATTTCGATTTTAAGTTATCTGATATAGATTATGCCTCGAATGGCAGAATTGGACTATTTCGATCAGAGCCTCATACGCCTGTTTTGGTCGAGTCATAGAAATTGCACCAATAAGGTTTCTGCGTAATTTCCCCAGCTAATGAAGTCGTGATCTAACTCTAGAAGGTGAGCTGACTAGAATAGGAGACGGTCTATGCGAAAATCGTCACTTTTGGTCACTATTTACTATAATGTACGTTTGAACATGACTAACAGTGAACATGAGCATTACTGGGAGTATTTTAACCACACTAAAATTTCTTTCACGGATTTTCGATACGGTTTATCATGCTCAGGATACAATACTCTGCTCGGGAATACAATACTCAAAACAAACTCAAACCGTTGAAGACCGTGGATTGAGACGGAATAATATCCCCTCTTCGGATGTTACGGATAGAGAAACCGAAGAAGAGATGCCACTAACAACGACAAATCTCGTTTATTCTCTTGACGATTATGATTCCAAAATTTATAATCAGATTTCTCTGGATAGAGCATAAAGATAGCATTTTCTAAAGATATCAGAACCAATATCATCAACCATAAACAAAAGTACATCGCAATTTTATCGAAAGTCATTGTTACTATTTCACTGAAAGATATTGTTACTGGCCTTAAATCCCAGTTATTTGCTTGATCCGAATAAAAATTGACATTTGAGAATATTTGTTTTTTTGCTAAAAATACACAACAAAATATTGAGGCTAAATATTATAACTTAAAAGTTTTTACAAATATAACTAGGCTAACAATTGAATACGTTATTGACTATACACATACTAGACTATGTAAACATTAAAATCAGTTGAACAACGTTTTAGTCATTAAACATCGTTTTTATCCGTAGATTCAAATATTTCTTATTATTGTGTGGAGAGCTGCGTCAAACCAATCTGAGGAATGATTACCAATGATGATGAATTTATTTTTCTACTCGCTTTATATATAAGAAAATACGGTACTGATATACGTTTAAATCTTTATTCTGGTCTTGTAAGTACATTTTTTGAGAGATTTACGCGTCGTAAATTATCAATAGTAAAAAGTAGGTAGTAACAACCATGACATAGATATTTTTGCAATTTTTTATTGCAACTGCAATTTTGCAGTTTAATTGCAACTGTCATACCTTGCCAAGGGTGTAAATCACTGAGGTTGTTCCCACCATATATTCTAATATCTTTTCTCAAGAGCAAGGAAAGTATCACAAAAAATTTATACCAAACATGTGAAAATACTAATGCGGGGATAAAGTTGACGACGTATTTCTGGGAACGGCTACCACGCACAATAGTCTAACGCGTCGAAATTTGAACCAAGGACGTGAGCGAAACATATGTCCTCATTGTTTTCCATTGTTGTTTACGGAGGCCGAGGCGATGGACAGCCAGTCAGCTTCTACGCTCGCTTACCAATGTTGTCTCACGATGGACGTAGGATACGTTTTAAGGAAACGTCCTTGAATGCTTCGAGAGATTAATTTCCTCGTCCCCTTGCGGAGGAACAAGCTTTAGATTTGCACATGCTTACTCATTGAGAACTCATGAATGATGAATGCATTCGCTCGAGTGGTGGAGTTGAATATCGACTGACGATTATTATCGCCTGCAAAAGATTGCACAGTACTCGAGACTCCTTGGCAGCAATTTCCGGACACTCCATTCAATTTTTTCCACTGTTCACCTTCGAGGGCAGAGAGATTCGTTGGGATCCGGGGAATGATTGCAGTTTACCGTCATTAGCGATGTTCCGCGATGGAAAATTTTAGCGGAGTACTACCGCGTGTAGGCAGGAATCCATTGATCTACCAATTAAAGTGTGATCGACGATCTGCGGCGTTTTGAGAAAGCTACAGGCTGAAACGTCTTCCGTGAATTCTTCAGTGTCAATCTAAAAGGAACAATTATGCCGAATTGATTATCACTTATTCACTCCGGCGACGATGGCGGACTCCAGTCATCGGAACGATAGTGTCCGCTAACGCTATCACAAGAAGTGATATCTGAGAAAAATGTATTATACTAATGGATAAAGTTCTGTTTCCTTAGCTTATTTTTTTATGTAATGTACCGAAAAGGCGAATACGTTCTATGCATAGATTGAGAAATTAGAAAACACTACACTATGTGAATCTGGCATAATTCGATCATCGCAGGGTCTAGGACCACGAGGCACTAATCCATGATAAGCAAATAAAGTAGTTTCTACCCCTGTCAAACATTTATTCTACTTAATAAAGCACTGGTACAAACACCACTTCGGTGCCTTAGAGTTATTAATTTAAAAGGATTTTACTATCAGAATGAATTAAGCCAATAAACTCCTTGACATTATCTTGAGAACGAATTAACAATGCGCAATTTTACCCGAAGATTTTTTTTTCAATTTTTTTTACAAATTTATTTTTTCAAACTAATTTTTTTAGAAATGATTCTGAAGTTTTTAAGCATTCGAAAATGTTTCTATTTTAGTGCGGCTATTTCATGTCAATCAATCAATTGTTGGAAAGTATAATGTCTAATATCAATTGAAAATCGCACTCTCCAGGATATTTTAAGATTTCTTGAATTCCACAGCAATATCCTTCCTTATTCGAAGTACCTTCATGTATCTTAATCACCAGGAAAAAAATCCTACTACACAATTATATTTCAAAGATAACGACCATTGTAAAAAATTGCTAACATGTCTGCTCAAAGGTGCACTAACTTTTGGTGATGAGCAATTCACGAGTAATGACAAAAGCATCACAAAGCCGAAACCATCGATTTCAAAGCGATATTTATTATTACGGTTTACCTTTACTAGTCTCTGTACCTGCATCAACGCTAGCCCACACATCGCCACTATTCCTTTTCTCTGTCGACAGCAAATCTATCAAAGAAGGGGAGTTCGAGATGACACAAGCGTTTTCTTCATTAACATTTTCTTTAAGCCTTCTAAACTTCGATGGAGACGAGAAAAACATGCATTCACAAGTGGAGGCTCTGGCGTTTGCCATAGCAAGAATAATACCGCATGAAGGCAAGTCAAGGACGTCCTCTGAAAACTATTGCTCATCATTGGGGACTCCTGAACTCTTTTATGCAGTGCAAACACTCCTTTTCATGCGCTTTTTTCCTTTCGAGACACATGTTTCCTACGTCTCTCACAGAATCCAAAAAGCTTATTCTCTTCGTTCCACCTCCACGCTTGCTCAACTTATTCCCTTCGCTAATAGCCTACGGCACCCTTCAACCTCTAAATGTCACTTCGTCTTTTTTTGCCGTCATGAAAATTTCCTTTCTCCTGTACTCCTTAACCATTAATCATTTTTCTCACTATGACATTATCACAATACAGACGATTTATTTCCAAATCAATCTCAATATAAGCATTATTTATTCCCACAACCGCTCATACAATGCTTAGCTGAGATGATCACGAAATAAAAGCCTTCGCAAGTATTTTCTGTATCGTTTTTAGTTAGCGAATATCCGATTGGGTTATCCAGAAATTTTTCTTCGAAGTCTCCAGCTGAAAACTCGGTTTTAAGATTTTCTGAGTGACAACTTTTTACGCACGCCTTCATCATCATCAGTATTTCAATCCTAGGATTGGTTCACTGCAGCCCTATACATTGTTAGTTCCCTCACGACCTGATATATTTTTTCGTCCACGTCCTTCTTTATTTGCCCTATATATTTATCCCTTGGTCTTCCTCGCTAGACCTTCCCTTCTATTTTCCCTTCTATTATACTTCTTACTAATTAACTGTGCCTCAAGGTATGCCCAAGCCATCTGGTTCTTCTTTGCCGTAGTGTTTTCCATATCGTCATTTCTTCATCTGCTCTTCTCTACACCTCTTCGTTCCTTACTTTATGTCTATTTAATCCTCAACATTCTCCTCCAGCACCATCATTCGAAGGCTTCAATTCTTCGCCGGTCTGCTTTCCCGATGTTCCCGATTTTGATGACGCACGCCTCAATGAAACATTTTTAGCCAATAATCATCCAGAAGAGCATTTTATAGCGCCTCAAATCGTGCTTCACTCCATATAATCCTGCTGATTACGCTCACATTTATATGCCATAGTTCGCGCAAAGCACTAGAACCGAAACACCACAATCGTCGGAGCTGCACTAATTTATGACTTCAAGCTTTGACGTCCGATTTCACCTCCCCACATCCACCCATAATGATCCCGGCTCATTTGTTTGATCGAGATATATCTCCCCTCCACATCCTACGCATTGAAGACGCAATGCGTTCGGACCGCGATTAAAGTGATTAATCTGGGAAGGGGACGGTTGATAGAGGGGTAGTGGTGAAGGGGAAACCATAGTCACGTGTACGGACTTCCGACGGATTTCGCGAGCTTATGAAGAGTTGAGAAGAGAGAGGTGTTAAGGATATTCCGCGAGATGTTTACCCGGCCGCAAGAGAAAGAAGAAGGGAGAGGGGGGAGATGAGGGTGGTGGGGGTGGGGGAAGAGGCAGGGAGAGCGATAAAGTAAAGGACTGCCCTTCAATTATTCGCCAGCGGAGCACCGAGAGTGTGGCCATCAAAACTTCAGAACAACCCAAGCCACTCCAGTCCTTTCCCTCCCTCCCAAACCAGCCCCGTCCTCCTGCCCACACACTCGGGAAACACCCCCGCAACCTGTCCCTTGCACTTCATTTCACTGCTCCCTACCGCACGGCCTTAATGCCCTTTCTACCCTTCACCACACGGCATCCACCCCACTCCTCGTCTCATCCACGCCATGCCTTTTTATCGCGGGGAATCTTCGCGTAATCCCATCTCGGATTTTTCCCGGAAAACGGGGGCACAAGAGGCTAAAAACCCTTTTCGCCCGAGAGGAAGGGATTTCAAAAGTTTCCTGAATACGACGGTGGTGATATCCTGACTCTCGAAGACGATATCGAATCCAATGGACTTTATTGTTTAGTACTGCTTATAGCTTTCAATATTAAATAGCTATAGATAGTAGCTTTTCAGTATTGAACGCAAGATTTTCTTTTTAACTTACCAAAATATCAGTGACATAATCAAGTAAAATATATGCATCATACGAAAAATACGCTAGATGTATATTAAAAAGCATTAATAAAGTGCAGCAGGAAAGTCATATCGCAATAAGTCAGTGCAGGCCAAAATTAATCATGATTCCTAATATTCTGAATAATACTGCGAACGTGTACAAAGTCCAACAATTAAAGATGTAAATATTACATACAATATTTCAACAAAGAGTTTACCGCCAGAAATTAGCAAAACTTCTTTAAGTGATTTCCTCCCTAACCTAAGATCCTCCACGTATTAATATAAGAATAACATTTGCATGCATATTTTTATTTACATCCAAATAAAATTTTTTGCTCGTTTCTACGGGACAATTTACCTTAACTCCAGCAAAACTGGTACACATAAGGATTGCAAACGGAGGCTGGTATCAAAATATTACGCAGGAAAACTTCTATCAAATCATTGAATAAAAGAGTTAGCATATGGAAGAGTAGTAAATTGGAGAGCCAGACATTGTAAATCATCACACTGAAATAATAATTTATTTATAATCAGCTTAGAATGATTTCTTCCTGCGTTGAAGTTTCGAACGGGCCAAAATACTGTTTTATGAGTCTTTGAGATTGTCCAGAAACTGGAACGCTCCACTGCAGCATGAGACCACCACTACATCAGCCGGAATATATGCCACCCTCTGATCGAATTTCAACGGTCGATTTGCCAAATCGGTACCTTCAATGTCATGGGGATAAAGTCATCGGAAAGTAATTCGCTGCACCCGTAAGAATTAATCCGCGACACAAGACTGAAAAAAGATGAAAGTCCGTGGAAGATCGAGGTTGTGATTTCGTGTGACTTAAGATCACGGCCGATCACGGGAAGCACGAGTCTCTTCGCCTGCCTCTCCTATCGCGGGTACCTGTAGACAACGCGCCCCACGGGAGTCTTCAGAATCTCTTAGCGAACGTAAGATCTCCTAATAAGCAATATCGTTCGTTCTCGCTCACGGTTAATAGAATGGAAAATGGAGGGAGGAGAACCGCATCTCAAATACAATTTTGCTCATACATCTAACTACTAGTAAACCGGAAATGACCGCATATACACTCTTCTTATTTATTTATTGTTTCACGCTTTGGATTTGATTTTATTGCGCAAGCCCATCACTATCACTCCGAACCTCACAGAATAATTCGTGAATAGACAATGAACAATTTAGACGATAAATATTAAACTGAATATTTGAACTGATTTAGGAAAATGAATGTGATCAAAAACATTTTTTTGCTCAAAATATAGCTATATATATGAACATAAGAAAATATTGTGTGTTTCATGAAGGAGCAGGACTTAGAACAGGAAGAGGAGCTTTGCCACTTCCCGAAGAGAATTTTCAATTCCGCAATACTACACTCCTTTGGGTTAATTCACCTTTAGTATGAAATTGGATATAGATATCCTAGAGAAGCTTTTTTCAACGCACCAGAGGTCCTCCAAAACTGCTTTTCGTTGATTCGTGAAAATCTTTCATTTCTACAGAATAATGAACGCGATACCACATAGAATTGACGCCACCAATGACGCTACTAGTATTAGAGTCCCTATTCAGGCCCTCACCAAGGACACCACATTCTCACCGTAAGAGGCATAATTTGATAATTAAAAGAATGGCAACTTCCAGTTAAAACTTGATGTGTCTCTTGTGCAAGGTCGCGTTTCAAATTATGATGATCCAACCCATCTCCAATGATGGATAATGGCAATGAGATGCATAACAAATTTACGCCTTGAAAGGAGTTTCCCCTGATTTTGCCTGTGATGCGAAAGGTAAATACGATTTCACTGGTGATACTTATATCGTATTATGGTACAATCGATCCAAAAAAATGCATCGAAGATATTAACTAACTATAATTTGGAGCAAGTGATTCAGACTAATAGGATACTACAATCATACTATGGTATTTCGGCCGTAAATTCGTGACGTCTTTTTAAGGAAGATGCGACGATTGAGACACTTTGGTCATATAACGGGATGTAACCTCAGATTCCTAGACTTAACGACCAAACTTTTCACCTAATTCCACACCATAAGAGAGCAATGGAACGTGTTGCAATTGACCAAAACTTCTCCTATCTTGCCAAGACATCTCTGGCGAGGAAAATTGCCGGAGAATATGATTCTCTGAGAGAGTTGGGGGGAAGGGAAGACTCCCGACGGCAAACGAGTACGTATTTACCGCTCGGGCGCCGCTATATTTGCCCACTAATCCAGGAGAACCTGAGCTCCCACCTCAGTCAACCCCTTCCCACGACTCAACGTAGAGTCTCCATGCGTAACTTAAATACGCAGATCTATCTATATATATAAATTTATTTATTTTTTTTTTCCATCCACCGCACCATTATCATCGACCGGCTTCACTCGTGAGCATGCACACATAGAGTCACACGTAAACCACCGTGGCGATCGCACACAGCCGTCCTATTTGCCGGTATTGGCTCCATTAGCGCCGGGATACCCACGAGGAAGGTGGTTTGGGGTTGAGACCACGTCTCGAAGGGCGGGAGGGGGAGAAAAGAGAGGGGATTCGTCAAAGGGTGGGATGGGTGTAGCTGGGTGGCCTCCCGTAAGTGGACGTTCCGTGTGAAAGCAGGGAGGACTATGGGCGGGGGTGGAGGGAGGGAGGAGAGGAAGTGAAAGAGGGGGAGAGGGGGGGGGTATCCATTACTTAAGTGCCCGTGGCGAGGATTGTGTGTTGTTTCCGAGTTCGCTAAATAAAAGATGGCCAACGCCATGCGCCTTGGAAGTTGGACTGTCTTGGGTAGTTCATTCCTGCTCTCTCCCACCCCCACCACAGGCCACCTCCCTTCCCACCCCGTCCACCCCCCTCCTTATTTTATTCTTAACGTCTCCTTGCCCGGCGACACCAACCCTCAGGCCCCCAGCCTACCCTCGCCAACTCCCCCACCACCACCCACTCCCCGCCTCTCAAGAACTCACCGTACCCAACCCATTTCCTTTCGTTAGTTATTCAACTCCTCTTTTAGAGCTTCTGTACTCCGCTCCTCGACTTACTTAAATATATGAAAAAGCCCTTGTTTAAACAAAGGGATGGAGAGGGGAGCTGGGAAGGGGAGGGGTTTGTGAGGATATGGCGTCCCGTCCTCTGTTGATTTTCCCCCCAGTGCGAATTCTTGAGCTAATTCCTTCTCATATTTATACGTACAATATAATAAATCTCCCTCTTTCATTTCATCTGCCACCCCCCTCCCCTCTCTCCCTCATACAAAATATACGTATCAAGCTCTTATTTGATTAAAAAAATAACCTCCTTTCTCATTACAAAATTGTGGGCAATTACGTGCGGAGTTTACGCAGTTGCCGTAATAGCACGAGGACTGCGACGAATCATTGATGTTCGTTGACTTACCATGCGCTCCTATAGAAATTATCCCTCAGCGAAAACGCATTGGTGAGCACAAGTATATAAGACCCACCAAATAAAGCTGCTGAAGTACTCCTTGACAATAACGGGGGATAATGATACTCACAATGCAGCCGTAATGATACTAATTCCAAATTTCCTATACTTCAAAGCGTCTACATTGCCATAGCGAAAAGTTGGAGCGGAAGGTAAGATATTGTCAAGGTAAAGAGAAACGTACCCAAAAATAAATATAAATCATTTAATACGCTCTAAACTTAAGGGTGGCACAATCATTCGTTAATTTACATTACCAAACGTAAAGATTGTGTACCTATTATAAAGGACTGACACAATGAAAAGCTTAATAGTACACAACCATTGGTTGATAAAATAGCATTATTTTTGGTAGTCCATGTCAGTTACATTATTTTCTGGAATACGTCTGTAGCGATGAAGCACATTTGAAGAACGTTCGTCTCTATATTAGACGTCCCTTCTTAAAACATAATAATCGGGAAACATTAACAGCAATAGTTTACCTCAACAGATCAAGGATATTTGTTAAACAGCTTCATTTCTACTTTCTTACAGAACAAGAGAACCGAAATCAGTCAAAGATAGACAAATTCGCGGGTTAGAACAAGGCTCCTGATCGCTGAAGGATGTACTTTTCCCTTCGATATGCTACGGTATATTTTTAAGATTTAAAAAATCCAAATCCAAAGCTTCCTTCACAAACAGATGAGCATCTCTCGGAATACATGGCAAACCTCACGGCCAAGATAATATTGCAAAATTTCCAAGAATATATTCTTTGTTCATTTACTAAGTAGCATTTTGCCTTCTTGAAAGGTGGGATACTTACTCTTTTTTAACCTGAACACGTGGATCACAGACTCTTCTTGCGTTTCGTTACATGAGCACTTTTGGCGAAAAATAAAGCATATCTGCTTTACTGCCATTACAGTAAAGACGACTGTCTATGCCAAGCAATTCTCAAAGGCTATACGAACTTTTTTCAGCATTCATTCTGTTGCCTTGTCGAGAAAAAACTCGGTATTGCCGAATCTCTATGGAACGAAAGGAAATACTGACGTCATAAACAAAACTTGATTGTAACACTGATTATATTGGTCGAAGCCATAACATCAAAACCCTGACATTTTTTAGGCTCAAAAGTATGAAGCTTTCCTGTCGCGAGGGCTTGAACATCGACATTGCGAAGCTTAAGAAGAAACAGACGCGGTGCGGTAGAATTTCGAGTGTAAGGACGCATCAAACAAACGTACTAAATCGGAACCTGTTGAGGTCGTGACGTCAAATTGTCATCAATGTTGAGGCATAACAAAGCCTCATCCGCAGCGAATATTCCTCCTGAATGTGTGTGACTTGACATTTTTGATGACAGATCCCGGAAGCTCCAAAGGCAGCGTCGAGAGCTGACTTCGCTAGCGTCCAAGCCACCCAAATGCAAATGAGGGACCGGCCAACTCTCTTGTCACGCTCCGAGGTGAATTTCTACTAGGCCATCGGCAAGGAATCGCGCTTGCTCATGCATTCATTGTTTCTTCAGGCTTTTCCTTCTGGCGATGCATCTGAGAGAATTTACACTAAAAAACCGCTACCCTCGGAAAAGTGTGTCGCCATTCATGAAATGGATTATACAGCAGCAAAGTTCGGATTTAACCTGGGATCATTCTACAGAAAGAGAGAGTGATGATATTTTTTGCATACAAAAATGTGCAATTCGATGCATTTTCCGAAATATTCCAACTTACAACGCATAAATAATGCCAAGGAAATCAAGATCAACTGAAAACATATCTAAGCTGAATGGGACCAGTGTGCCTCGAATAGAACGTAGCGAATTTCAATAATATTTCTTCTAAGACATCGAAATACGTTGAGACACATATCGAGGATTTCAAATCATGCCCACTTACATTTTCAATTCTGAAACCTTTAATTTTAAAATTTCAGTAGCTATGATTAAAACTCTCAAGTATAAAAAATTAACAATATCCCCGAACTGTTCAAGAGCATACGCCACCCTTATAATGGAAATAAATCCGGGAAATTTCAATGAACTTACTTAGGATTTCATCAGCAGCTATCGAAATTCTACGATTCAGATATGGAATTGTCCAACCAGAAATGTGAAATTACTATCCGTTGAGACTCATAGTTAAAGCTTAGCTGTTAAGATGCATCTAGTTTGAAAAGGCAAGGGCTTTAACTCAGTTTTAACGTCTCCGTCTCTACTTGCTCGATATGCTAAGGCTATTTCGATTCCCAGTAACTATGAGTGGATCAATTGTGAAATTGTACCATAGGAATACAACCGCGTCATTTAACTGTATGACATAAAGTTCTGGATATCGGTTTTTAGATTATTGGAAAGGGTTCATCGAAGATCTGGTCGGTAGCTTGTAGTGTGCGTTTAGTCGGATGGATGGTCAATTCAAAGTGTCGGTATGTGATTCACAACAAGAGTAAAAGTGGAGTATAAACAACCTGAACAATCCATCTCCACTTTCCTCACTTTGCGGAGAGAGTTAAGGACAGTTAAAAATTTGATTGGGGAGAGTTAAGCGATTTAATGGTGATCGTAAAGACGGGTTTCCAATGACAGGAAATAATAACATGTATGTACTTCGTGAACGGCCTCTTTCGATGATCAACATTTCTTTTCCTCAACATTTATCAACAACGGCGATCAACATTTCTTTTCCCTGTCTCCTACAACACATTTTCCTCTTTTTTATGATAAGGCCTATGGCCAACGGGAATTCCCGTAATCGGCGTTCGGATAGTCGAGAGTTTAGGTGGAGGGAAACAGAATCACGTGGATACTGAGTAAACAGCCTCTAATCACTCCGAATTCCCACTACACGCACTTCTCTCTCCACGAGGCCCTTACGATACGAATTTCGGTCAGCGGGAGGTCGAATCATCGGGCGCTCGGATAATCGGGGGAGGTTCAGGTGATTGGAAAATCTAAAAGTGTATGCGCTGCGCGGATGGCCTCCAAACACTCTGCAATGCCTCCCTCTTCAGTTTCCAGCCTCCACAGCCCCTCTCTCCCCATCCCATACCCAGATGAGTACGTAGTACACATATGCATACCTGTAGTCTTTTCCGCGATACCTCTCTCGCATGCTGCTAGAGCTCCTTATACCCCCCATCCTCCTATCCCACAATCCTCGAGTTTGTTTGTGCTTTTAAGGATATGTTGGAAACGGTGGGGGGGTTGGGGGAGGGAAAGGGTGTTGAGGAGGGGCGTGGAGGGAGGAGAGGGAAGATCGGCGGGAGGAGAGACTACAAATATTGGTCCAGTAAAAGCTGGGAGCGTAGCGTCCCTCCGGGCACACGGTGGCATAACCTCGTCTACTCTCGGGCCATCTTTAACCGTATCCCTCCCTTCTCGACTCTCCTCCACTCCCTCCAGCCCTCCCCCGCTTCCACCAACTCTCCGTCCTCTCCGTGAAAGCCCTGTCGAGGAATTATCGCGATTCAGGCAAGTCGCCCGTGGCGGAAGTCCGCCCCGGGCACGCGCCCCCGTCGAAGGAGGGCCGTAAATGAGCGACGGCACTTAAGTGTTTCGCGAATCCCGAATCTGTGAGTAACAATGAGCTTAAATCCTTACGCTTGTTGAATGATGAAGAATGGATATGCTGCGGAGGGAATTCGGCATAATTTAGCTAGTTAAAGTTGTAAAGAATTCATCATAAATATCCATTGTGACCTTAGAATAATGCACGAATCCCAGGATATTCCCATTGGTAGAAAAGAATGGAATTGCCGAAAAAATGAACGCAAAAGGTTACTGAATTCAGAAGCCCTTTGTGACATTCCTACAACCGGGACTACAACGTTGTGTAAACACACAAGCAGCAAAAATTTTAATGGATTTCTTTTACCGATAAAAACGATTTAGAGAAACTAAATCGTCAGCTAAGAGACGCTATGTGTTACTGTACATAAATATATCCAACAATCGTTTTACTTTAGGGGTTTAAATTAAACTGCCCAAGACACTGCAAGCAATATTAGAGAATTAACCATATGCAAGAAAAAGTTGCTAGGGAGAAATATTTCAGATACAACAAGTAATGACCAAACAAGCCGAAACCGATTGTCAAATATATTTAAATATATAATTTATTGGATAAACAAAATGTCCATTTATTTATATAAAAACGTTTAGACGTTTTCTGCTCAAAGATTTTTTTCATTTTCCTAACAGCAATCGAATAAAGATCTTGAAAAAAGAATCTAAGGAAAAAGATGAAAACCGGATAATACTAGATATTGCCAATACAGAATATAATGCTTCCAATACGAATTAATCCCTCTAAACATCTTAAGTAAACTATGGAACGGAAGACCATCATTCGAAGGCTAATGTAATTTAAAAATAATAGCACAATACACTTCAGCACCGCAAGTGAGAGCAGTAACACACCATAGGGTAAGAAACGTCACTAAAAAGTCAATATCTGATATTTCTCATCTTCCAGCGGCACCCAAACGCCTCGTTAAATTTTCACTCGGTCACCACGCGAGGTGGACACTTGAGTTCATAGATAATATGGTACTTGAATGATACAGCGGTTCCTCCAGGTTTGGAAAGATTTGGTCGTCGGAAGTCGTTCACCATCCACAAATCTTTCATTGGAAAAGAGTCGGAAGCATCCCTCACTTCTTTCCCGAAGCCACCTCCTTCCTCCATCTCCGTATGCCAACAGGGCCTCCCCCCAACCCTCTTTCCTCCCTCCACACTCTCTCCCCCGTCTCCACCCTCCCCCCATCTCCGTGAATTCCAGGTGACGCACCGGTGAGGAGACGAGTGTGTTCATCATCATCATCACCACCGACTTCGTCATCGAGAATCCATTCGTGCCTGGCAAACACACACACACACAGACACACTCGACGTGGAAAGAGTGAAAAAAATACGTCGGAAAAGAATGAAATGAAAGGTTTAGAGAGTACAGAAAGAGAGGGGTAAAAAATACTCCAGGCAATTAAGCCAGTTTTTTTCTTTTTAATGGAGCTTTTTTTGTACGCATTGTTGTGACCGGATCGCATCGTCCGGCCGAGGTTGTTTGGATGCCCGCGTCTAATGCGATGCTCAAACTATTCCCACAGGGCGATGGGAAAATTAGTCCGGGCCTTGATGAACTTTTTAAACGCCAAAGCGATCCACTTCACGGGTGCAAAAAATACCACGCTATGCAACGAAATGCATGCGAGATGTGAGATTCGGTTTCAATACTCGTGTATGTTGCGGCGTTACCTGACTTTATAACGGAGGAACCTTTTAGGACATACCAAGTTTGAAAAAAATATGGTGGGTAAATTTCCATGCGCACTTATTTAGTGCCACAACCAGTTTCAATACATTCTCCTCATTTACCGTACACCTTAAAAATGCCAGAAGATGAGCACTTAAAAATTCTACCAAGGCTCAATCGTAAGCTTCCGCGATGTTGATGTGCTAAATTTTACATTACGGTTTTCCGCGTTCATTTTGACAATCTTTGTCACTTTTCTCGAGAAACTTATCAAAAGTAACGTGGTGGAAACAGTCATAATGCAAATTTTGGCGTGCCACTAAGGCGTTGACGCACCTTGGGTAGCCAAATGAATGCGTTGTAAGTATCACCTAAATTTATTAGTGTAACGTAACTGAAGGTCTATTGCGATTTTTAGAATTAAGTTTGGCTCAAATAAACCACACCAGAAATAAGTCAATTCCAAAAATCTACTCGAGGTTTTAGCATGGTATGTGCATTTAGATCTCTCTGTGAGGTCTAGCGTGAAATAGAGCAGATAATTTTTTTCCGTACCTCTCAGAGCCTCTAAAGAAAGTTTATCCACGCGTAAAATTATGCAAGTTTCAGCGGAAACATTGATGATGCTAACAATCGTAAAGAAATTGGGTTGTTAAAAATTGTCATCGTTAAAATGAAAAAATTACGATTACCTTAAAACGTATACCCAGCGTTCCTCCTCATGTCATTTTCGTTGATTGAATACTTAACCTTAATATTCCATACGCATAGAGAATGAACTTACTGTACATAGGCATTGAGGCTTGTTTGATGTTTTCTGTGTCAAACGAAGTTGGTCATGCGAAGTGGTACGCACGGACCCGACGCGTCGTGGCGAGCGCAGAGTTGTAGGTGAAAAGGCTTGCAAGACATCCATCCTGTAGGCCCGTTGGTTTGCTTGGAAACGGAATGAGTAGGCTAATGACTAGGATGTTCAAACATGTGTTTCAAAGACTGAGAATGTCCAGGTTAAGTGCTTAGCAAAGGGTTCCACATAGTTGGCAGCCCGGTGACTTCCAATTGGTCACCATTTTCACCACTCCAACTCCCACCGCCCACTTATGTGCCTACTTCAGCGTAGAACAACTACACCGCGTGTCTAACAAGGCAGATAACAAAGAGATGACTCTGATTTTTCGTTGAATTTCTCAATAAGGCAGTGGGGTATAAAAACATACCATTCCCTTGCATACTAACCCTACTTAGCAATACATTTTCATTTCCAATACACCCAAATATTCGAACTTCAGAAAACAAAATTGAAGGAATCATGGAGTTAATTAGAGAATGTACAATAAAAGCCTTTCATTATTTCGCTACGGAGCTTTCTTTTTCAAAATAAAATCATTAATGTTTTACAATAATCTTATGAAAATTTTCTTTTCGGCGCTGTAATTACACAAATTAGCCGGAATGTGTTGCTGCATTAAACAACACTACTGCATTCAAATTGGTCCTCAATTACTAATCAAAGACGGCCGATTACAATTATCACATATTCCCAGCCACATTTTACAGTCAGCAATGTTTTCTGAATCCAAAGTTGGATTTCAAAGTCAAAGAATCAACGGAGTTAACGCTATTTAAAATTCATTCTAGAATTCACATAATTTAATTTCCTTTCAGAATAACCACTCCCTCAATTATGCACCTTATAAAAGTTAGAGAAGGTGTGCATTTAAATGCTAAGTTAAGTGATTGGATAAAAGGATCAAAATTTTTCTAGTTAATTTAGACTTTTATTCAGCTACTTTTGTCTCCTGTCAGCCGCTGTAATCAGAACGGAAGGCCAACAGCCTCGTAACCACAAGGTCACACTTTCGGATCTTGATTTGGAGTGGAAGTTTTGTTATTCTTAGGGTTAGGTCTCGGTTATAAAGTGCAATATAACTTATCCAGTTGCAGTATCAACAAATGGATTTATAAAATTACTTCTTTATCTCCTCAAAATGATGACTTGGAGTACTCAGAAACGACCAGTGGTTAAAAAATCCAGGTATTTAATGAACAAATTAAAGAACAATAAATTCAATCTATAAAAATCATATTTTTAGCCAGTAATAAATATTTGAATGGTAGTCAGAGATAACTAATTTTTGTCACATACCAACCTTCCAAATCGTAAAAATCACTTTCCCACGGATTATTTTGATGGCCCTATTTAAACTTGCAAATAGGAAAATGTAAAGATTCTTTAGTTGCACAAAGTTTACTGCTTTATATTCAAGTTAATTGAATGTCGTGCTTCAAAATTATTCCAACTTCAGCCGCTGATTTTTCCGTAGCCCCCTAATTGAGGCCCTTAATTAATCACTAAATTCTTACCTTTTCCAAAATATCCACGTATCCTAAATGGTGTAAATGCTGTCGGTCGCCTCACAAGTAAAACAGCAATAACACTTATCGTGGCAGGGTTGATATAGTGGTTAGAGTACTGACTTCTCACCACGAGAACCCGAGTCAAATCCCAACTCAGATGAATATTTTTCATTGGTAAACCGGCCACTACTTGAGTGTTTAGTGAAGACCTTTTGAGTTCAGTACTCCGTCTGTCGGATTGGACGTTAATCCGTGGTTCCCCTGGGGGGTTGTGTTTGAAACCGTCGGGGTTATCTCAAATAGGTAACCAAGGAGTCACGTGGTACAAACACGAATGGTTTGCAAATTTAATGTGTCTGAAACACTCGTTACAATATTATTAAATGTTTTCACTTGATTTTTTCTCATCTGTCTCGACTTTAGAGCCCCCAGATGAAATAAAGCACAAGTGTAAACATTGAATAAGTTTTTAATCAGCAGTTTTAACGCACCAAATTAGCGAACCATTCGTGTTTATACCACGTGACTCCTTGGTCACCTACTCGAGATAATTCCGACGGTTTCAAAAACAACCCCCTGGAACCTTTTCATTAAGAGCAGGATAATGCCGCCGCCGGGTTTCTCGCCACCCTTCCTCTTTACCCTTCTATTCCCCTCCTTGTACCTTTTACTCCCGGTCTAAAGCGTCTATTCGTGCGGAAACAGAGTTGAAATCAAATGATTTATTCACAAGTGATAGTAATCATAAGGAAAATGTTTCACTGTTGGTTGGTCCCACGGCAGATGCGACATTTCACGCCCTCGTCGCCGGTCAACACGATTGAATTGTCATCGACCGGCTCTGGACACTTCTCCGTAGTGTGGGCTCCCCACGTCTCGAGTTCCACAGCCCTTGAGTTCTGACGCGCAGTCGGCATCTTGATTCTCGCACGAAACCGCTCGGCCTCCGCCGTGACTGGCACGCCCGACCACCGGCTCACGTCCCAGCGTGCCCCCAAACACTTCTCTACCACTATAGGGATGGGTTTACTTCCACGGATTTCAATATATACGAACGCCAGATCATTCGTCGCTGAAATCCAATAATTGTATCGTTTCTTTATCGATTTTACTCTCCTGCACAGGAAATCAAATATACGTGCCGTAGTATTAGCAGCTATTCGGGGATTCGCTCAACAGCTGACATCATATGCGCCATTAGAAGGGAAATTTATTTAAAGGCAAGAATTTTTCAATACGAAGGAAAGGTAGTTAAAAAACCTAGCATTGGCGCTGGCATTGCATCTCGTTCGCTTATTCTCCAGATATTAAATTTTCGTCAGTAATAAAAATCGCCAAGGGGCAACTGTACTGTTTAACACCCCATACGACGACAGAGATCTGAACTAGAATAGCTTTTTAACACAAACGCTCTAGAATGGAAAGGCGCACCATGGAAAAAGCTCTTACCAGGTTTCGAACCGGTCTCCCGTGATTGAAAGCAAATATTTTAGCCACCACACTAATTCCAACACATTGATTTCCCGTATTAATAATACTTGTGAACTCATAAAATACCCATTGAGTAGGTGATGCAGGATAATAATAATAATCGTTTACTGACTCCCCGTTCAAATCTCTCATTGGTGGCAAGAAGAACGTACAACATTTAGGTTTCAATGCAAGAAAATAATGGTTCCTCATCAAATATATATAGCAAATTCTGTGTTATCTTTGTGACTTGGTATTCTTAGCGGAATCAAAGTCATCTTTTGGATAGGAAAAATATCTTTATTACTAGCTATTTCTTGTAATCGTATCTTTGAATCGCTAATCGTGTAATATAAATGCAATTTCACCCACTATTAAAAAAGATACCACCCGGTTCAAAGCGTCCTGTAATTGGAAGAAAATAATGAAAAATATTATCTCCAATAATTAAACACAGCAAAGCAATCAAAATTATCATTTTTCACAAGAGGACTATCGTAACTCAGATAAGCATAGTTTGACCAAAGAAGGAAATCATCAATGGCACCCAATCAGACCCCGTAATAATACGTAATCAAACGCAGCTGTAAGTCTATAATCGTCATAAAATTGTCTGACTGTGGCTACAAAACGTTGGTTTCTGAACAAATGCGGTATAATGCGATCCAAGATTATAAACACCGTTCACAGTAACAGATTTGAGGAGGATAAGAAGGTTATCGGGTACAAGGAGAGCGATTGAATGAATAGTACGCTGAATGAGGAAGGAACAAGGACGACTGAGAAACCAAACCACTAGAAAATACGAAAACTGTATTAAATGATGGGATAACATGGGAGACGGAGAAGTGTTTGAAGGACACATCATCGAAAGAAAGATGTATGAAATGGGACATTGAGTAAACGAGGATAATGGAGAAAAACAAAGTTTAATGATGACTGTTGGAATAAGTATTTGATGAAGGCATAACTGGTGATAAAACGTGTTTCGAGAGGAAGCGTTGCAGAATTCTACCAATATACCACTATGGTAATCGAAGATGAGACAAGTCCAAATGGCTAATACTCGGGATATTTGTTTTCTTTTTGCACAAGATATAATATTTATCAATAGAGTATACTCAAAGAGATTCTCTAAATTAAACTAAAATATATTCAGTTTAAATTATAAAAAATTCGTACACACATACCAGTACTCATTGAGTTAAACGCCTGATATATTTATAAGCTTGGGTGGGATGGTTAACGATTCTAATTTTCCAGTAAGCCATTTTCTTGTTTACGGTTCAGCATACTGCTTAAGTAGGTATTCTTAAAAACGTCGACCACATCAAATGATTCTGGAAATGATAGATACAAGTCTTTCAGGTTATTCTGAGATATCTTTACCAATGTAACTCCATTCGGATTCAGAGGATTTGTTTAAGATCTCAATAGAGGTATTTTAAAGCAGATTCCAACCTTGAATTGATGTGTTTCTCTCATCTCAGGAAAGAATTGGTTGAACTTTGAAGTGGCAGGTCAGTGTTCTCTCTGCCTATCCTTCCTCTGGTACGCTAAAGTCTCTCACCGCGGAAAATGAACAAACTGAAACTTCCAAATAGGCATCAGCCTTGGAAATATATCACCGAGTAGGGTGCCTCAAATACTCAAGCTGGAACCCTATCCCTTTTACCCGTGAGCATTGCCCTTTCGTCCTCACCCTGACAACATTTCCGTCTCTTGAGTACCGATCCCTCATTCCTTTCCAGAGTCTGAAGGAATGGGACAAGGGTTTTGGAATGAGGCGAGAGTTGAATTGCTTTGCGGTGAAAGAGGAGACTTTTAAGAGGGCCTCGGTCTTTTCTGTGGTCGGCCCGAAAAACACAGGCCTCCACGCAGATTAGTCCTTCTTTAATTCACCCCTTAACCCACCCACGCCGTATCTTCTCACCCCAAACTCCAACCCCGTCTGCACCCCCCTTTCATATACCCTCCACACACCGCGTCTCAACCATTTGAAATTCAACCCTCACACGTTTCGCTTCGCGATGATGACTACTTCAGACAGAAGAGAGAACCTCGCATGCCCTACCGTAGCTTTTCCTCCACGTCTTTCCCTGCCGCTGTGAGCCTCAGCGTTTACAGTCATCTATAAACGGCATTATATACTATTTCAGACATTCTTTTTACACGAGAAGAAAATAAATCCAGATAATCATCATCAACGTAACGAAGGTTGGAAGTATAGGGAACTACAAAGGTTATTATAGGAAGAAAAATGCCCTGGAGAAGAGTTAAACGTACGTCTAACCCTGCCATAATAAGTAGATCACTAATAATAGTAATTTTCAGTATCAGTTATCAGTATTGCCTCACTTCGAGTGCTATAACCTAGGATTTGATGGAGAATTTTAATGCACTACGATAGTTTGCGAGAAAATATTCCCATTGGGGGTACTTGTAATCGTAAATGAAGTCACCTCAATCAAGAATCAACTGGAAAATACACATACATGAATACTCGCTCACAAAGAAATAGCGATGCTCTTCTTAAGGACAGTGATGTGATCTGCAGGAGAGATGCATTGCGGCAGCTATATTTTGAACTCCTTCCCAGCCAAGCTTGCGTGAGATCCCGTGATTGCAACAACTTACTTTTTCAGGGTAACCAGGGTCAAAGGTAAAAGAGCCTGGTCTCTAACATCTATGAAAAACTTAATAAAGGGTAAAAATGAGGATTAACGTAAAAAGAATACCTATACCCTGTAGAAACCTACCGACAAAACTATTTTTTCCAAAAAATATAAACCCTGCTAACACGGTTTAGCAACGCCTTATTTCTGATGAAGAGTATATCTTACTTTGACACTTAGTAGCAAAATCGGTAAAAAAATCATATGATATCCACACACCCTGGTTAGAGAGACAGTTCCTTTCCCTGATCATCTCAGGAGCACTTAATAACAATACGATGATCATTAAAAATTAGGTTTAGGTGAATAGTTTTTGCATCAAATTTATAATGTTTGCGATAAAGATATTAACTGAGAGTTTCATTCACGTAATTACAACGAAATCTAAGCTTTGCTCTGGTGTGCTAAGCTGCGTTTTGTAATAAACCTCTAAAATTACGCGTATCACTCTTCAATGAGTCCCAGTACCGCGCCAACTTTGCGACCGCAATACTTACCGATGATCCGATGGACCAATGGACTCCTTCTTGACCTCTTTCTCTCTTCTCCAAGCCATTCGATACTAGAGGAGGTCTCCCAGTCGCCGAGGTCCCATCACCCCAAGCGTATTTATCGACCTCCCGCGACTCATGCTTCCCGTTCGAACGTCTTCTCTCCCATTTGCCAAACAGCCTCCTCTTGCGCAAGTCCACCCTTACTCCCACTCGAAAACTTTGACGTCTTCCATTGCCAACAACCATGGCGATAATATAGCGCTTATGGCTAGTTACTGGATGCCTGGTTGACTTAAATCGTCACTTGTCGCGGATACTAAGCAGCAAATTGTACTGGCTTCATAAAAATCATCATAAGTAAGTTAGTTGAAATAGAATAAACAACGGACAAGTGTTACATGAAGGATATCATAACGCAAAAAAAACACTTTTTTACGAACCATAATTAAATAAGATTGTAAATCGATGAGTGAGAAGGTCAGAATATAATTTATCGCCTGAAGACTAAAACAAAGATCAAAGGGCTGCTATAAGCCTCCACGACGTCAGAAGTCGCTAATTCGCAGACGCGTCATATTATTCTACTTCAAGTTAATGAATCCTGTTAGTCTCGATGGCGAAAATTATTTATGTTGCAACCGTTTTGATCGGGAAAAAAATTGACTAAACATGGTTCCATATAATCGTCAGCAGGTTTAGTAGCAGCAACTGCCGAGTTAACATTGCACCATCTAACGTAATCTTAACTTCAAAACGACATCCATTCCTGAGAGGGCATTTGCATCCACGATCTATGGGTTGGCAGGCCAGAAAGTCGCTCCGAAGTACCGAATCGCTCATCTACATATGGCGAGAACTATCTCCTTTACCTGCTATGCAGAAATACCCACTGTCTACGATCTTCATACCGGTATACGACAACATATGAAGGAGAACTTTCTATCTATGATCATACATATAGGTACATTATCGTGTAAGAATAAGCACATGCAACCGTTTTTTTGGTATCTATTTTCGGAGTTTAAGTACGGAAAGTGCAATATTTTCCATCTAATAATTCAAAAGGAAAAAAGGCATTAAAATTCCCACGTAAAATGCTACCTTGATGTGTAAGTACAATTGCATCGAACGCTATCTCCTAAAGCCCTGCTATGCATCGCAAACCCATTGCAACATATTTATTCCTACGTGCCTCATCGTCTTTCAATATCGTTCCTCCCTTTTCAGAGAGTTACGTCCCCAATCCCTTCCCTCCACTCAGAAAACCAAGAAAAGGAATCCTTGCGCAAGCATCCCACGTCTCAACTTCTCTGTCTCTCCCCAAGTCACTTTAAATAAATGCACTATGACCACCATTTCCTCCATTTAGAGGCCTCAGGTAGTAGTCTTGGCGTTTAAATGCTTTAGCGGCTTATATCCCACCGTATAACAATATATGTATTAATCCTGAAACAAACACAATATCCATGCCCAGGGAGAGATTAACGCGTTACCGACCTGCCTACTACTGCTGGCTTCACATGAGGAGTTACATTGCCTATTTGCGTAGCTGGATTAACTGACGTGCTGTCAAAATGTGTTAACACTTGAATTCGATTATTAAACTAAAGCGGTACGTAAAATATATCCGAAACTCTAAACTCTATTCAGTCAGGCCGTAAAGTGTTTTTCTTTTGCGAATCCTCAGGGACTCGTGGTCACTGGGAGCTGGTCTTCTCATTTTCCTCTCGTCCTACGCTCGCTGTTGGAGAAAACGGAAATGAGATCGACTCGACAGTCGACTCCGTTCATCTCCTTTCCTCTGATGACCGACGAGGAGAGAACGGGGAAGAGGTAGAATAGAGAGAGAGAGATGTAAAAGGGAGATGGGAGCTCCTCCTTCTAAGGGAGTCTCCTTGCGCAAACAAAGAGACGTCTTCTCTCCCCTTCTGTCGAAAGGGAGTAGTTCTGTGGAATGCGGCGCCCGAGGACGACATACGTGAGTGCTCGCGAGCGAGAGAGGAGAGGAGAGTGGAAGAGGAGAGAGTATGGATTCCTTTGAGGCATTTTCCGGGGAATGCCGGAGAGTCCGGGAGTGGGCAGGCGATTCCGGTCGTCGGAATGCGAAACTCAACCAACGGTCGTTGTTTAAGCAACCACTGCCCATCTCCTACCGGAGGGAGACGTCGGAAAATGTTGAAAATATATCGTATTGAATACGCCCCGACCATCTTTCCACCTCAGCCACCATTAAGGAAAATACTTTATTTCTTCTCTTTAATGGTAATAGAGAGAAATTATTGTGAGGACATTGTAATACGGAACATTTCCTAGCTAAACGAATGGAATCGGATTCGACTCCAGGGAAATACCCCTCGTAAGGCAAAGGTTAGAAGTTTTTATTGCCAAAATGTTTTGGAATGTGTCAACAAAACAAAAAAGGGACAAGTCCCTTTTGTTCCAGGACGTGAAAATTTCACGCACAGTACTGAAATATTAACCTGACAGAGGACCAATACGTCAAGGGGCGATTTAGTAGTAGAATTCAAGCTATAGGCATCTCGACACCTAAAGTGATATAGTAGCGTCGAATCTCAGTTCTTAAACCTATGCTCGAGACTAAACCTAAAAATCTATGCTCGAAACAGAATTATAATCCACAACTCTATGGTTATCAGACAACCTCTTTACCGCGGCCAAATTAGTTTAATTCAGTCATGTGTGAATAGCGACTGAGAAGCATTCTGATGCTACTTCAAAATCAGTAATTCAATTCCAAAGTCGTGGCATTAAGAATGTCAGACAATATCTATCAGTGTCTTCTACACAAGAAACGATTTTGTCCCACTGTAAATCAAGGGGAAAATTACTTAATATCGGTGGACTTACGACGGCAATTTCAAAATGAATGCATTAAAAATTAAGAAAACGGCAAAAATCAAATAGTTGATAAAACCTTTAGCAACCTACTGTAGTACAAACTATTTATCGATTTAAAGTAATGTTAAAGTACAAGGCCGGCCGCGGTAATCATGTTGCTATCTTGCTGA
The DNA here is from genome assembly GCA_933228895.1 of Platycnemis pennipes. NCBI lineage: Eukaryota > Metazoa > Arthropoda > Insecta > Odonata > Platycnemididae > Platycnemis > Platycnemis pennipes. The sequence continues at coordinate 33,102,758 of OW121857.1, read as the reverse complement.
TCTAGCATTCCAGAAGACATATATCTGAATTTGCCTTGTTCTAAAAACGAACGTTGGATTAATGTGCGATATATCTGGAACACATAAATTAAGTTCTACTTACCTATATGTATTTCATTTGAAGCGATTCGAATGACGAAATGACGACGGAGTATGTGTCCATCACCATTAGTTTCTTGGAGTACGGCTGTAAATTATTAGGTATAATAAAATACCAATTGAGGATATAAACGAGATCGCTAATGAAATCACCATTAAGTTTTACTTACATTTCATTCAACCGCATTCATGTCCTCCATTACTAACTCTATCACTAAACTCTTTGGCCAGCGTATATCCATGCATTGTGCAATTGATTTTTGCTGTAGCTTCCAGAACACCAAAATTATGTTTATAATACCTTCCACCCGCACTAAAAGCGTTAGAATATTTGCTACAATTTACGAAATCAAGTGGTATGTGGTGAGAATCCTTGCATTATAATGAAATACATGAACTCTTACCACTTACGAATCACGAACTTTAGGCACACAATCAAAACTTTTCATTTAGTTCAACCCCACGACAGTCATGTGAGGGATATGCCTACAGAGCTACAAGTACTTTCTCTTGACACACCAATCGGACGCGTAATGGCATTCAAACGACTCGTCTTCATCGGAAGCATTAGAATCGCACGTTACACAACATATTTCCGGCCCCAGTCAATCCCACACGACACATCCTGGCGTGGAAATGCAAGCGCAAAGCCACGTATACCGGGACATTTTTTTGGGACAACAAGGAAAGTATGGAGTATCGCTGGAAGGTAGGAAAGGGTACATACACGAAAGGAACGAAACGAATCCAAAAAGAGAAAAACTGAGGGAGAAGGGAGTAAGGGAGGAGATGAAACAGTCCGGGTTGTATGTGCCCCTGTAAGGGGGCGAGGGGAGGAAGATGAGGGGGAGAGGGATCTTCTTTTATGTATTTTTACCCCGTCGGCTACGCTTGCGTGTTCGAACGCCCAGGCACAAGGCGCGGGCACGGACGAGGACAAGACTACGGGGCATCGGACCGAGGTTTTCTGCACTTTTGTGTGTGTAGGGAAACATCGCGGGCGGAATTGAAGGGGGAGAAACAGGAGAAGGGTGGAGGGATCAGGCAGGGAGGTTAAGCACACAATGCGTGAGGAGAGAAGGAAGCGAGCCAAGGGACGAAGGAAAGGCTGGAGTTTCGGTAGGGCGGCGAAACTGCAGTCAGCCACCGCGGATCCCCAACATGGCGTACGGGTGATTAAAAAACAGTCGAAGGACGAGACGCGGAGGCGGTATGGGGGAGGGAAATGGAGAGAAAACCCTGATATCGCGTGCAACCCGCGGGAGATGAAAAAAATGACGAGTCGAATGGGATGGGGAGAGGGCGAAACACATAAAGAGAATGAGGAGGCCGCGAGAGATCATTCGACGAGGAAGATGTGGGAACTTGGGTTTAAGGGATTCGAGCTGTCAGCGTGGCCTCGTGATTATTGTACGTCACCCTTGTATATCTCTCCTTCTGCAATCACGCCCATGACGTTCACTACATGACCGAGGACCATGGTTCCCTGTTCCGGCCTTTAATACACAAGTTGTTTGGGTCGCTGACAAGGGAAAATGAGCTTGGGAAGAAGGGAGGGCGCTTTTCATCGCTGTTGGACGAGAGTCATCGGTTTTGCGACAAGGATTAAATCATTTTTGCGGAAGAGATCACAAATCTCTTCCGGAAAGCCAAATTACATAAAATAATGAAAAGTACAGATGTAATATCTAGAATAAATTTAATCAAATAGAGACCATTTATTTCACCATTTTATCTTGCTTTCTCAATAGTTTCTCATTCCTAAAAGTCATGCAAATAAGAAAATGTTTCTAATGCTGAAGTATTTTACGATAAAATTCAGCAAAACCCTCTAGTTTACTGTTCTGAAAACAAATCCTGGCAAAACTTTAAGAGCCAAAATATCTGAGCAGAGGCATACTAAGATAATAGTTTAATTATCTTTTAGAAAGAATATAATAAAATGTAATTTTTGTTTTGAAAATTTTATTTTTGGGAAGAAATATCTGATTAAAATAATTATGCAGCTACATTATACAGTAACCATGGTGAAATCATTTGGAATTCTTGAGTGAGCAAGATATAATCAAAGGGTGACGAGAGTTTAATGATTTCGTGACGCGTTATACAGATCAGTTCAGGTTCATGCACCTTCGGCAACATATTTATACATTGTTCAAAATTTCATCTAGCAGTAACTGTAGTTTTCGTGGAAAATATCTGATCGGGTAAAGGAATTGTTATGCTGAGATTTTAAGCTTCCTATGATAACATATTTTACGATAATGCCTCGACCACGGGAGAAACTAAACTTGAATCTGATCGCTACTTCTACGTCGTGTTGTTGATGAAATTCTCTGGCGAAAAAAATGTTCGTTCGACAGCATCACACATTCCTCTGGGGCACCAAACCCGCCCTCGTATTACGACTTGCGAAATCCCGTCGCGACCAGATTCACGGATGATTGCTATCAGATCCAATTTTGCAAACATGGAGGAGGGAGTGCGCGCACATAGTCACGAAGCTGAGAACCTTAGCGAGAGAGGGAGTGGAGATGGAAGAGAGGAAGAGAGAGAGGTCATAAGGGAATTCCAAGGAAGGTGAGGAGGAGAATGAAAACGGAAGGGCGGAGAGCAAGAGGGCGAGGAGGAATTGGACAGGGAGGAGGTTGAAGAGGGACACGCGACACTGCGGTCGAGATGGGATGCTGCTGGTTTCTTTGGCAAAGGAACCAGGGGCAGGAGAGGGAATTTAGGCATCGCCCCTCCTTAGAGAGCGCGGAATCAAACTCTATACGGGGTGAACGGAGACCGAGCCCACTTCAAGCCTTCTCGTTCCTCCGTCCTTAGTGAATCCTCCCACCATCACCGACCACGCCGTATTCTGACAGGGCGTTGTGGGTGCGACCCGTGTCCCCTTGTCGTGGGTTTCGAGTGAGCGAGGGGTATTGGTTTTAGGGCCACGTGCCTCGCGATGCCTAATATACTATCCCTCCGTGCCCCACGAGAGCATCGCTTACGAAGAATTTTCTTCGTGCTAGAAGGAAGAAATGGATGTATTGCTCCTCGCTCCGTCTCCAAAAGAAAGAATTTTTCATCGATTCTCCACTTGATGCGGTAATATCTACTATTGGGTGTCCTGTGGCAAGTTATGAGATCAAAAGTGGACTTATATCGATAAGAGTGCCAATAGGTCCACTTGGGCACTCAAATTCACTCCTTCCTTTATGATTTCAACTTGACGTCTTTCAGGGAACTCCCAGATCTCATGTCAGCTCCGATATTAAAACAATATCCAGCACATTCTCTAATACGTTCAGGGAAGTAATACCGTGTGAGGGTATAGCCTTATACATCCATAACGTCATCATAATATCCATATGTGAGAGAGCCGAGGAGCATCGACCGAAATATTTTCCACGTCAATGACAGCTTTCCTCGTAGAGGGTTTCCTCTCTCTTTTCAGATTACGCAATACGTAGTCTATCTTCACGAGGACTCTCTTAGGAGCTCTTAAAATAATTTTGATTCGAAAATATGTATCTCTAAATACCTGTCATCACCCATTCCGAAAGACACTCACCTTAGTTAGTAATGAGGTACCTACTTATGTAACCATATTCCGAATGAGAATATTCTCGCCGATTCAAAACATTAACACGAGAATACCAAAAAAATAACAAAATTTCTAATTAAACTTGAGGATCTACCAATCTAAAATCAAATAATAATAAAAAGAAGAAATGTTTTTACTTTTCAGATGATAATATACTGCGAGATCCACAGTAAGTTAGATATTCAATCAGAGTAGAGTTATCCTTTAGGACACCATTTTGTATTAGCGAGTGGATTGATAATAGATGATTTTAGGTTAGCCTAAGCGTAAAGACCAAAATTAGCAATACGTGAATGAAGAAAATCTTTTTTTAAGATCCTCCTCATAATTGAGGGGATGACAATTATCTTGAAAGGGAAAAAGTTTGAATTTTCACAGGAAAGATACGATTTTCCGAAATTGATGTGGCACTTCACATCGGCGTAGGTACTTGAGCTGCGCCTGGATTTGGGAAAATCTATTTTTACCGAACCATCAATAGAAGGACGCACCTATGGAATCATATGGGAAAGAATAAAGTGCCTACACTACCTGCTAATTTTGTTCTACATCGTTTAGAAACCCTTTCCTGTTTCTGATAGAAAAAAAATTAGATATAGGATTAAGACGTTTAATGAAGGGAAAAATATTCAAGAGGGTACGAGAGATGGATGGGGTGTTTCGCGAGCAAATTAATAATATCCTCGCCGGTGAGAGAAGCATTAACCCGCGCGCCGAAGCGGAAGGGACCATCGGAGTGGTAATAAAAAGTTTTAGATGGGGGATGAGGAGTGTGAGCTTTAAATCATAGAAAGGGAAGGAACGTTTTCAGAATGCGTGCGTGGGTGGGGTGGGGACATGGAGAGAGGAGGTTAAGGGGCGTGAGAGGAGAAGGCGAAAGATTAAGCGCTCAAGAGAATCGAAATCCCGACTTGTATGGGATTTAATTTTTTCGCACCGTTCGCCCGGAGGAAACGAACGATCATGGAGCACACAGGGCTGGAACCCCGCTGGTGGCGACGCGGCGTGGTGGACGGGAAAGGGCGGGAAAACGCCGAGGGGATGGCGGGAAGAAAAAGCGAGAGGGAGGGGATGGCGCATTGAAAAAGGGTAGGAGTGAGAAAAGGGGTGTCGAAAGCGAGGAGCAGGGTGTGGGGGGACGGTTAGGTAGAAGGTGTTTTGGAGTGGGTGGGGGGAGAAACAAAAGGGGATCGGGAAGCGGAATAAAAAGAGGGAAGGGTCCGGAGGCAAGGAGAGGGGGAGAGAGGGGATTGTTATCGATTTCCACCACTTTCTTCATCGAGAGTCGCGCGTGGATGAATGATCTTCGCGCCATAGGTGCCGAAATACCTCTGGGAAGCCTTCCGCGTGCACGCGGCCGCTATGAATTGCTCCAGCCTTGCGAGAGCGGCGTCGAATAAAATTAAGAAAATAAAAGGACCCTGACTTGCACACATACGCACGCCCTCCCTTGCCGCACGTTTTATTTCCTCCCTCCCTCCCTCTCTCACTCTCCACATATATATTCTTTGCGGGCGCGAGAAGGTTTTAATAAAAATGCCTATCTTTTCGGCGTCGTATTTTATCATTAGTTTTTTTTTATTCGCGACTTCCACGCCCAGTCTCACCCCCGTCCTGCCCACTGAAAACCTTCCCCAAGCCTCGAACTACAGATAAGCCGACGCAAATCTTCCGTTCCCCTCCCACACCCTTTCTTCCTCGACACACACCTCCCTCCCCATCACTTCGAGAGGAAAACGCGAGCGCTGGAGGCATCGATGGGTACTGATTATTTAAAAGGGAGGGAAGAAAAGAGGGCGAGAATTAATTAGAGTTCGTAATGCACACTTGGGAAAACCTGAAGCGGAGGGCGTCAAAGGATCCGTCGAGGAAATACAGGGAAAAAATTGAAGGCGCCAAGGGGAAGGGAACATTTTTAAAAAATACAACAATCTTCCCTTTTTATTTGTCGTCGTCGTGTGTGGTTTTCCCGCGGGAAATTCGATAAAAATATTCAAATAACAAAAATTCAAAAAATACGAAACTATAATGATGGAATCCGTTCATTTGCGATCAAAATTCTCTCTGAGCTCGTCGCCAAACGTTGGCGGGTGCCGGCTAGGGTTGAAGGAAGGGTTCATTTCGGGATCCCTTCCCTATTCTCCTCAGATGATCTGGAATCTCGGTGGCCCGCCATGTGGAGACGGATTATAAAAATTTTTGACGAATTTTAAACGTCTCGCGTCTACGGCTCGAATATAAACCTAATTAAAGGGCGAATTAATTCACTAATTAATTAACTAATTAAGTAATGGCATACGTGAGTGAAATTTCAGCGAGCTCTGCTTTGATTTTTTTGAGCAAAATCTTTGGGATTTCAGCGAATTACTTACGTAAATGATTTCATTACGGATGCACGAACGAAATCGAAAGGGAATTCTAGAACCTCTCTCCATTCTTTAATAACATTTTATTATTTTTTCACGACCCCCGCTGCCTCACCAAAAACTGTTGGGTCTCTTTTGCATTTAAAAATGATGATATAAGCACCAGTCACAGCCCAAAAAATAAACCAAGTCATAATTGTTCGTCTGCGTGTTCTTCTGTCTAAAGATATTTATATATAAAACGTAGGCATTTTCTAATTTCCGCTACGCGTTTAAATCAAGAAAACAAAAGAAACGTCTCCTTATGCACAGGGAAAAATCGATTACACGCTATCAATATAACGTAATAAAGAAGTTTTGGGGTTGAATGGTGGAAATAGTTGATGCTTACGATAAATGGAGGCACGATTGTCAATTTCTACATTGTATTTTACGAACTGACAGAGGCTTTGGCATGGCATTCCATTATCAAATCCAGAATAATGTCACTATCATTATCACCTTAACAATGGCATGACGAGGTTTACCGGGGAAAAAATAGAGGTACAACATTAGCAGTTCCGGAGATTTTTATGTCAAATAATACTCATTTCAGACGCATGCTCGAGAACAACCACATGGTAACATTTTCATCGCTTTTATCCAAGTTAAAAAGAATTAGACACAGAAATAATCATAAGTTGCGCCAGAGAAAACCTGAAAATATTCCTTGATCCTCTTATATTCCCACGGGACTACGATACACCTCTCCACAGCCAGTCGTAGTTTATGTGGTCTATGTCAATTCAATGGGTACAATCTCTCCAATCTTAGATGCAATCTTTTCCTCTCTTGGTCCTGAGTGTATTTGTGCATTCCCTCATCGTTGCCACCGACCTGAAGTCCTCGCGCTGCGCAAACAAAGGGACACAATGGAATCTGGGATGCCTCGCCAACCTCGGACTTGGGACGTCTCAGCCTGGGAATGGTGCCTTGCTTTCAAAATTAAACACCCGAAGTAAATTAAGAGCGAGTTGCACCAACTTTTTTCCTCCCTTGCTGGGAACAAAAGGAACGCCAATAATCTGAAATACATACAGCGCCAGATACCGCCAACTTCAAATCATATAGACGTCATATAACGTCAGGGTTTTCATTTCGTCTCACGACACCTTAAGTTCAATTTAACGAAATTTAATTGTGATTACGGCTTATATATTGTGTAAATTCTTTGATGAATGAAGTAACATGATTAGATGTTTCCTTTTTGTTTCAGTTTATTGGTAATTGTGAAATGAATTACCCCAAAAGCTCTAAAAAACAATCAAGAATTGGTATGTGACAAAAGTATTAAATCCATTCCATGCAGTAAATCCCTGCCTTCGCTTTATCGTTCTCTTACTGGATGTAAACAGGACTACCACGTGACACGCCACCTATAACATCACTTAAATACGAGAATAAGTAACTCAGGTAATCATAAAGGAAGGCATGGTCGAGAATCAGTGTTGCCAATTCTCCCGGAACTGGGCGAATTAATTATGCCTCTCCCGGCGAAAGAGAGAATATATCCTGGCATTTCGGAATATGCTGATTCATCACATTTCCTTTGATTTAGGTGGTATTTAAAAGAGTTTCTTTAGTCTTGTGTCCGGGTGAATTTTACCGCTTTCATTTAGTTTATTGGGGTAATAACCATATCATACATTAATTTCAAAACGAATTAGTACCAAGATCTGTTCTGGTTTTCACCACGAAAACTTCTCTTATCATCAGTCTTATCATCAGGTGCATCAGTCAATAGCCAGTTCCTTTATGTACCGATCAAACACCCCAAAGGATGGGTTCGAATCTCTCTTCGGACAATAATGACGTGTTTATTTAGGGATTAACATGAGTTTATGGGATACGTTACAACATCAGCACTTTTAGCTCCTTTAGTCACCAGTCATTACTACCATTTGTGCAATTTTTGGTTGAAAAAGCTAATTCCTTGACTTTTTACTTTAATTTTCTGTTCGATAGTTAAGTCACTCATCTTTCCCACCTTATAGACTCACATATCTATATATTGTGAGCAATGTCTGGAATAATAACTTCTTTAATAAACAATTGTACTGTTTCCCATATCAACCAATGACTAAGTGTCAATGACGTTATTAGTGCGACCCAATACATGAGACGATTACCAGGAGACTTGACTAGATGGTGAGAGGTGGGTGTGAAATTCTGACCTCACTTGCAATTACCCCTTCCCTTGTCCATGCAAGACACCCACCTCCTGGACACTTCTTGTCCCTGGAAATCCTTATCATCACCTCAAGCCCCTCCCACCTCCCGTTTCCCCACTCCTCCTCATATCTCCTTCCAGCATCTCTCGCAGACGGTTTTTAAAACCGCAAACGGATCTCACCATTTCACGGATCACGCTGGCTGTACGCAAGAGACGGAAGAGAGATATCTCCACGATCTACTTCCCCCTCTGTACCGTAAACTTAGGACTCTCGAAATGGACGAGCGCCCGTTTTTATCCCCAGCCACACCACCACCCTACTAGTCTCAACAAAAGAGTATCAGAGCGTCGGCAGTATCCTTGCGGGAACCGTTTTTCCCATTTCGTACGTGAGCTCTTAAGGATTGGGTGGTCGGGGGATGGGAGGGGGGTGGGGAAATCTCTCTTTCGCTCCCTCTGCGGACAGTGGCGGTCATAGCAACGACGATATTTTTTTCCCTTTTTCTTTAAACAAACAAAGGAGTGGGACACGTCGTCGCCTTGCTCATATCTCCCTCCCAAACCTCTTCCCCCATCGGTCAGTTGGTTTTCCAGAATGGGATGAAATGGGAGGAAGAATCTTACCCACTCTTCGCATGGACACAGATGCACTTACATTTTCCAGAAAGATTCAGGACGAGGGGTGAGGGGGAAGCTAAACCATGAAATGTCTTTGCCCGACAGAATTTTGGCCATGAAGAGAAAACGTCGGGATGAAAATATGGGAAATTTTTCTGATGCATTCTTTTATTCACCGCCACCGTTACTATTATTATTATTTAACATTCTCGTAGAGGAATGAATGGAGCAGATGGGACGCTCCCTTACTTCTTGTTATTTTCTTTTTCCGCGCCTTTGAGTCCATTTGTACTCGAGAGTGTTGATACTCGTTTAGGTCGGTCTCCGCTCTCCGCCATTCCGTCCTGCACTTCCTAATCCTCGGAGTGCGGGAGCAGAAGGACATGCATTCCCCATTCGCTTTCTTAGCGGGGTGGAGCAGAGCAGAGCCGGGGAGCAGGGGATGAGAGGGGGCGAAGATGACCGTGAGGAAAAGAAAGGCGGAACAGGACATTTTAGTGAGCAAAAAAAGGGAAAAATGTAATTGCGACATAAATAACGTTTTACTAAGGTTTCTCCGTCCTTCACAGATCTTTATTTTTTTCCCTCGAGCGGAGGTTCCAAGAAAAATCTCTCAAATCATAAAACCCTTTAGCCAAGATCATTCGTTAAGAGATTTGGATCTAAGATTTTCGCAGAGAGTACTGTCACAATTTTTCGGGTGCAGTCACGTATTACATTTTATCAGCTGTCGAGCTTTCGCAGCCATTGCAGGGCGGATAAACCGAATATAAAAAAGGTTGGAAAGAAGGAGATGTTTAACTATATGGGCAGGTCACCGATATTTTTCGAATCATAGTTGTGGAATAAAATATCCTTCGAACTTTCACTTATTTATGTGGAATACGGTTGTCTTTTTTTAAATCCACTGTGTGAATACATAAATATTGGTTAACGTAGATTTAAATTGTTTTAAACCATATATAGTCCGTTATTAGCAATATTTACCTTAGCTACTATTGCTAGCGCTAGCTCTACTAGCGTAGCTAGCACTACTACCAATATATCTATCCTATTCAAACTCTTAAGATTCAGCCGTCAGTAAATAAGAAATGCAATGTCAGTAAATGATGAGTAAATGAACTATGCGGACGATAGACTTCAATAACTATGTAGACTTCAACCTGAAAGGAATAATATTGATTTTTGATGAGCTAGTAAGGAGATGAATATGCTTGCCTTGCGCCCGATTCTGTAGTAATCTTTACCAAAGTACTGCTCGCACCCTCCAACTCAATGGTAAATATTTTAGTATCCTGAGGAAAAGGATTGATATCTCATTGTACATCAGCTAATTGTACCTAATAATGAAGTAATTTACCCTACATGGTTTCATTTCTTTTGGCCTAGCGTCATAAGATATGAAACAATTTTTAACCTGGCCAATAGGTTTCAAAGGCAAAATGTTTAAAATATTCATACCATCAGTAATGTTACATATTACAAAAAGAAGCTCAATTTCACTTCCAATGGAATTCAACCCTCGCTAAAACCTTAGTAAAATCATTATAACTTCATGATTAATCATGGCTTGGAAAATGTTTGAACAAAAGCTGAATCGCACGAAGACATAACTTTAAATTTCCGTAATTGCTTCACATTTCTAAAAACCTTTCATTGGCAGAACTACGTAAGGCTGAATTAACCGAATGATGTTTGTTGACCTAAAATCCAATAATGGCTGCTATGCCACAGAAAAGAATTTTAATATTCTTTATTTGCCGTAGCTGTGTTTGATTCGACATCATTCCTCAGGTAATCCCGATTGCATAAATTTAAAAAAGCTAGTTTGTTTTTCATCCTGGTGTGGTTGTGGTGAGACCTTTTCAAACACATCATCTACCCTCCCATTTCAGTGAACGATTCAACCCAATAGGCCCATCCTTTGCTCAACGTGTCTCCATCCCGGCCTAGTCCAGCGATTGACACAATTTCTTTTTTTTTATTCCTCTAACGGCGTAATTTGATCCGCGATCATTCCCGGCGCGCACTCCGCTATTTATGGAGGAATAATTACGAACGTGACATTATCAGATTAAAATTGATTTAAAAATAATGAAGTAAAAAACATTCCGTCCAATTATCGCCGGAATCTAATGGTAAAGCGAGGATTCAGGGGGTACGACGGGTGGTAATGCCGGTGAATTGAGGATTACAAAAAAAAGAAGAGAGAGAGAGGAGGATGACGAATCTAGTTCCATTGTTTGGGAGTTGTGATTGGCTTGCTGCCACTTATCGACAGACGGCCAGTGAGCGTTTCATTGCACACATTCAAGGGTCGAGGTCTCGGGGTGATGGTAGGGAGGTGAGAGAAAGAGGGGAGAGATCGGGGCGGGGAACGTTGGGGATGAAGCAAAAATCCAGGTTGGGAAAAAAATTTAATGATTGAAAAAAAATCTTTTTAATGAGAGATCCAAACAAAGAGCGTTCAATGACGCTCCTAAAACAACCAAAAAAAAACGCCGATAGTTTGATAGCACGCGCCCTGAGAGAGGAATAGGAGTAGGGGATTTGTTCCCGAGGGTGGGGACGGGGAATGGGGGAGAAGGTGATTGTTAGCCGTTCGCGTTAGAGCTCGTTGTTCACCTGATTTCGAATCTCGCTCCAATCTTTCTTTTTTTAATGCTTTCCACACCGCCAGGGACCGGTTTTGCAAAAACCCTTCCCCACTCTTTTTCCATTGTTTCCTTCCGGATTCGTTCGACCAATATTAGTCCACACGCGAGGTGATACCAGAACAAAACTCGAATGGCTAATATCGAATTTTTGTTTATTTACAAACTATTTTTTTTGACAAATCGATGCCCATGGCGAATGGTTCAGTTATCATATACACTTTCGTTACAGGGGGTAGAAAAATCATAGATTTCCGCACAAAATACATACCTGTTCAGTATCAAAAAATCTAACGCTAATGTTTTATTATTCGGAGCTAGCGAGCATAGGTTAAACAATTAATTGCAAAGGCTGCAATATTCACTAGGCCATACATTTTATAGTACTCATTCTACATATTCCTGAAAAATTCTGTATGGATCTCATAGGGGGACGAGAAAATATATGGAGTGAAAGAAGAGGATTAATTTGGTTTAAGGGATAATAGTACAAGAGAAATGAAACTTTCCTATAAAATGTAACCATTTTTAGGAAGGAACTTTCTGAAGATCTAAATCATTCTGTCTCAATACATACCTACAATGATGGCTTGTAGATTACAGACCCTTTCATTCCTTGTGATGGTCGTCTCTTATTCCTAAGCTCAAATGTGTCGTTGAATGCAGTTTCTCGGTTAAAATATTATTGAACACAATTGAATACATGCATTTTGGAAAGCTGAATTCTGTAAAAGGCTGGCTTTTATATTCTAACCGTCAAGCGGCCTGTGTTCTACTATAGTAAAACTCAATGAATACACTCTCCATCACTTATCTGTTGGTTAGGAAAAGCTAGGTATCAGAAGGACGAAGTTTTACGATAGGCCAAGTACACAATCAAGCGAGGAATAATGTCGGATACTTTGAAAGAATGTCAAGAGAGCAGATCCAAGCTCTAAGCAGCAATCGATCAAAAGACAGAATTGATGTAAAATTTTCGGTGACCATATACCGCTAAGTTATAACTTTTAACAGAAAATCAGTGCTAAAAGTCTAAGAATGTAATCCAAAGGCACTAAAATTATGCAATGGCACAATTCAGAGAATTTCCTTACATTCTCTGACCTCGTAGACGACTGCAGGCACTTCATCCCTGTTTGTTTGCCTCTGACTCTAAAATTCGTATTTTCGTACTACAAAATGACTGCGCTAAAATTAATATCCGTCTTTAGCCTTTTTAGTGATTACATACGGGAATGCAAGTAATACAAATATGAATTTATTCCAGAACTACTGAGAAGAGGTGGTGTAGAGGTCAACAGCTTCAAAATTGCCGCCAGATCGTTAAACGATCGAAGCGGAGTTTTTCAAATTTCCGAACAACTAGCGATTCAGCAGTTTTCGGCGGAGTGCTTCAACTCATTAGGCCACGTGGTCGGTCACACGTGAACGAGTAGCTCTTGATTCGTATCTCATCCATCGCCCGGCGCATCGGACAATAACCTAATTTTCACCCCGTCCCAATTCCAGTGTCTGTCTCCTAAGCAGTGCTACATTCATCAGAAAAATTTTGCCCGTTACAAACAATATGTATGGAGGGTATCAAAAGTATATTAAAAATATAGAGCTTGCCATATTTAGACTTTAAAAAAAGACGATTCCCGCAATATGAATAGGCAATTTAGCCGCTGAAATGCAAAAATCGAATATCTGCCAATATTCCTGCTTCAATCGGAATTGAAAATAGAAGATACTGCATTTTTTCTATTGTTTAAAAAGGTTTTGTGAGGGATATAGTTTTACAACAAAGTGGCAGAGGTAGGTTCAGAAAATATTTGAATAGTTTCACATAACTGAACACGGTAAGACAATTTCCGATTCTGTAAGAGTAGTTTTGCTGAAAAAACGGATTATAATCAACTATGATTTATTTTCGAGCTACTCTGTTGATACCTACCGCTAGTAAATAGAACCTTGTATTCCAGAGCAAAGGATACCTAGCTGAGTGCTATAACCAGAGTCATCACGTTTAACACTCAAAATATCTCTGTGAATTTGAACTACATAATCCCAATCTGTTTAAAAAGTATATAGACGTAAAATGAACAAGCATGGAAGTCACAGATACTTATACCATCTAATCCTATTTCATTTTATTCAGTTAAACTAAAAGTACACTGATTATTTTTTCTAACGTTAACCGTCATGATATTCATGCTTATGCGGTTAGATCGGCTGGCGTGATTTTGTTCATCACAGCACAGACTTATGAATTTGTTAACACTTCATTGCATTAATATATAGGTATAACCATATCGACGAATATGTAATATCTTTGTTTGAATGTTGTACACATTGAATATGGCTGGATTTGTTTTTAAAATCATTAACAACAATGAAACCGACCACCTGAGCATTCAGTCCATCGTGAAATGGAATCAATAAATGGAAGGCGGTGAGTATAGGAATACGAATTCTAAATTTTATGTCGAAAGCATTGCGATATCTAGAAGATTGCTTAGGTTTACGAGTAGAGGGGTAGGGGTCACATCCCCCTTAAAATGCGCCTGACCCGAGCGTCCCTGAGAGGGTGGGCGGTAGTGGAATGGGGTGAGAAGAGAAATCTAGTGGGGGGAGCGAAGGGAGGAAGAGGGGCCCAGGGTCCACGCGAGAAATATTCAGCAGGGTAACGCACCGGTTGGTGGGGAGGGGAGGGAAGAATGGTCCAGGGCATCAGAACCGTTCGACTCCGTCAGGCCCATGAATAAACATGAGATTCCCCGACGGCTAAGGAGAGAGGGAGTGAGTGTGTGCTAGTGAGGGTTTGGAAATGAGTGTCGGGACGTATTGAGGGGGCTGGGTTTCCCTCTTTACCATAGCAACCCACCTATCTACCACCTCCTGACCCTCTCCCACCCCCCTCAGCGTATCTCATTCCACGGCCACTTGAGTGGAGCCTTGGTGAATGCAAGGAGGGGGACAGAGGCGACCGCATTGATGTGCCTCCCCCGCCCCCCCCCCCCTCCCTAGTTAGAAATCCTACTAAGGCCCACTTAAATCTTCCCCACCCTCAGGATTCAGTGCCGCTCACCCAGCCGGGCGCCCCTCCTTCCCCCATTACCCTTGGACAAACCTCATTCTCGACTTCAAGCCCTTCAAGTTCCGCTCTCCTATCTCCGAACTATTCCTTGAAAGAAAAGGACTGAATGATCTTAGTAGTAGGTACGTGAGTCCGGTTGCGAGAGTATGATTTATACGAAAACACCATATAGGCTGACGGAAATGCCTTATTAAATTTATTTCATGGATCTAAAGTTGCTAATTTTGCGATATTACTGGATACGGAAGGATCAGAAACGAATGGCAGTAGACATCTTCGTCTTTCTTTCGCAACTGGCAAGGTACTTTTTTTAAATCTGGTCGGACGTGAACCGAATCCTAAAATAATGCCGTATTATCTTTTATCCAAATCATGAAGATCGGCACGATTTTTCGAAGATGAATCATTTCATTAATTGATTCATCATCAAGCATTCCCTACGTTCATAGAAATACACGTTTCATCGTATTAGTGATATCCGTAAGATATCATTGAAGTGACTGTGTATATACAGAAACATTAGAGGAGAGGAGTAATTGAAGGGCCTTTGAAAAACAAACCAACATGTTTTAATGCTTACAGTAGTGAGGAATAATTTAGGTTTTATTAACACGCAAGTATACCCCAATAACAACGCTATTAGGATTCAAAAGACCGCCAATATTTCCGCAGTGTGAGAAATCGCGTTCTCCGAATTAACCGTTTCTTCAAATATTCTCAGATGGAAAACGTTTTGATGAAGATCCCCGGTCTCACGAACCAAGGAACTGAAAAAATATATGTATTAAAACTTATCCGACGTATATTATCGATGGAGAATTTGTTGATACACTTCCACCAACCGTTACCGCAGTGAACTCAATCGTACTCACTCGAAAGGGATAACAATCGCCCAAATCACAGTCGCTTTCCCCGCACGAAATTTTCCGAGATCAGGAAAGAGAAAAATTCAATAAATTTATATTTTTAGCGTCACTGCCTGTTATTTCATGTCGCGGGCATCGACAAAAGGCATCTGCCACGGGATCCGATGGGGAAAGGAAAGGATTAAAATATTGAGTGGGAAAAATAATGCGAGTTATCGGGATATACGCAGGCATTTTTGGGAAAGGAATATAAATACATATACGGGGAGAAGGTTCGAAATTTAATTGGCGTAGTTTGAGAATGGGGTGGAGGGCGGAATGGGAGTCAAGAGTCACACGGGGGGAGCCTTTCGGATAAGGGTGGGGAACCCTTCTTGCGAGAGCACAAACCTTTTCCTTCCTCCCCCACACCCTCATTGCAAATGCCGTGCGAGAATTGTTTTTGAATAGGGCGAGAGTCGGGGGGAGCGGGGTTTACGGGGGCATGGAGTCGGATACGGGGTGTGGGGTGGTGCGGAAGGGATGGGGAAAGATTGTTTGGGAGGAGGAGAGAGGTTAAAATACACTAAACCCCCCCCCCTCCCCCCATCCTCCCCTCCTCGTTTCTCTTGACTTTCCGGCCCAGTCGCTCGCAGCGCTCCGCTAGGGTCGGGGAGTCTCGGAAGTTCGGATTAGAAAGGTTGAGGGAGGGGATCATAATTGGTGAACGGGTATTCAAGAGAGATGAATTCGTATCAGATGCGAGAGCCGGCGACGTAGATGGCTGAGAAAGGGGGTGTGGGTAAAGACGGTTGGGGAAAGGCACTGGTTTCTGGCTCGTAGGACAATACTAAAGGTTGCTGGTCGCTGGCGCCAGAGGTTGAAAGAGATCAATCACACATCTTGGTCACCGGGCCGGAAGAAGGTTGAGACAACTCCTTTTTTCCCCACGCATGACATTTCGAGGATATTTTGGATTGGAAAAAACTGAATTTCTTTCGCCCGCCTCCGTACCGTGAGAGAGACGACAATACGGTCAGTCGTGTTTTAGAAATTGTTTCCCTCTTCCGCGTAACGAATTTTTCATTATCATTCGCATCGCATGTACGCACCTATACGTGATAACATAACACATGGCGTAATAATAAATGAGAAACGCAGAAAAAGTGTGGCTTTGGACATCAATATCCGTTGTTCAATTTGAAAATCGTAATTAGCGGATATTGCGCACAATGACACTGTTTCAAACCTCCTCAACATCAGTGGAATTGTTCCATGTCAATGATTATCTAGTTGGCAATTATGGAGTATCATTTCAATGGCTTAATTTCAATACGAAGGGAAAGGCTAGATAAGATATGACTACTGTGCGACCATGTGAATCGCTGTTCTGGCTTTATTCAATCTGAAAAATTAAAAAAATGGTACCTAAAACTAAGGAGAGAATCATTTTCGCTTTAATTGTATTTACCTCATTCATCCATGTTTGTGAAATTCAGCGTACACAGCAGACAATCCATGTTCAATGAGTGAAATATGTATTAATTAATTACCTAACCTATGTTCCATTAAATATTATCCTCACATATACACTGGATTTTAAATCCATTCCGAATATAAATAACAGCAGATGAATAATGCTCTATTAATATTTGTCGCAAATATTAATAGAGCATTATTATTTGCGACAAATCATGAACAGAAATGAGGTCATAGTAGGCATAGTAAATATGTGTGCATGGTAGATTACTTTTTAACTAATCATGTCAGCAAGAAACTTTTGAACTAGCTACTGGTTAAAGTGTTGCGCTACACAAAGTAGGTATTCATTCATGTATTTTCGCATAGTACCAGGTTAATGTCCACCCCTGGCATATTCTGGCCACTATCCTATTACACCATTATAGCAGATTATGTACTATATTTAAAAATATTAAGGTCTTCGTCTTTTTATTTAACTCTCCCAACATTTATAGGTATCTTAATAATGAAGATTTTTCAAATAATGAGGAAGGGGATGAATTTGAAATTATGCTACACATGTAATAGCATTTAAATATTTAAAAACCCAATAACAAATGGCAGCATAGATGTTGCTGCAATCCAGCTATTACCCATTTTCTACCTGTTCAAGTTGATTGGGTTGGATCAAATAATTATTCTCTGAAAATCTTTAACACAGCCATGCATGTGCAATTTCGTAATTATGTCTATTCTTCTCAATCCAGTAGTGTCAATTCCACGCGATAAGTTGTGGTAGGAAAGAATTAAGGACATGAAGAGTGTATAGAAACAAAATGAGGATAGACTTACAATTTTTTGGTGAAAAATATTAACGTTGTCACACTCCTGATTCGAGGTATTCTCCGAGTCGTATTATCTCAAGTCGAGCTCCATTGGAACTGACTTGGAAGCTCTCCAGAGACAAATAACGTATCGAAGACACCATTAAATTTCCATGCCCACTGCGATCAGAAACGGAAACCTTCATTCCAAAGTTCGGTCGTCCTTTTGAGAGAGCTATTTGCTAGCTTGGGAAGAAGATTTGTTTGCTAGTTAGAGAGCGCATTCTGTAACCGTTCGTGCCCCGAAATTTTCCTCCGGGGATATGTATATACAATATTTTGCATTAATCTCAATAAAAACTTAATCATAATATAGTCCACTTCTTGGAATCCTATCCGCCCACATCGTTGCAGTTTATTCCGCGGCGTCGTTAATGTCTTGTAAAATTCATTTATCGTATAATCTTTACCAGTTATTCTGACACTTTGACAGTGTAGATATGTAGGTGAAACTCCAATAGAACAGCCTTTCATGTGTATCCCGGTGTACGCGAATTCCGAAGTCTAGGGTCCCCAGACTGGGGTACGCACACCCCAAGGGGCAGGCAGTTGATGATTTAGGGGCATGCGAAGAATGTTTAATAATGGTGGAAGCAACAATAAGCAAATTCATTCGTCTGAATCATGAAATCCAAAGTCGATTTCCAACTCGAATCACCAATATCGAAAAAGACTCATCTCGAAAAAATGTTGAAAATGGACTTTCTCCTATTTTTTTCATGTACTTACTTACATGTGGAGACCGATGTTATATGAGCAAGGCAATTTAGTGAGACACGATGAAAAAAGCGCACTTATTTCAAATGCTTCGAAGGAAATTCAGTTTTTTTACGTCGCGTGAAATTGCACAAAAATCCGAGATGAACACTTTTCAATATTCACGATTCAAACCAGGTTGGACAGTTGGTTCAATCCAGCTGGGGCATTTGACTTATCGGCGCATGAGCATTCATACATTTGGTGACAACGCTACCGAGAACACGGTAAATTCAGCTACGTGAGTTATAAGCGTTTTCATGTCAAGGGATGACTCATGGATAAGGGCCACAGATAAAGGAAATGAACTGCAAAGAGGTGCGCAAAAGAAAAACGTTTGCGAACTGCTAATCCGGATTACGCACTACAATTGAAGTGTGCGATCTTGCTCATGTATGTAAGATCAACTCCTGTTTCTTCGGAAATCTGGAAGTGGAAAAATCATCTTAGATTTGTGAAAACACGGTAACTACACTCAGGCTCAAGGGGATGTAAATACACTATGGTCGGTAAGCGCCGAGAAATTGTTTTGAGACTTCGCAAAGGTGGAGTAGATTGTATGCATGTACGCATGCAGTCGGTAGAGGGAAGAAAGAAAGTGCGGTGGGTTCCCTATAGCGAGAAACGAAGGGCTCGGGACAGGGGATGATTCGTGGGGGAGTCGGGAGGGAGTGAGGTTCAAACCCTTACAAATGGGGTCCAAAGGGATGGGGTTAGGAGAGCAATAAAAAGAGGGACAGGCGTTGGATCAGAAAACGTGGAGAGGCTGCAATGAAGTCTCACTCACTCCCGGTGGCATTGTGGCAGAGCTCCGCATCTGATACGGGCGGGGGTAGTACACAGACGGGGTTGGAGGAAACGAGCGTTTGTCGGGTGGGTGGGAAGGGAGGGAAATAAAAGGCGGGTGGGATGGGGGGGTTGTTCCCAGGCCACGGAGCCAGGGTTCCGGAAGGGGAAGGAGAGACGGCGAGGGGTGGGAGGATAAAAATGGAGTGGTAGACAGACTGTGGACTTTGGAGCGATGAAGTTATATGGAGGAGGGGGCGGTGTTCGGTAGTTCGTAGGGGTGGTAGATTCCGGATGGGGGAGGGTTTTTCATGGTCGACGGAAGGAGGGGGAGGGGGTGAAGTTTAAGTGGTCCGCAAATGGGCAAGTGGTTCGGGAGGAGGATGTGTGGAATGAGGGGAGGGATTTTTGGCTGGGGGGTGGGGAACGATTTTGCTTCCGAGGGAGGGATGAAAAAAGAGGGAGGGAGAAAGAAGGGATGTGTTGTTTGGTGTGCGTGCGAGAAAAGCGACTGTATCAGATCCGTGGGAAGGGGAGCCGTGATGCACGCGTGCAACTGCAAGGCAATGGGGAATCTCTCACTCCGATCCCTGTCCGCGTGTCTCTTCGTGTACTCTGCTCCCTATAGCATCGTTGCGCGTCATTGGTTCCCAATGACTTCCCAACCTCGTGCCTCATCGCCGAGACAAATGAAGTCCGGGATTAATATTCGATATACTCGTGTCGAAATCGCCCGGTCCTCCCTTTCGACCCTTTCATTCGCGTTCCCGTCTCTGATCAACGTTTCCTTTTATTCTCCTCGTTTGCTACATGGGGATTGAGCGAGAAGGTAAGACAAAGGAGAAAGAGTTGAGTTCGTGCGACGTATCTCTCTCCAATGGCGTCGAAGTTTATTCTCAAGAGTCGAGCGTCGTCGAGGGAGTGGCATTACGGGTCGGGGCCGTGAAACAAAACTACCAAATCCTTTATTTCCCCCGACAAATGATACGTCGTCGCCAATTACCGAACGAAGTCCACTGCCCAGGGAGGTTGTAATGGATAACCGCAGACAATGGAGTCAATTAAAGTCGTTGGAAAACCATATTCTAGGGGCAGTTCGGTGACAATTATTTTGATTTTAAAGGAAAATGTCAAACTAGTACATCCACCGATCTTCGTATTGTCGAAGAATATGAAAATTGAGGTTTAAACACGAGGAAAGTCAGGATAAATGATGCAGTTTTACAAATGCAGAATTTTGGGATGCAGGGGATCTTTGAATTAGCCGTTCACATTGAATTTCGTACAAAAATACTTGCTTTTTACCGCAAATACCGCTTTTTATTTGTTTCTTTCCGATGTTTTTGCTTCTGTTGTTATATTTTGTACCAGAAAAATTTATGGAAGAAAACGCATGCGTGTTACCAATTGCTACGTTATGTAGGTATTAAAATGGATATTTCGGGAAGCTGAAATCCAAGACATATGTTGGTTGCTATAACTCTCGTGCGTCTCATTTGAATGGGTTTACCTCACAAGTCAGTGGCATCAAAAATTCCACTTAAGGGTATGAACAACTTCCATAGAATAAAACTGTTTAAATATCTAAAATTTACCGCTTCAAAATACCATTTATTAGGAATATTTTTATCCGATATAATCATTTTATTATGGTTATTTTGTGACTATTATTGAGATAAATAATCGGGGAATTGTCAATAGGTAAGGCTTAGTGGATAATTAGGGGGAACTGAATAAACACATATCACGAATAAGAATAAACTTATATTTTTAGCATAAGATTATTTCGATTGGTATTTTTGCTAATATAGAAGAACCATTAAATGTTTGATATTAATGCTAGTTCATTGGCAATTTTACTCGAGAATGTATATATAGCTGTGTGCCAGTCAAAGAATTAACAGCCAATGAATGCTTCTGACAGCTGATTAACATATCACGGTCAAGATGAAGGACAAAATGGACTTAAGATGCAAATAGGCCAAACTGCTGAATAACTAGGGGTTAGATCTAAAATCAATATTTGCGATTCAGAGATCGAATATAAATTAGATCTTTAGGGAGTACAATAGGGAAATAATATGGCTTATACTCATATTTCATTGCTATCAAAAAGATCCATAGAAAGAACTGGATGAATGGGAAACAAAAATGTTTTTTTCTGCTCTAAATATAATATGAATTAAAGTTTAATGAAATAGTTTATATCTATAGTGATACGGAATAAAAATTGATATCTACCTGTGAGTTTTTATAAACGAATCCTTAAGAGTCTAAAAAAAGATTAAACGAAATGAGCTCGCCTCGAGCTCGATGACGTGGCCTCGCCCCCACCACACCCGTTCAGTAAGGACGGGAATCATAAGAGTCAACAACACTTAATGAGATGGCATTGTCATTTTGAGAGCAAAATTTTTAACTGTCAAAAATTACTGTTTATCGGCTCAACTAATCATAGCCACCTCCAAGGCATAGTCTCTACAGTGGGGTCGTTTACCTTGTTTTTTTATTACCGAATCTGATAGAGTTAGTAAAATAAAAAGACCCTATTTTTCCGTTTTCTGATCCGTCATTTATTTCTCGAGTTATAAGCGGCGAAAAACTGATGATTTTAACCCTTTCGGAAAAGTGGGCGCGGTGCAACCTCTGACGTATATCGAATTCGTCCAATCACAACTGAGCCCGCGAAGCTACTACGTAATTGGGGACACACAGCTGAGTCTGCCAATAGGAGAAGTTGCGACTGGATCTGTGCGAGCAGACCTTCCGAGAAACCCCCTCCACTCCCTTCCCTTCCCCTTAAAGCAGCCAAGGACGGGAGGAAAATGACGTCAATGGTATCAAAGCCGCTTTTTCGGTGGGCGTCACCTTTTGCTTATTTTAATTTTCGATTTATGAGTGAATAGTTGTGGTTAGAAGATTAATTTTTTCACTAAAATTCTTTTTTCGTTTCCATCCAACGATTTCGTGTACAAAATTGCGATTTCGGTGCCGAATAAACGCCCCCATTCGAACATATCTGAGAGAAACATTTTGATAAAACATAAATCCAATGGATCCAGCACAACAAGAAATATAAATGAAAAAACAATACGAAGAAAAGTCATCATCATAGGCTGTAGTGAGGGAGTTTCCTGTCCAAGTTCAGCGAATGTCTTCTGCCTGCCAATCCTTTCATGATGCCCCGACTGCTTTGTCGAAGGAGGAGCAGCTGATAGACAGCAGTTCGTTCCACTTGGCGATCTTTCAACAACTCAAAGCAATATAAGAGATAAATGGTACCAGGGATTCGATTCTGTCTCCATTACGCTTCATTTTGGCCTTGAAATTCTAATGAGAGGGTTGCGATGGATAAATGCCAAGCATACCTCTTGTTCTCACATTATTTCTCGCGCTAACAGTGAGAACAATTAACGCGGAGACCCGTTGAAGACATTAAGATAACAAAAGAACAGAATTAGGCGTTTCATGTATTGGTGAATAAATGCAGGTAGATTTCACGCTAAACGAAGAAACAGTATCACACTTAATAAACTTCTTCAAGGGTCTTGGAAGTACCTACTCATTTAGTGGCATTTGGATCCTGGTCGGAAACTGAATTATAAATAAGTGTGCTGATATACCTTGAAGGCTGCCTCTTTACTATTTCAATTTGAACATTTTACTTTAGAGTACAGTACAGAAAAGAACAAGTGCTATAATATTAGCATTGTAGCTCTCAGTTGCACGCCTGTAGTGCATGTTTGGTGATCTTCACCCCCTGCCACACATCCTCTCGGTGGCTTGCAGGGCATTGCTTAGACGTAGATGATATAGATAATCATCTTTAAACTCTGGAAACAATACCTTGAAGGGTGACCATAGATATTTGCGATGCAGAATAACTAACAATGGACGAGACAAGAATAAAATAGTGTTACAGTCTAAACGATTCGTTCTACCAAAAGGGCATCCATTCTGCACTCACAAATGCGGCATGTTTGTTATTTTCAACTCTGGATTAAGTTTCATCCTCTAACCCATTAAAAATAATCACTCAAATTTCGTAAGGGCTTACTTAGTGTTGCACAATGATACAGAGTCTGAACGCGCATCAAAAGCTTCCCTTTTCCGTTAAACAATTTAGAGGCTGAATATTGAAATAAAATGTTCAGCGAATCAGGTATTTCACATTAAAACTAGTTGAGAAATATTAATTAATGAAAAGTATGTTTTGAAAAGTAGCTTAACGCACGGCGATTGAAGTAGTTTCATACAGGAATCATTTGCTCGATCACTAATTTTGCTGGATAGTTTCAAATTTCTGATGTTCTGTAGGAAAGGGAAATGAGGCATGGGAAGATATCAACATCTACATCTACGTAATACCCAGCGAGCCACCACGAGGGTGTGCGGCAGGGGGTGAAGGTCACCAAACTAGCACTATTGACATATAACTAGGATATTTAATGGAGACATGCTAGATAATAGGGTCAAATGCAGCTAGATTTTAGTATCTACATAATAAGAAGGGGATTATTGGTTGATAATACATGCATCATACACTACAGACTGACTATATTTCACCTACCCCTTTGCTACGCTGTCTATTGTGCTCTCTTATGGTACGCGGGAAAAATGACATTTTAAATCTATCTGTACGACAATCTAGCTCTCTAATCTTGTTAATCTGATCAAACCTAGCATCATACACGGGGGTTATTAATATACCTATATCTAACATCGTCTGTGGACAAATCGGTTTCGACTTTACCTACTTAAAAGGTTTAACCTAAATTTTAACCTGCGTTCCGATATTCCCATTCCCATCCTGGTAATTCCCATCCTAGTTCTTCTATTAAACTCGTAACACTTATACTATTATCATCACGGCCTTTAACAAATCTAGCGGATCTCCTTTGCACACGCTCTAATTCTTTTATCATACCTTCCTCGTACGGACCCCATATACCTACCTACTAGCGGCATATTCTAACTGAGGCCTTACATGCTCACGGAAAGAAGAATCAGAGCTCTGATGCAGAAGCACAACAACAATTGATTCGGTAACAAGCGTATTATCCGAAATGGTATAACTTTAAGACAATATAAATCGTCTGGCTCACATTTCGGCGCCAAATGGCTGCCAGGTGACCCGACGTTTCCATCCCCAGCGAATCTTCCATCCTTCTGACCCGATTTCGATGCAATGAATCACTAGCGTGGCGTTAAATCAATGAAGTTGGAACGGTGTCAACCAACTCATGCCGAGCCGAGTGGGTAATAACGCACCGAATCCGACGCCGTAACAAGACTGGGAAGGGTGCGTGGTGGCCGTGCCCGCCAACAAATATAATAGACTCTTCGCAGCGTGCGTACGTAGGGAGACACGCACATCTCGCCCGCAACGCAAGCAAGAGCCCCGGCAAGGCTTCCCCCCCTCCATCGAACCACTTGAAACCACTCCCACCCATCGCCTTTTTTTCTGTTCGGGCGGGGAGGGAGAGAGAAGGGGGATGGGATGATGACGGGTGGGCATCGGGGTTTTACGACAGGGCAAGCTCGGCGAGGGGTGGAGTGGCGAGAGCTTTCGACCAATAGTCGCAGACGGCGGGTGAGGAGGGGGGTATGAGAGATACAGCGTGCTGGAGTGGTTCGGTCGGCCGGGAAAATGGGGAGAAGGGGGTGAAATGGGGAGGAATATGGCTGGGAGGGTGGGTCTGGCTAGGCATTCAGGATGGGGGAGAGGGGGTTCGCAGATATTGTAGTCTAACAGGAGGGTGGGGAAGGGGCGGGGGCTGACTAAAGGGATGGAAGGGGAAGAGGGGGTTGAAGGAAGAGGGACCAATCGTTGAAGTGCTTCGGGGAGGGAGGGGCGGGGTGGACGGCTCGCGGAACGGGGAAGATGCCAGCAGGGCGAGGAGGAGAGTTCTTCTTCCCTTTCATCTTCCGTGCTCGTCCAAGGATCCTTTTCCTTGCCTCGCGGCTGTGTTCATCGATCGGCGACGTTTATCAGCGCTGGTGCGTCGGTTGACGCATTTCAAAATGAAAACTCCTCCTCTCTTTCCTTTGCCTATTCTCCCTTTCTTGAAGTGAGAGTCTGAGATGACCAGACTAGTGACTCTTCAGGAAAGCGATACTAATAACAATTGAAGCGTTTCACGATCTGGTTAGAAGTCAAGTCGTCATCCGACCTCTAATATAATGGTACTGGATGCAATCTTAACGATGATTCTTCACCTCCGCGTCGTCACACTGGAGAAATGTCGAAATAGGGTTCGTGTACGAAAACATGAAAGGAAATGACCTTTTTGAATTTTCTTCTATTGGTATTCTAGTCTTATGTTTATAATGATGTATTGTAATTACTCTGTGCACTTTCTATGTGGCTTTACTTCACTTCATCCTTCCTTTTACTAAGTATATTTTCCTTAAAATTTTAAAATTTCTCAATCTTTATTTCTCCCAAAATAGGTACTTATTCTTTATCTTCATGTTTCTCATTTACATAATGTTCTTCAATATCTCATTCACCCATCTATCATTCAAGTTACTCGTGTTTTCAGGAGGACTGTTAGAATTGGAGATTTTGCATAGCACCCATGTTAGTTTTCAACCTTCTCTGGGATATTTATAATTTACTCATACCACCATTTGCTGGCGGCACATATAATTCTTATTAAATAATAATATAACAGCAAAAAACATCTTACCATTATAAATCTTTATTCATGATGTATCAATACTCAGGGGGAGAGGGGCGAAAAGTTTAAATACCTAAAGAATCTCGGCTAATGAATAAAGTCGAATTCTTGAGAATTTCAGGCCTTGGATTCAAATATAGTCGATGAGAGATCCTTATTATCTTCAACGCATTCTACATTGACCAAAGCGTAAAGATTCTTTCGTAAATACGACACTGTTTGGAAACAGAATCTTCAGCGTTTATTATTCCTTATTAGGAATAGTTGGCAACAAGTGATTTAGGGTAAGTTTTATACTTGAGGGCGTGGGGTACTTTTGCGAGGAAAAAGACAAGGACTACCCATAGAGATCATGCACACGTCGTATGGGACGTTCCGGACAACTGCCTCGCCTTCATGAGTTCCTGGAAGGGAAATGGGGGGCGTCATAGGAGGTAGGGGAGAGGAGCAGGGGATGAGAATATACGTAGAAGGGGGATTGGATTCAATATGAGTCGATTTGAAAAACCGCGGCGGACGCTCCGCTGTTATACCATGCTTCCGTGGAGAGGCCGACTCAAGCACACTCCTTCCATCCTAGCTTGCATTCCTAATGCGACGAATGATGATGACGCCGTTGATATGACGACGAGGACGTACGTGCGTTTCCCATAGTAATGCGCCATCCACTCCGGTCGTCTTTCACCGTCCGACATGCTTCTTTTATCTCACCAGTGCCTTCCTTTAATACTCTCTTTTAAATACCAACTCCCGTTCACAAGCGATAGGGAGGAAGTATTAAACGGAGCCAGACTCAGCGTTTCTCGCCTGTTGGATTTGTTTCTCCGCCTCATTCGTCTCACTTATTTTTCTCTAGGCAGCTGAAAACCATTTTAGATTAAAACGGAGAGTGAAATGTTCCCTCTCCCAGCGTAGTCTCAAGTTTAATTTTCAAAACTTGTTTTAGTTCGCTCGTGGACTAAATTTCTCGGAGTATGAATTATAACTACGGGTGTCATCAACTTCGCATTTTCAACTAATATACGCGTAGATGTATGTGAAAATGGAATTACAGTCTAAATATTTATGTCCTTCTCACCTGAGCGGAGAAACAGGGAACGGAGCCTCTATATTCCGGACTTCCTGAGGTAAAACAACGTAATAACTGACACAAATTCGCTTAGATATTTTTACCCCGCCCACATCAACTTCGCATTTTCAACTAATATACACGTAGATGTATGTGAAAATGGAATTACAGTCTAAATATTTATGTCCGTCTCACCTGAGCGGAGAAACAGGGAACGGATCCTCTATATTTCGGATTTCCTGAGGTAAAAAAACGTAATAACTGTCCCAAATTCACTTAGGGTATTTTTACTCCGCCCACGCTCATATATTTTGAGGCTAAATATTTTAATCAACGGGATCTGGTTAATGTAATGGCTACAACACTGGTTTCGTATATCGAAGTCAAGGATTCGAACCCAGGCAACTAAAACATTTCCACTAAATATACCTATTCCCTTATTTCAATGCCTTGTGGAGAGACCTTATTGCCAGTATCTATTCTGTCGGGTAAGACGTTAAAACTGGGGTCACTTTGGCTATTATAGTGAAGTAGATTAATGCGACTCCGGTTTTCTCTCCGTTCTTCCATTTCCTGTGAAGTTGGTACTACCTGCAACCTACTACCAACTGCCAATGTTGAAAATTACCTAAGCTGCCGACATCCTCAACAGAAGAACGACTACTGTTTAGAAAACGGTCAATGCATTGAGAGGTCAACGTTGTTCAAACATCCCGCTATACATTTTTTCGCTCCGTTCACATTATCTCTCCAGAAAAAGTATTATCGGAGATGATGCACTAGATCAAAACAAAAGGGACTACAGTAAGTTCCTATATTAATTTTAACCCTGTATACTGATGTCTTTGGAAACCGAATTGCACCAATTCGTATTTCTTTTCAGAAGAGTTCCTCTTCCAAAGGTTTTTAATTACCTTATTCCGCTTTTTTATTCCGGGTAACTTATACATTGCGATACATTCAGTAGTCAATCTTCCTGAGCCTATGCGGTAAGATATAGGCTTGGCATTTAAGGTAGGCACTATAAGATCTACTTTTTCTATTTTAGAAGTGATTTACGCATCCGCTATGTTACAATAATTGAATTTCACCTGAATTGATTTGATCCTGTAACTCACGTAAAATCTGTTATTGCATCGCCCTTATTTTTATGCACCTACTCTATTCTGATGTCTCTTCTTCCAACTTCCTGGTGCTTTAAAATATAGATGGATGAAAATTACGGTAGTCAATTCCCGTGTAAAGAGTTCCTTTAAGTTCAATTGTGATTTAAACCTGAAGCATTACATACATACTGCATTTGTCATCCCATGTGGCATCGGGAGAATTCCGTCATGAGGATGGGCACAAAAAAAGCGAGATATACGAATGCACAAAAAAACAGATGAAAGAAGGGTGCGTGGGTGAAGACCGAATAAAAACGTGGGGATGATGCATGCTCACTCCCTCAGTCAGTGAACGCCCGCTCATCAGCACATGCCGATTCCATGGAGAGAAAAAAAATGAGTGAACCCCTTGCTTGCCCCCCCCATACGCGCCCCCCCTGGCTTCGACAGACGCACGCCTCTGTGTGCAGTGTGGGAACCGATTCAGAGAGAATTATAGAAATCAGGACTTGGCGGAAATCCTGGGTAGGAAGGAAAAGGATGATAGGATTGAATTGTATTTTGATCGCCGCGTAGCACGCGTATCACCGCGGACACCCCACTCAGAGCCTGCGGACCCCTAAGGGGAGCCCCCCCTTGGGGTACAACAACCCCTTCCTCCCCACACACCCTCAAACACGAGCCAAATCACGGGTCCTAACAAGTGCAAACCCCGGCCACGTCGTTATACCCTATGAACCCGTTCCCGCCCCCCAACAGAGGGGCAGATCGCGGACTGCATACGGAGGGCCGCGCGCAGCGGAAGGGCCCCTCGCGACCCCCTCGCGGCAGAGAGCACGCGTGCGTAGCGGCGCGGGAGGTGGTCCCGTTGCCTCAACTGCCCCCACCACCCCAGGAGATGTCGTGCCACGTGTCCGACTGGCGCTCGCAGTCGACTGGGGGGAATAGAATGGAGAATAGGGGGAGGGAACGGGGAGGGTTCTCGTGAGGAATGATGGGGTGGTTGAATGGGAACCTCCCACCACGATTCTCCCTAGTCTGCCACTCGCGGATCGGCCGGCACACGGACGTTGTGTGTAGCGTTCGTCTCCCATCGATCGGAGAACGGGACGAATAAAAAACGATACGTGGGGGAAATTCCGCCCGATTAGAGTAAAAAAATTAATTGCGTCGACGGTGGGAGAGCGTGCGGCGCGTTTATTATAGAATCCGGAACTCGTTAGTTCCTCTTTGCATCGGGGTGATTCAAAGCCGGATAGGGTTCTCAGCGGCCCGGAGTGGTTACGTTAATGAGCCGAGGTAACTAGCCCTTGGATTTGATTGCGATCGAATGGGAGCGGAAAATAATGCGATTGATTTTGACATGTTTACGGTTAACTTCATGGGTTGGTGGAACGTTTGGTGCGAAGTGATTTCATTCGCAGACCACCTGACGCCTTTACCTCTTATTTTCCTAATCCATTTATCGTGGTGATATCCTCTTACACTCAAAAACTAACTTTATAATACAAAGCTACCTGCTTAAATTCATTAATATTTAAGTTCCATTACATTATTTTCTAATCAATTTTGACGACTTTCGCTCATATCTTCTGCAATATTATCAGTTAAAATTCTGAAAAAAATAACAATTTCACGAATATTTTATCTCCTCAATCAAAATCTAACCCTCTTTGCCAGTGAATTCAAGGGAAAATTTAAGGCATTGATCAAAAAGTCCTACATCGAGTATACAATACATTTAAGGGTTTCTTCACCAATTTCAAACTGAAACCGGGAATAAATTGTGGAATAAAGATTTTCAAGAACTACACCAATCTAGCCATTATCAGCTGTACGATAGAAATTATAAAGGAGTTCGACTTTCTAGTAACTTAATTTAGCCAATATCGTCATCAATACCTATTAATTCATAAGAGGGTTAATTTGCCAAAGCGCTAAATCGTACTGATTAACGATATTCATCCTATAATTCACCTTGAATCTATCAATAATAACTATTGCTCACTAATTCGTGAGTGTGCCGGAGGTAAACAGTATCATAAATTAACGTATTTTTAAATCGTATATGGAAACGAAATTGCACGTACATTTTTATCTAAGAAAAATCCATGCCATTTACGCTGGGAATATCTCCTAAACTCATAATTGTTTACCTTTGCATCACACCCTCGCCATGTCAGAACCATTAAAATACCTTCACTTTCTTTACGTTAACCATCAGAAAAAAACTTTGGACGAGCGTATAACACACTTCCGCCATCTGCCGAATGGTCGGTGGCACGACAGTTTGACTGTTTGTATTTATCAGCATCTGGGGGTTTATCTCAATTCCAGTATTTTTACAATGCCTACCATCAAATCCCCACTGCAACGACTAAAGTGGAGGGATCAGAGATAAGAGATCAAGAGATGGTGGACGGGAGAGGAATGGTTCCTCTTTCTCAAGCCCTTCCTTCGCTCCCTTTCTTCATGTCTTTTCCCATCCCTTCACAATCCGTCGATCCCTCTGTCCTAATACCATTGTCATTTCCCGCTTCTATTTACACTTGGCGGAAACCCATTCTTTCTTCATATTCCTCCCCCACGTTCCATATATCATTGGGTTCGAATGAGACTGGGGTGAGCTCCCAGAGACAAAATGGATACGGTAGATCCCTCTCCCGTCTGATACAGGGGAGGAATGGAGAGATGCGGATAAAGTTTGGGGTAACTTTATTGTTCGCTCTCGTTTCGGTGAGTTTTTTGGTAAATCCCGACAAGAAATCCTTTCCTGTCATTCATTCGGAGACTATAACGGTATTTTTTAAATCTATCCCTTTCTAATATCACTGTCAAAATGGCGCTGTATGCCACGAGGGAATTGCAGGGCTTCTGGTGAGAGATTAGTGAAAGCGATTATCGTCCGGCATCCATCTACGGCATCCTCTAATCTTTCGGGGAAAACAGACAAGGAAAATAGCTGCACTTTTTAACCTTTGCCCATTAGGTAAGCTTTACACACATCGGTCAGCCCGAACCACAGGTTGAACACTGCCTTGTTTGTGTATTTTTTCAACTATTTGTGATCCTTAAAACACTACGTTCTTCATTCTATTTTCACAAAAAAAATTTTGTGGTAGAATATTAGTCCTTTAGTAGTATTAATATTAATAGTAGAGTATTAAGTTTTTATTTATAAATAGCGTGTGTTATTTTCCAGCGCTGAAACCAAGAGAAATATAATTGGTCATAATACCGAGAGATACCTAGACATTATGTTAATCAAAGCAGGTTAAATGAAAAAGATATTTTTTCTTCCTGCACATTTGACGAAGGCCTGCCACTGAATATTGCGATATCCTAAGGAAAACTCTTTTATTCATCAGAGAGCAACCAAATAAGTTGGACGGCCATTAATAGGCAAAATATACTGGGCTATTATTATTGATACGTGAGTATTGGTGCCTTGGTCATTAGCCTGTATACCAGTTGCTCATTGCTCAAGCTGCGTTATCGTTTCGTGGATGCGAGAATGCATAATGGAAGATTGTGCAACCCCTCTTAAAGAGAAACTGAAGAAAAGAAAGTCGCGTTTCTAACGTCCGTTCATTAGCTCAGTCATTCCAGCCGACAAAGTCACTGGTGGCCTCGTTTGTCCATTAAGAAATGATTCCGAATTATTCAAAACAACAAGGAGCATTGCCCGAAGCCCTAAGTATGGACCCTAGTGCGCTTTAAATTTACCACGATTGCTTCGGTAGTGACGAATGTCCAAGGATCCATTTAGTCACTACTACCATTAAAATATTATAAAATGAACATCCCATATCTAAAGGAATTTTGTAGATCCAACGTTTGTATAATTGCATTAAATTTATTTATCTTAAGTTAAGCAGTGCTACTTTCCTCTAGAAATTTCACACCATTGTTATTGATTAATTTTCTATCTATCTATCCACCTACTTTGCCTTCTTATTTCCTCCAACAATGAATAACGCAATTTGTAATCTACAACGCTCCATCGTATCGGGAGTCTGGACCACCCCTACCTGTCAAACACATCGTAACACTTGACCATCTTTAGCATCGCGTAATAAATGGAAAGCGCTCCTTGGTCCAAATGACGCCAAAAACAAAACTGTTCCACGTATTCTCAGAATCAGTCAACAATCCTTGTTTTGTTTTGATGCAGCTTCCTACTTGATTCTTCCATTTGATAACACCTTCATACTAACGTAATTCTCCTCTTTCGTCTTTTTCAATACTTCCTCTGTATATTTCATACGAGACCTGCCTTTTCTATACTTCCCATTCCTTTGTCCCTCGATGATTGTATTAATCATACCATCATGCCTCAAAATATGACCAATTTAGTTGTCCCGCCTTAATCTTAATGATTTCAGAAAATTTCTCTTTTGTATCACATTCGTAGCACTTCTTAGTTAGTCACTCGGTTGATCCATTTTGTCTTCATCACTCTACTATAGCAGCACATTTCGACTGCCTCAAGCCTTGACTTATCTGCAGCTGTCATAGGTACACGCCTCATTTCCATAAATAACCGTGCTCCAGATAGGTGTTTTGATAAATTGTTCCATTTCTTCCACGCCTGTATTACCAGCTGTAAGTAGGCTCTTCTTTTGGTAGAATGCCCTCTTCACCAAAGATATTCTACATAATATTTCTATCTTCTACATAGTATTTCTATCTTGCCTCGTTCATTATTCGGCTTCACAGATTTAAATACTCTATCACCTCATCAAGGTTTTCTTGGTTTAACATTGGTATTGGCTTTTCCTGCCCTATCTCATACCAATGTCTGTTTTCTTTTTATATATATGCCGGAGATACCACTTCTTTTAGGAAAAATGATGTTGGTGTAAATAAAATAACAAATTTGTTCTATTCCACGACATTTTTATTTTATTTAGAACATGTCGAAATTCCATCAAGTGAACTTGCCTACTATTTCTGTGAATATGATGTTGGCCCAACGGAAATCAAACTTAGACCCATTATCTCCCATACAGTATTTTACTGGTGGGGCATCTCCTTCTCTCACTACTGCGCCCTTTTCTACCGCCCCACCACCCACCCAGACACTCTCTCCGCCCCCCCTTGCAATCATCAACTCCCCCTCCATCGATTCCCACCCCTCCATTCACAATCCATTCCGAAATCTCAAGTGTTTGCTCCCCATACCCTTCCTCTTCCCATCTGCCCGCCGTAACCCCCCCCCCCCTCTCTCTACAAATGCACCCCCACCCCCCGCGTACGTTTCGGCCTAAAATGGAGACAGATTTAAAAGCGTGCAACGGGAATGGGGTGGAGGAGCACGAGGAGATGGCTAAGGCCGGGGATTTTTTTAATATTTTTATTTCCTAAAGATCGAAAATGGGGTGGGGGTGGTTGCGTCCTAGGAGGGGGTTCGTTGGTCGTTGGTGGTCGGGGGCGAGTGGCGTTGGTATATAAGGTTGTTGGAGGGGAGCGTCGCGAAGAGAAAAAAATTATAAGGGAGACTGGGAGCGGAATGCTAAAAGGGAGTTGGTACGATGACAGGAGAAGGACATGGGATCATAGAGGAGAGGGATTGGGTCAAATAGGATGCGTCACGGGCGCTGACATCCATCCGTCTCGTCCTGAGGAAGGGCGATGCAAGGGGAGCGTTCCTTCCCTCCGATTGATAAATAGAGGGTTGCAAATAAAAAGGGCCTTAAAAACTTGTACAAATACGGTGGAAGTATGCCCGGGACCACTATGAAGAAGATATAACCTAAGAGATGGGGGACGCGGTGACAGGAATCGTATGCGAGCGTTATATTTCCTGAGGATTGATCCTCATGCGGCATACACCAGGGACATTATTCATGAAATACTGAATGATCCATATTTAGATGTTGAAAAGCTTCACCGTTTAAAAAAATAATCACGAAGAACTTGTAAATAAGTTTGTAAATTTAAATCATCCACTTCATCATCAAGTCAGTCATATTCCAGACACAGCTGGTCACACGCATAAAAATCAAGAATTACATTTACATCTACTGAGTACCCAACTTCAAGTCGTCCCCCACGGTTTATATAATAGAATGGAAAATTATAGAACATACATTACGCACATGCACCAAAAGTTACTATACCTACTCATCTATTACAGATTACTATTAATATCTTGCGAGACGGACACTACTAAGTTCAATTATTACACTACATGCAAGCAGATTCAAAGGAAAAACAACCGAAAACATTGAACAATTAATGGTTCATGAAAAATATCTAATTAATCAAATAATGCTTAGAGATCCATTTTACCACTTCTATCCGTCCGGAAACTCAATATACAATTGGCCTTTTGTGTACAAAATGGTATTTTAAACATATCTGTTTATTCTTATTAATACTGTCTACCTCATTAATTCTATGGTTATGGATCGAGCTTCATTGAAGAACACACATCGCAAAACGAAGAGCTTAATGTGTCCTTTCCTAGTCTAGAAATGAAGTAAAAGCAAAAAATCAATTTCATTTTTCTTAGTAGCTCTTCTTAAAGCCATTGTATTTCCATTTCTTGCGTCCTTGACAATGGCAAATATCGGTAATCTTGAATCTCAACGGAAGATAAAATTCCGGCAGGAGGAACGGGCATCGTTTGTACGAAAATTTAACAAACATTTATCTTGAAGATGGTAATCAACAAAACTCAATTACTCGTCAGCTAACAACTGCGCTCGGCCATAAGTTAATGACATGTCAACTTGTCTTCTTCGAGATAATTGTTTTGGAATAATTATTCTCCAAACACCTTCAAAAAGGTTTCAGCAGCATTCGAATGATCACGGAATTTTGGCGAGTAAGGCGGGTTTACACATTACTTTCACTTATTTCTGCCTAAAAAAACAACAGCGATTGAATGAAACTGATGCTTCTCTATGACGCAATAAATACGAACATGATAGGCTCAAATAAAACGTCACGAGCAATTCCTAGGAGAACCGTAGTGATGGGCAAACGTGATATGGCACGAAAGCGCTTTTCCACATTTAGAAGTAGTATTAAACAAGAGCTATCGGCGTGTGAAACGAGAAGAAGGCTTCACAAAGAAGGGTATGGGAACGCGATCACGTTCTGTTTTCACCTTCATTCCGCGAGGCAATCTCGCTTCGCCTCTGCTCCCAATTATATACTTTTCCCGAGCCAACGACTCGTCGACCTTGCACCAAACCCCCCTCCTACCCTTTAACCTTCCACACCCCCCTTATCCTTTTCTATTCATTCATTTATTTTCATTTTTCTCATTAAAGAGGACGGCGAGCTGCGCCAATGCCCTCAGGCAGAGCATCATGGCAGCAGATTGACACCAAACGATGTCATTTCCTCTACTCCTTTTCCAACCTCATCTCCCCTCCACTTCATAACCCCTCCTCCGTTCCTTCCCATCCCCACTGCCTTGTTGTCTCGTCCCCGGACCCCTTTCTACAGACGGCATTCCGTCTAGTCTTTCTCATCCTCCGGTTACCCCCTCCCTCTTTCCTCCCACACAATCCCTTTCCCCACCAAGAGATCGGCTATTTCCTCTCGTCTCCTCATCATGCATTTGGTCACTGCCCCTAATTTAAGCCGGGCAAGTTTAAGGGCAGCTAGCCCTTCCCCCTTTATGCGTCTCACTCTGGGGTACGGCCCCCACCCTCAGTCTCCGGACATGTCTCACTCCATCTCGGGATATTTTCATCACGGACCGTGAGTCAGAATCCTGTGCATCCGTGCAAATCCCTCTTATCACTAACTTTAAAAATGCCCGCCGTGCGTCCCCGCCGATACTGGAGGGACAGAAATTTAGGAAACGTAACCCCTTAGGAATTATTCATCTATATCTACGAAATGACCTGCGAGCCACCGCGAGGGTGTGTTCCAGGGGGTGAAGATCACCAAACATGCACCATTTACATGTAACTATGAGCTACCAAGACCTTCTTTATGCAACTGCCCTGCAACGATGCAACTAATAGCTACCATACAATGCTAACCATGAAACTAATAGCTACACACTAACAATATTTCACCCACATATTCCTTTGCTATGTTGCCTATTATGTTCTCTTATGGTACAATGGAAAAATGACATTTTAAATCTTTTCGTATGACTATCTATCCTTTTAATCATTTATCTCGTCAAATGTGGCTAAATACGCAGGGGTTTTAATATATATCTAACATCTTCAGCAGACCTATCCGTGGTAATTTTCTGCAGGAGATATAATCGGTATTTCAAATTTCGATCTGATAATGATTTTCAACCTAATTCTTCTATTGATTTTGATGCACTGTTAAACTGCATCATTATGAATCAGTGCTGTAACAGTTTGATAGGCATGGTAAACTTCGAAGAACATACTCAGCTTTACCTTCCTTGAATGCCTCCATCCCTATGATACTTTTCTCTTCAGATCAGACCATTTTTTTTACATCTCTCTTTTAATGTAAAAATGCCTTTACTCTTCATCTTTCCACGCCATCTCTAAAGTCTTCCTTCCATTATCACTTGCAGAATAACATAATTCCCCTGATGGGGGCCAAATTTCATCCATCTATTTATATTTTACCGCACCACCTTAAGCGCTTCTTCGTTCGTCTTCGTTTCAGTAACCATGTACTATTTCTACCCTACTTAACTCCTATGGTAGCTCATAGTTTCACAAACCGATTGACAACATTTATGCTTTCTCCACTGGGTCCCTATATCAAAGCGCCGCGCTCCACATAAAGTTCTTTACCATTCTTTTTTTTGGCATGTATGTATCAGATTCTGATATTAAGTTCCCTTCAGCTATTAAGTACCTCCTACGAGAACGCAAATGGCAAATATCTGGCGGAAGAGAAGCAAATTGGTTATTTAGGCGAAATGTACGGAGTACATTTGTATTTATACTTTGTATTTACTTGCGGGGATTAATAAATAAAAACTAAACCACTCTCCTAAATATAAGGTACACTCTTCTCATATTAGAAGGCAGATATCAATAAAGAACAGTTCCCCGAAATAATTCTATAACATGACGGCTACTTCATCCGTTGAGATTTTGAATCTCATTACAGTAATTAGTCGCAGAGGGAAATTAAAGAGTAGCATTAGGATTTAAGATGCAACAACTACTTACATATTATACCTTCTAACGTATTTCTAAACTACTTCGCCAAACGTAGAAGTCGGTACTTAACGTAATTATAAGCTGAATCATAAGGCAAATAGATAGATCCATTCCCCAAACGGAATTCTAGCCCGCGACTTTTGACTACCAGACTTAGGTTGTTTCAT
Source organism: Platycnemis pennipes (assembly GCA_933228895.1). Lineage (NCBI taxonomy): Eukaryota > Metazoa > Arthropoda > Insecta > Odonata > Platycnemididae > Platycnemis > Platycnemis pennipes. The sequence goes on along the minus strand of OW121857.1, from coordinate 33,065,250 downwards.
CGATCTGATTACCATAGCCAGGACAGGAGAATACAGCCGGCAAGTAGAGGAATAGGGCTAGAAAGTCTGAGAAAAAGCGTGATTCGAACTCAAGCTCAAAGAAACCAATTCAATAGGAAACACGCCAATTCGAAGACCTGCTCTATCCCATGTGAGCATAAAAACGGCACGCCACGATTGAAGCCATGAGGGAGGGTGCATTCACGGGCGCGTCCCTGTGTATACATAATTTCTCCCCATCGCGGAAAAAAAGCGAGAAAACGGGAGAGCTTGAAGAGGGTGGGGGAGGGGAGGAGGAGAGAAGTTGGAGGGGCTCAGGAAGATTCAATCTCATTTGCTCAAAGGTTCCCCTCTTCGAATACGCTCCTTCCTTCTCATTACATCTTCCGCCTCCTCATCTTTCACTTCGCCAAACTTCCTCACGATTTCCGACCGAATATGCCTCACGGCAATGCCTGAGCGGCGCTCAAACATGCGCAGCGGGCATCGTGAAAGAGAGAGTGGGCATCTGGATTTAGTAATCGAATTGAGTCGTCATTGTTAGGGTAACGGGCGACCGACAACTGAGGTCATCTGCACCACGAAGGATAGGAGAGTATTTGAGTCATCATCATTTGTCAGCGTCCTGAAATTGCTTTGATGCAGCTCTCCACAGAACTCTTCTATCAGCTAATCTCTTTGCAGTCAACTCCCGATTTTCCATGTTATTGAGTTGTAAAGGGTGCACGGATGATCGGGAAACACGGATAATCCGCCGTTTGGTTCTTTCCGGATTCATTTCTCTACGGAGCACCGCCGAAATGAACAAACTTCCTAAGAAAATAACACAATCTGCTAATGAAAAGATCCTTTCTCTACATTAGCATTTTATGGCAAAAAAGAATCCAGTAGAGCTCTCCCGGCCACAATTAAATGTTCGCAAGTCTCGGGTGGCGGCACGAAACCTTGCGTAAAGCATCGGACCAGTCGGTAGGGCCGTAGTTAAAATCACGATTGGAAGAAAATAGCAAAATTTTACCTACCCTTGAGACCTTATCGCAATGGGGGAGACAGCTGACTCTGCCAATGGAAGCTGTTGCAACAGAATCTGTGCGAGCAGACCTACCTAGAACCCCCCTCCACTCCCTTCCCTTACCCTAAAAGCAGTCAAGGACGGGAGGAAAATGACGTCAATGGTATCAAAGCAGCTTTTTCGGTGGGCGTCACCTTCCGCGTATTTTAATTTTTGATTTGTGAGTGAATGGTTGTGGTTAGAAGATTAATTTTTTCACTAAAATTCATTTTTCGTTTCCATCTAAGGATTTCGTGTACAAAATGGGGGCGTTTACTCGGAACCGAAATAGCAATTTTGTGCAATAGCAATCTTCTAACCACAACCATTCACTCATAAATCAAAAATTAAAATAAGCAAAAGGTGACGCCCACCGAAAATGCTGCTGTGATAACACTGACGTCATTTTCCTCCCGACCGTCCTTGACTGCTTTCAGGGGAGGGGGAAGGGAGTGGAGGGGGGTTCTCGGAAGGTCTGCTCGCACAGATGCTGTCGAAATCGCTCCCATTGGCCGAGTCAGCTGTGTCCCCCCCTTTGCGATAAGGCGAAGTAGCTTCGCGGGCTCAGTTGTGATTGGACGAAGTCGATATACGTCAGAAGTTGCACCACACCCACTTTTCCGAAAGGGTTAAAAACATCAGTTTTTCGCCGCTTATAACTCGGGAAATAATTGTCGGATCAGAAAACGGAAAAATACAGGTCCTTTTATTTTACAAACTCTATCAGATTCGGCAATAAAAAAAACATGGTAAACGACCCCATTGCCATTTTAGTTTCGAGTAAACGCCCCCATTGGGAGTAACTGTATATTTACGCACTTCTTCTCTTTCACATTATTCACATTGAGTAGCGGGAGGAATTGTAAGAGAGTACAGAAAGGGTGGAGAGAAACCCGGCGTTGGCATTAGCCAGCTCATGACGAAAGGCGCCAAGTAGTCCACGGGTTTGTGTCCCATCTGACGGACGGAGTACTACACTTGAAGTTCTCTCCACGTAGCACTCAAAAGGAGAACGGTATAACATAAAAAAAAAACTGAGCAGTTTGTGTTAAATTCGCCGATAATCGAACCCAGGCCCTTGGAACGGGAGGCAGTATCCTACCGATCATACATCTTACATCTATATAATACCCCGTATTGGACATATTTACTGCTATTCATATCCCTAATTGAATAAGGAAAAAAGGACATCTTGAATCTCGGCATCAGTTCGGCAATCAATTTATCAAATTTTGTCATTATGGTCCAGTCTACCATAGTAAGTTTGGGTTCGCCAAATATTTTTAACGTCATCACTGAAATTATTATCTTGGAATTTATTTAGGAGATTAAGTCTAAATTTCAACCTGCGTTCTGACAATGATTCCCATTTTAATTCATTTAATAGACTGGTTACGCTAATATAGTTATCGTACCGTCCCTTTACAAATCTCGCCGATCTTCGCTTTACACGTTCAAATTCATTATTTAGCCTATTTCATATGAATCTCGTATACTGGCAGCGTATTCCAAATGAGGTCTAACAAGGGAATATCAGCTGATTTCTCGTACATGATCGTCACATTTACTCTTTTGATGAATCCCAGTTAACGATTAGTATGACCCATTAATTCACGATGTGTTTACCCCAGGAAAGATCATGTGTCAGTCTTATTCCAAGATACAGTCATAGTTGATCATAATTGAATGGACGACTTTAAATAAACGACACGGTGAGTGACTATGGCACTCGATGTCACTCCTGGCAATGTATTTCCATTTCGGTATAGCTGTCATATTCGTAACTATCACAGACATTACATTGATTAGAGGCATATATTAACTTACTTTAAGACTCTTTCACCAACTCTCATTCTCTTCGTGCAATTACCTACCTACCTCCATGGCTCCCAGTCCCGAGGCCGGCGTAGCATCTGTGAGCCGCAATCGATAGCTGGGATCGAATATTAAGACGTCGTAGAAAAAACGAGAAGTGAAAGTAAGGCCTTCCACTCATAACGGAGAATTCAATTCCTTTCGCACACTTTGGGTTCCTTCGTCTCCAAAGCTAACATACGACTTCTTTATTGTCATCCTGGGAGGTGGGGAGTGTACTTAACTGTTAACAAAATTTGTGTTTCCTCCGTCCCTTTTAGAACAGAGACATACCCGTAGAGTTCATTGTGATCAAACTTTCGGCTAATTTCGGGTAATACGTAAGCGCGTTTAAAGAGGCTCCACCGAATTATGAAGCAGATGTCATTTTTGTGAAAATTTCAGGACACATCATTTTTTGACCCTTCTATCGATTGGCAATAAAATAATGAGGCCCTTCTATCACATATTTGAAGAAAAAAGACGTTGAAAATCAGCTATTTTACACGTGGTTACACGGCAGACCATGGCTCTTGCAGTAAAATTTGCAGATTAATGATGTAAAGAGAAATGTCGTTTTGACGAAAAACTAATACAAGATGTGTATTTTTATGTAGAATTTAGCATTTTAAAAATGTGTTTGCCTTACTACTCTCGTTTAATTGATATTAATAAATGTTTGCTCGAAAAAAAGCAGAAAGCCTAAGTTACATGAAAGTGGCGCAACAGTATGAGCATAGTATCTGAGATGCGCAATTCAAACAAAATACTCCGTTTTAATTACGTAACTGAATAGAATAAATTCAATTTGAAAGGGAGGTAAAAATCAAGTGAACTAAATACGAGAACTGTATTACAAGAGCATTCAGGGATACTAAAAGCTATTTTCTTTACTGAAACTCTTGATTAGATAGAATCGTATAGAACCCGAACGAAGGATTAAAAGAACCAGGTTTTGAATCGGTAAAACCAAAATAATCTTATTGTTCACGCAGGTTTGTTCACCTTATCGCTTGACTATTTTTAATGCGACTACGGCAATGATTTTTCATTATGTGAAGGATGTAAAATCCGTTTCGCAAAAAGCTAAAATTAAGTATAGACAGCGTTTTCATCCCTGGTATCCCCCCGCACATTGAACTCACCACTTGTCTTCATCTTCTCGTTGCAGTATCTCGCCTCATGGGGTCTTCGGCGGCGACGGCCGGAATGAACATGAACATGTCCAACATGACGGGTCTTTCAACGTGCGGCGTGACGGGTGAGACGAAGCCGATGCAGTTCCCCCTGGCGCAGAGGAGGAAAAGGAGAGTCCTGTTCACCCAAGCTCAGGTGAGTCACTAGCCGCGTCCTCCGTAAGCTACTACCATTCCAGCACCTTCACCATGGTAAGAAATAAATAAAGTCTTGCTAGAAAACCTCGGGTTAAGGCGTGCGGGAGCGAGTGAGGACAGTTAAGTGCCACTAAAGATGGGTTGGATATGAATCTACATCTCCATACTAACATGAAATCCCCCATAAAGGAGTGGGGCAGGGGGTGATTACACCAAAAATGCTTTATCTGACATGCTTAAAATATTAGCATCTCTATACTAGTCGAAACATAATAATTTAAAATACATGCTAAGAGGAAAGCAAGCATGCACAAACATGCTGTTAGATGGGTAAGCTTAAAGTCCTTCAACCGACATGCAACTACCTATATATTTACAACTATTCATATCCCAAATTGAGCGAGGAAAGAAGAGTATTTTAAGCCTGTCGGTACGGGAATGAATTTCTTTAATTTTATGTTCATAGTCCAGCCTACAATAGCAATTCGGAGTTCGCAAAATGTTTTTAACGTCATCAACAATAATATTGTCTTGGAATTTAGTTAAATGATTAAGTCTACATTTCAACCTACGGTCTGTATCCTATTTTAGTTCACTTATTACAATGGTTACGCAAATATAATTATCATACCCTTCCTTTACAAACGCTCTTGTTCGTTGTTTCGTAAATATATACTAGCAGAGTATTCCAAGGTCTAACATGGGAGACTAGCTAATTTCTCGTACATGACCGTCACATTTGTCCAGTACTCTTTTGATAACTTTCAAACTACGATTGGCTTGACCAATTATTTCAAGTATGCGTTGATGATGTGATATTGACGAAGTAATTTTTAAGAATGAGTGAAGTCCTATAAGAATTAACTTTGTGGTGAATACAAATTTTGGCTGGACTTAAGGAAGAGTGGAGCGAAACTCCACGTTGGTGTTAGTTACCTCCAAACGACAGACGAGAAGGTGTCCATGTTTACCGCCTATCCGACTGACGCAGAACTTAACCGTAAGTGCCCACCCCACAGTAAACAAGTAGGGACCAGTACAACAATAAAAAAATATCTGCTACTGATGAAATTCAAACCCGGAACTTGTGATTGGGAATCAGTTCTCCGGCCAGCACATCTATCCGAAAACGTTAGGCTCTGATGAAAAACAGAAATTTCCCTAGTTATTCCAATTAAAAGCCAAAGATCCTAGCATAATTTATGGGAAATAGAGTTAAGGAAAGGTATGTCTCTGGGTATGAAAACGGACATAAGACGCCTTTTTTCTGTTGCAATATTATCAAAAAATGATGCGCCTATCGTTCGTCATTCAACAACCCCAGCAAAAACAGAAATTCAGTTACAGACGAAATGGAGCACTATGCTCGACTGCGTTGCTTGACTCCGGCTCATGATCAAATCGATACGCGTGGGGTTCTTGGGCGGGGAGGGAGAGAGGTAGGGAGAAAGAGGAAGAACGAAGAGCAGGAGCATCGGAAGCTGGGCAATTAAGGGTGAGGGGTTGGGTGGCAGGAGGAGAAATACGGCGAGATGGGGATGGTACTCACTCAATCATCCCCCACCACCTCGACTTCGATTGCTCCGGTCATGAACACCCCCTCTCACCCCCTAGAACGGGTGTGTAGGGGAGGGAGGAGGAGCGCCGGGAGAGAAATCACAACACGTGACCGGAGAGCAGGGGAATTCACGAATGTCGACGGTTCACCCCTTGCCAGACACTCTCCGCGACGGACAGCGCCTCGATCGAATCATGCGTGGCGCGCTCCCGCGTGGTCTCCGTCTGAACCTCCCCTTCCCCCGACCCTGCACAAGGCATGCAGGCAGACGGACGAAACGGGAGGTTCTCTCCCTTCGCATTGGGGCGGGGTGTCTCGCTTGCATTAGCATCCGGGGCAGTGGATGCCTGTTTGGTGGGATGGTGGGGGGGTCAACGCGAGCGTGAAATCAATTACAACTCCTGCCGTTATCCTAAGGGATCGCCCCTGATATCGGATTTACGTGATAGAAACTACTAGCGGTGAACTTGATAAATATCAAGCAAACATGTACGTACACGACAAAGGAACATCAGCAGTAAGAAAGATAATCACGAAGATAATTTTCCGACAGCGAAAAATGTTTTCATCCCGGTGACCAAATCATAGATAAATGAACTTGTTCATTTCCAGCGCTTCCCATAAGTTTAATAAAAATAATAGCTAGTTTAAAGAGATAAAAATTTAGCCTCCCAAAGCATGAGTAATTCTCAGGAATTATTTCGCAAGTAGAATATATGTTTTAATTGATGATACGCGCGGTCTTAATTTGGCAATATGTTGATATTCAGCATATACAAAAATGTGATTCATAAATAAAGCCTAACAAGCAACATAATCCACTTTAAGTCCAGAGGTTGGTATTCTAACTTAAATATAAAATATCATATTGCTAGATCTCAGGAAAAAAGCTCCATTTTAGAATCACAATCTTTTCTGCTAATTTTTTAAATCAAAAAAATTACCCATGTTGGCCTTCTTGAAGTGATTACTCACTCTCTCTAAGTTATATGACAGCTACATACGCCTTTCCAGGAGCATAAACCCATTGGTACAACTTTTGCGACCATTTTACTGCCGCAATGAATTTTCACATGGACAGAACAAGCCTCTTTCCATGGGGTTAATATGCAAAATCAGCGGCTGTGCAAATATGTTAAAACTAAAATGATGGTCTATTTAAGAAACACATCAAAAAAATTATATGATAATGAATTGATGCTTAAGGATAAATTGTATTTTTTTTAAACTACAATAAAGATTGATTCCACTTAAAAATTTTGTGTCAAAAAACTAAAAATCAAAGATTTTAGATGCTTATAATTAAATTTGTAGCATAAAATGCCTAAATCCCATGATCACAATTATTTCTAATTACTAATCACCAACATCAGGATCAATAATCGTTATTTCAATTGGCTAGTAACACGACGCGGCATTTGTTTACAGTTAATATGATTGAGGAATCATCAGAAATCAAAATACTGGATTTTCAGTTGCGTTTCTTATTGACGAAGCGTAACGAAACATCCACCATTTAACTCCAAGGCGTCGAAAGATTCGAGACGAGGGAAGCACGTGGGGAATAAGACCGCGACGTTCCTGCTTGCCAAGGCGGGCATCAACCACTTGCGAAGCGGGAACGAGGGAGTTAAGGGAGTATGTGTGTGAGAGAGAGAGAGAGAGAGAGAGAGAGAAAAGGAGACGGCTTTATAGAGAGAGCCTCGTAAGAAACCTCCGACCACTTTAGACGACGGGAAGGAGTAAAAAAATCTCACAAGAACGACTCCAAGCCGGCGATATGTTCGTAGGAAAGGGGACAACCGAGGGAGATGGAGGGACAGACAGAGAGAAGGAAGGGAACAGGACGAGCCCCCGTGAATGAAAGACTCTGAGGGGGCTGATGAAGAAGGGGAGGGGATTTGGACGTGGATGGGGGATGGAAGATCATGGCACCGCACAGGACGGACCAATGGGGAAGGAGCAGCAGCCACCAGTCATGGAATGAATGGATCTTAATGACAATTCGCCTGATGAGGTGGAGTCCGGACAGAGGAAGTGGGTGGACGGTTTTGGGGAGGGTTGCATCCGAGAGGGGAAAGGGTGGTTATAGTACCGGCATGAGGGGGATGCGGGGGGGGGGGGGGAGAACTGCTCTCCCTCTGCAGGAGCTAGGTTCAGGGGAAGGGAAAGGATAGAAGGGGAGATGGGGTGAAAGCGCACATCCACCGCTGTTAGCATGATGCGCGCTTGTGTGGGATATATTCGGATGCAACCGCCGGATGATTGAGGGGTGATAGTGGAAGATTGCAGGGAGGGACTGGGAAGAAGTCGCAAATAAGGAAGGCGCCCGTCGCGTGAGACTAGACCGTTGGCTGATGGAGAGCGCGATGATCATCTCTCAGCCCTTGTGTCTTGGTCGTCTTCGAAGGGGTTCCCTACCCCCAGCTCGGCGAGAGACTCCTCCCCCCTGAGGTTTGCTTCCTACCGTGATCCCTTCCTCCAAGACTGTCCCCTTCTCTCCCAGCTACTCTCACCACTTACCAACTGCGGTCGCCGCCGCGAGATGAGTTCCCTAATTGCCCGTCTCGAGCTCGACTCCCACGCCGATCACCGAGCCAATGGATGGAGGGGAGTTCCATGGCATCTTGGATGTCGGAGGCGTGCTCCTGTAGCGTGAGAATATGGCCGAGGACGAACGGGGAGAAAATTCCATTTCATTCGCTAGGTAGTCAGCTTTCACTGAACGACTCAGTGGGTTATAACCAAGATACCGTGGGGATTGGGTTGGTGTGGCGTCTAGAGTACTGGCCTCCAAACCCGAGGGCTCGGGTTCGAATATCGAAAATCAGCCATATCGAATATCAAATTCGAATATGGCTGATTTTTCATTGTTACACTATTTGAGTGCCTTGTGGAGACCACTTCAAGTACTCGGTCCGTCCGGTGGGGTGTTACACCGAGATCCCCTTGGCGCCTTTCGGTTAGAGCAGGCTAATTCCTCCACTCTCACTCCTACCTCACCCAGTTAGGTATCCATAGTTAGGATCCTAACTATGGTTAGCTAACTAGGTAAGGGATTACCTACTTAGGCTATTCTCTCTGGAGCAAATGGTCCCAGATGCCGGTGTCCTCCTCTAAATAACAAACAAACATCAAAATCCAATAGCACACTTAATGAGTACATCGTCTGAGCACATCATATATGCGTGGGAATGAATGTGACGGAAAAATATCCGCGATTAACTCTTAATGGATTTAAAAGCCACGCAAGTGCGAGATTTCAAAAGAGAAAAAATTATCGAAAGAAGTCGTGGCGTGAAAACATTTGCAAAATATTGAAAAAAGTAATGCAAGTTGTGGCATACCCGTTGGGCGTCATATAACTGCTAACATTCATGGATGTGAAGTTTCCTTAATTTTCCGTGTCCTGAACTTGAATTCATATGTAGCCTTGTCTCAAGCAGAAATCATTGAAACTCCAAAAGAAGTGTCTAGTCAAATTATTCCTGAATGAAAAACTGTTATGTTACTTGATTAGGTATCCTCAGGCAATAAAGGATATATTCATTGCCATCGCTAAAACTACGGATTGTATAAGACAGGGTGAGAGATATAAACGGTCGAAAATATGGTTTTAAGGACTAGTTTTACTCTCACATCAGTCAATCATAAAAATACCTTAACACAATTCATTTTTCACCGCATTAATTTTATGGTAGCTTCCTCTCCACGCCTTCTTGGTGGGCACCCGCCCACTGCCCTGCAAATCACAAGTAAATATTGCCCTGCACACTGTAAGAGCATGTGGTAAGGAGGTTTAGATCACCAACATCAGAAAGAAAGAGAATAGGAAGGAGTAAACGGGAAAAAATAATAAGAACGGAGATGCGTTTATGTTTCTTTGATGCGTGGAAATTCGCAGATGAAAGAACGCGTGAGTGTTCTCTTGAACCTTAAGGGCATATTCAGAATCTCAACTACAGTTTCGCTTCCACCGCTGACGTCCGAAAATCGCTATAACGAGTGAAATTGGTGTACTGATTCTACCTGCAAAGGCGGTATTTCTTCTCAGCGTGACGCTTTGAACTGCATTTATTCTGAATAAGGCCCAGAATCTCCACTGCACTCTCACTCATACTGCTTAAAACTTAACATTTCTATTACAAATTCTAATTTGCATAATGATTATTCAATATGGTTCAAAGTGGTGTAGAGCGTGGCGCTGAGAAGTAATACCATCTTTACGTGGGTGGATCAGATCATCAATTTGACTCGAAGTATACATTTTAGGACGTAAGCAGTAGAAGCAAAATTGTAGTTGAGATTATGAATTTGGCCCTTCAAGGTTGGTCGGGGGGAGGAAACAGGACAGCATGAGAAGTGTAGAGGAAAGGCAACATAGCTTGTGTGAGGGGTGGCATTAGCATGTATTCGGGGGTAGAAAGGGAAAGCAGGGAGACGGACGCTTTGGGGTGTGGTGTCGCGGGAAGGGAAGCCTGCTGCTTGGATCGGGGGCACGAAGGAAGCCAATAGCGGCCCATGAGGGCGGAACAAGATGTGTGAGGAGAGTTCCTTTTTTCCCTTCGTGTGAGCGACGCACGCGTGTTCCGTGCATGGGAACAGGATGGGAGGATAATGAACGGGAGGGCTTGAAAACATTACTGCGGAAGGAGAGGGGGCGGTGGCGGGATTGTGTTACGAGTGCGGATTAGCGAAGGGGCCGACGGGAAGAATCATTCGGCTAAAGCTTCCTTGAGGCCGACCCTAGGGTTCTCCCCACAGGGCGTCCGGAAAAAAAAAACAAAAATACCGCCACCGGACTTGATAATCCTCCGCAACAAGTTGGGGAAAACCTTGCCTCGCCTATCAAAGCAAGTGCATTATTTTTTTTATTTTATATCACCCTTTCTTGCTACTAGGATAAATGCTACGTACAACATAAGCGCAAATATTATCAAAATCAGAGTAAATCTATCACAAGTTTGGTTTAACATAGCTCAAAATTTGATTGTTTCACCGGCTGACCTATTTATATTTATCAAGTATGTACCTAATTGTATTTTTAACCTTTCATTGCTCGCTCAGTATTTCCAATGCCTTTCCAGGCAGTTCTCCGTATATGTTGTTTTTTATAATTATTCATTCAAAGCACTGCAGAAGCTCCTCACATGCATTTTAGCATTCTTTCTAAGCCTATGCATTACAACTCACAGGTAGCGTCTGTCCTCCTCTAGTTTCCGCTCCAGAGGCCCTTTACTTAGGGCTACTTCATTATTGTTTACCAAAATATACTAATTACCAATTTGTAGATGTGGGAGCTGGAGTATGTTTCTTTACGGCAGCGAGGCATTGATGATGACAGCTGCGGAGAAGAAAAGGGTGGAAGCATACGAAATATGGTGCCACCAAAGAATGATGAAGATTGGACCGACAGAGTGACTAACGAATAAGTCCTAAGAAGAGTGGGGGAAAATAGAAGACTTCTGAATACCCTACAAAGAAAACGGAACAACTTAATCGGCCAAATATTAAGACACGATGGCCTAAAGAAGACAGTCGTCGAGGGAAAAGTGTACGGGAAGATGCAGGTTGTGAAGGATTTAAAAGAGAGGCATTACGTCAATAGGAAGAGGTTGGCCGATAGAAGAATCGAGTGGAGGGCTGCGTCAAACCAAACCTAGAATTGTTGACCGATGATGATGATGATGATGTGATGATGGCAGAAAATTCATTCAAGTCCTACTGTTAGTTAGGATTTCCTAAGAAGTAGTCCTTAGTTATTGTTCCCAAGAATTGGAGGCTTGCTATTCCACGAATATTTCGAAATAAGTAATATTACAAAGGCATAATCCAAGTATATTATCAGGACGTTTCAAATACCATCAGCGATTCTGTGAGACTATATTCGGCTTAGGCGACTTTAAGTACAGCCACAGTATTTTACCAAAAGGCAATTGCGAATTGTATTTATTTACTTCTCTTCTATTTTGCGTAAAAAGGAGAACATGAGATTATGGGTAAAAGAGGCAAGTAGAGAATACTAAATTAGCATGTAGTATACTTTCATTTGTGAGCGGGAATTATATAAAGTAGCAGGTGGGTCAAATGTTTCAGTCGGTAATATTAAGGGTCTTTCAGGGCAAATTGAAGAAGAGATACGAAATGATTCCACGTATCGTTAGTTAAGAAAGTGATACTGATGATCAGCTGAGGAAAAATCATCTCTATAAATCACCTAGAGAAAAGTCTCTAGTGAAAAGTTTGCCGATCATAGCCATACACCACATCATTACTCTACTGTATTGCATGAAAAAAATAAATGAAAAAGAATCATGCCCTGGAGCTTATTAAAAAAATAACCCATTCCGTGACAACCACGAGCAATACTTTCAACTTTGTTTCACAGCGATTAATAAATTGTTTTCACAACAGCTATTTACTTAGCTATCACCCTTTTTCAGGTATAAATTTTAAAATATTTCTAGAAAAATTAAAGGCACCAGTTCATAGTGTTCACCGTAGAGATTTTATGGCAATTGGCAGAACTATATTCGCAGATAACGAGTGAGTTACCATTGGATTACGTGCGAATATCCTATTTTAGATCCTTAGGCGAAATAATCTCCATACTATGCAGTGAGAATTAAGAGAAATACATTTCAAGGCGTCTTACAGACGTGACGCAAATCGAAATGGTGTATGCTGTTAAGAGTGAAGATTAATTTCGAGGAAATCGTGACGAAGCATAGCATAAGGATGGACAATACCTTAGGTTAGTAAATTCATTCACCCCGCCCCGTTACCCTTGAGTCAGCGGAGGGCGATTTTTATTTCGGAGAACAGATCTGTCGAGGGGGAGGGAGGAGGGGAAAGGGTCCCTCAGCAGAGGTCTCGTGAAGACAAGGGGAAGGGCAGAGTGTAGTTTCGACGAAGGGGGAGGGTGTGGGAGTTATCAAAGGGGAGAGGGGTCCTGGGTCGGGGAGCGAGTGAAAGAGAATGACGCATACTTCCGGTTAAACCGTGGCCTATCGCGTTTGGGAGCCCGCGGCCATTTTGAAGCGAGTCGGCCTGCTGGTGCTGCTCGAAAGAGAGGTGGGTGGGGTTGCGGGAAGGCAGTTGGTGGTGCTGGGAGGACTCCTTTGTCCCCCTTGCGGCTGAGGAGACAATCAACGGCGCGGCATCGCAGTCATCTGTCTCTCCTCCTTTCATCCTTACCCACAACCCCTCTCCCGCCAACACTCGCACCAATTCCATCCACCCATCTCTTCCGCCTACCTTTCCTTGTCAATCCACTCTCCTTCGTGCACCCCAGCATTCTTCATTTCCTTCTGACCATTTTCAACGCACCTACTCCATCACATCTTGTAGTCAATCAGCCTCATGGTAAAACAGAAAGGTGAAGCTCATGGACGCGCAAGAACACTCTTTCGCAGATATATTATAAATAATTTTACGTAGAATAATATCAACCCATGAATACACTTTGACGAGCTAAGGTAGCCTTTCGTCAAGTAAACGTCTTGGCACAGCACACTAGGTCACAAGGAGGTAAATGTTCAACAGATTTTGATGAATTAAACTCCTGGGAAGAAAAAACACCTCTGAGGTATCCAGTGCCAATGCCTACGGATTAGTATAGGGGCATCACACAGCCTACAATTACGGTCAGAAACTCTGCCCTGAGGATGACTGATTGGGAATTTGTAAGTAAAAATAAGTTATATTTTGGGAATTACCACTCCGTGGGATCAAGATGCAAGGAATGCTACTAGGTTTTAGCTTCTAGACAATTAAGCTTCCTCCTTTTGCTCTAACCTCTTTTCCTACTTGGAAAAAAAACAAACTAAAATGTTCTATTCCAGATACCGAAAACTAATTTGTTTTTTTAGTTGAATACATTCTTTCATGCAACAGAATACCTGAATTGAATAAGGTTTCAGCAAATTAATCTACTGTGTTCAGGTCAGTCTGTCTGGTGGTGATAGAGATAAGGAAGTATGTTAGTCCAACGGTTGGTGAAAATCACTCATCAGGATAGTAATAGTAAGAAGAACCCTATTTACCCCTGGGGACATCCTTCAAAAACAAAAAGATGACATGATGACTAAACTTGGGGATAAATGCAAAGAAAAGCTAGAGCACAATAAAAAAACAAGGACTTTAAACTGTAGTGTGGTAGCAACATGAATGCTACAAATAAGTACTCCCAGATATGTGATTGAATAAAAATATGAACTTTGAGTTGTAGGTAAAGCTTGCCATATTTTTTTTTTTCTTACTGCAGGCCATTCGAAGCCCAACCGTCCATTTTTTTAACATTTTCTTCCATTTAAAATATGTAGCACCACCGATATATTTAAAACATCATATAAAAGTTACAATTAATTTCGAATTCAAATATAAAATGTTTTAAAATTAAATCCAGAGAATCAAACTCCTTTTCACTTTTATCCCTACAGCTCTCCCAAGCATTTTTCTGCTACTCGGATCTCCCCCTACGTTGGAGGCCTTACCATGGAAACGAGTCAATAATTTTCGCAATTTTTTTGTCAGCTTTTGATGGGGGAGAGCCTTCATGAAGTTACCTATGCGCCAGATTTAGTGAAAGAATCGAGGGTTATATTTTACGTAAATGGCTGCCTTTTTCCCTCATAAAATCCACTCGAGTGCCTCACAACACACGATAATTTCCGAGCTCAGTTGGCGGCGAACGAATATCCCGTCCTACCCTATACCGCACGAAATGTAATAATGCTGGGGATTATTCCCTTCATAATGTAGGTCAATTTTAGCATGCATATGAATAGGGGAGGAAAGGGGCCAATATGGCACTTCAGATATGGCGTGCTCATCGTTTTTTCCGTCCCCTTGGCTACGGAGAGCATCGGCCGCCTTCCCAAGCCTCGAAATGAACCCTAGCACGTATCAGGCCCGAATCATGAAAAGCCCTGCATCCCCAACTAAGCATCCCTGTTCCGAAATTTTCACTCCTCTCACGTCCTCCATCGCTTAGGTTGGTAAATCCAAGCGAATCACTCGCGGGGATTTTCACTAAATATCGAATATTAAAAAAAATATATTTCCAGGCATACCATTTGCGCCAGTCATAAAACTCTAGAGAGTGATTTTCTTGGGAAAATCTCACAGAATATCACCGGCGAGAGGAACGTGTAAAAAAAAAATTTATTCGCGTAACAGAGTCACGATTCAGCAACATTTTGGGGAATCACTAATGTAGTTTGACTTCATTAGCAAACCTTACATGCTCTGCATTCAGCTGCTATTTCATAGCAATAACATTCATGCGGAATAAATGGCAAAGTATCTCACAATTTCACGGTTAAGAATTGAAGCTTAATGAGGTGAAACGGCTTTTTTTCCCAGAAAACATTCTACTTTATTGAGCACATTTTCACAAAAGTGACATTATAAACCAGTGTGAGAATGGAGATTACCGTCATGAGCTATGACGAGCTACAATGATTAAATGTGTACCACCTCCAATCAATGACTCGTGGTACGAGAAACGTAAATTATTCCCAATTCTTCTTAAAAACTACGATGCTCTTCACACTTCCTTTACTTCTCTCTCCACGATTCCCTTGCGTAATCGAGCATGGCAATCCGGAGAACACGTCATCATAAATTTTTCGTAGACCACCCCTCCCGAAGGTACGCGCAGAGCGTCGCGACGCGTCGGCCCCCTTTTCGGGCTCACGAAGGAAGAGATAACGCAGAGGAAGATGTGCCGAATCTTCCTTTTCCTATCGACTGGAATATAATGACCCGCATGGCGGGTGGGTCGCTTGAAAGGGAGGGATAGCGGGAACACTCGAGAAGGGGAATATATATATAAAATCTAGCTGAGGGTGGAGGAAAAGGCAAGGGATACGCAGATAAGCCGCGGATGGTTCGAAACGGGAAAGCGTGGGATAGAGTAAGGATAAGGGTACCGCATGGGACTACAAGGTGCGAGGTCTCACCACCTTCCGGGATATTAGGTATAATTATTCCGCCTAGAGCCACGACTGAACGGAGTAGTTTCCTTTTTTTTAATTGTCTTGATCAAAAGTTAATGACTTCTAGAGTCCGTATTTTAAGCTGATCGATTTTAAGATTGCGTTACGTATTTTTTCTCATTAGTTAAAAAATGAAAAATATCAACGCGACGGTAAACCATTGTATGCCTGTCATTTATACTCCATCATCATTAGTCAGCAATCTTGGAATTGGTTTGACGCAGCTCTTCACTAAATGGGGTCGTTTACCACATTTTTATTACCGAATCTGATAGTTTAAAAAATAAAAAGACCCCTATTTTTCCGTTTTTCGATCTGTCCATTAATTTTCGAGTTATAAGCAGCGGAATACTTGTTGATGTTTTTACCCCATTCGGAAAAGTGGGCGTGAATGCAACCTTTTACGTCATCCACTTTATCCAATCAAAACTGAGCCCGCGAAGCTACTACGCCTTATCGCAATTGGGGACACACAGCTGACTCTGCCAATGGGAGCTGTGGCGACAGGTTCTGTGCGAGCACACCTTCCGAGAACCTCCTTCCACTCCCTTACCTTCCCCTAAAAGCAGTCAAGGACTGCTTGGGAAGAAGGGTGGATGAAGTAATGGTCTCAAAGCAGCTTCTTCAGAGGGCGTCACCTTTTCCTTATTTCAACTTTTGATTTATGAGTCAATGGCTCTGGTTAGAATATTAATTTTTTCACTAAAATTCATATTTCGTTTCCATCTAACGATTTTGTGTACAAAATTGCGTTTTCGGTTCCGAGTAAACGCCCCCATTCTTTTATCGGTTAATCTCTTCATATTCACGTATTTCTTCTCTTTCACATCTTTCATCACTTGCTTCATGTATCTCATACGATGCCTTCCTTTGCCGTCTTGGCATCAAAGCCACGTACATACTTTTCTCTCCCAGCCACCAGGTGGTGCTTCGGATGCTTCTAAGCTGACGGTGCACTCCTTAAAAGCTTAATAATAAGAATCTGAGGAATATTTATTCGGTTAATTTATTATGATATACTTCTATATATCCAATTTAAAATTCATTCAATTTATGAATTTAAAAATAGTATTCATTTTACTATGCGGACGTGAACTTGGCCCGTAGTCTTGTCAAGTCACCCCAGCAGAGGACTTCACAAGCAGGAAGCGTAGGAGCCTATAAAACGATTACTAAAACCATATTTAACGCATTAGACTTTCCGAGCTTTGATGATTTTCATTGGCGATATTAATACGTGTTTACTAAAGCTTAGGGGCTGAGTAATTCCATGGTAAGTTCAGGAGACGAATATTCACTATTCCTCGCAAAGTACACTATGAATCTATTACGTCAGCATCATGGCATTTCAGAACCATTTCAAATGAACTTAAAATTAACATTTAATTTTCGAGTAAACTGGGATTTCTCAATCCAAATTATTTGCGAGAAATTAATATACTTATACTGGGACACGAATCGCAATTAATGAATTCTGTTTTCTTTCATGAAGAAAACTACCTTATTATAATAGCAAGCTATTAATCGTGGTCAGGCATGATCTGGGGAATTCCCGACGCGATGTCCCCACCTTCCGGTATCAATAAAGAGCCTTCGCTGAGGCATGCTGAAACCATGGTTTACCGATCTTGACCGATAAGTGGCATCGGCGGTTGCTGTCTCCGTCAACATTATGAAACAAATAAGAGACGACATAATGATGCTAATGAAACCAGCAAAATTTATAGTTGAACGACTATCGAACACAAACCAAATATGGATTTCAGCGGTTTCTGAACAACGGTTATGATGCAGTCTGGTGTAAACCTCATCCTTACAGGAATAAATCCTATGTTTCCACGATTTTTGTCAGATTTTGCCAAAACTGCGGATAAAATTTAAGACCCTTATCCAATTGTTCGACACAAAATTCACCATTAAAAAAATCCAGTCGAGCTCCAGAGGAGTACAGAAGTGATCAAAGCCGGTATCAGCCATTATCCAACAGAATGTTCACGATTAATCACTTCATGCATTTATCTAACCATAATCAATTATAAATGTGTTGAACTGAATAATTAAAATTGAATGTACCATAAGAAGACACCCTCGCATTTATCAAAATCTGGATGACGAACCTGACCCTTCGTCATTCTATGCCATCCATTCTCTGAGGAAGCAATTGTAGGGGGTTGGTGTGATGGCGAGAGTACTAACTTCTCATCACAACAGTGACAAGTAAGAATCCTGACGGTGGCAATGAGTTTTCCTTGGTATACCGGTCACTACATGAGTGCTATGTGGATAGCACTTCAAAACCAGTTCTCCGTCCGTTGGAGTGGACGTTAAACCGGAGATGCCTTAGCGAGTTCCGTTAATGACACTTATGATCGCTATAGCTGGTCTGTTCCTTTACTTACACTAATAACATCTATATTTGTTATTTACGTAAACTCTATTTTTTGTTACTGGTATTCATAGCGCTGCTTAACATTGCAAACGGAGCCATTGCAAATGACAAGATGTTCATGGAATTGTGATGCTGTCCTTCTTTTATGAAAACCTGTGCAACATCCTTCACTAAAGTGCTATTTTGAAAGTGGGAATGATCATTTTTCCGTACATAAATAATATTATATTGTCATATACGACTTTTTTCCCGATTGGAATCCATACTTTCGTACAGCAAACCCTTTGTCATCCTCCAGCAATGATATGAGGTATTGAAGAAAATATTTCCACATTCTTCAATGTATGCTATAGCTATGTCCACTTTCTACCCGCAGGTGTACGAATTGGAGAGACGATTCAAGCAGCAAAAGTACCTGTCTGCTCCAGAAAGGGAGCACCTGGCGAGCTTAATCCATCTTACACCCACGCAGGTAAGTACAAAATTTTCTACAAGAGGACCGTCTCCCCGTTACCTATCAAATAAACGTCAGAAATCCACAATTACCTCATTCTGGATTGTAACCCTGAAGGTATCCAATTAAAACAAAGGTTAATTAAACTACCTAAAGTAGAAACATATCAATGGGATAGAGGAAAAATTACTATTATTTGAATAGACAACTAAGTAAGTACCTATACATAACAAAAAAATCGATAAAATATAAAAATTAAACAAATCTACGAAATTGATCGTTATAAAAACACTGCTATTGCCCAGGTCCAAGTATTTAAACAATTTTATCGGCGACTAGAACTAATTCAATTTCACTAAAAAAATTTGAGTTCAAAAAGTAATTTTTAACCGACTCTGATCCTGATACAGAATAATTATTAAAATACGAATATGGTATACGTTTCTTTGTTCCTTCAACTACTGCGATCGCCATTGCATTTAGCTCTTGGGAATACGTCTTTAAGTACAGAATGCAGTATAAAACTCTAAACTTCGTACAATAGTCAAGGTATAGTGTAACAAAGAATTAAAAATATTCAATCGATATTATTTCCGTGCTTCAACTTCTTCAAGTCGAGAATATTTAAATTTAATTCGCAGTTTTCTTTCACTGTCCATATGTTTCTTTAACTGAGCACTAGGAAGCTGGCCTTACTTTGGTACTATGGCCTGTAACGCCACCCTATGTTTGAATCGATGAATCATACCTTGTAATGTGATCAATTGGAAGAATGCACGTACCTATGACTTCGTGAAATCAGTGTAAGAGTCTAGAAAAGTGACGTACGCTCATCTTCAGTCGATCGTATCCCGCGGGCCTTTGCGAGGAAAGGCTGCTGGGGAGGATGGAGAGGGAGACTACGACGGTTGAGGAAAGCCAAATTGCTCTCTTTATAGAGCAAACGTGCATGCCGAAAGTAAAGGAAAATAAACAAATCGGACTCAAAGCTCGCCCGGGGAAAAATGGAAATTTGACGGGGGAAGGTTGTTCCAGGAAACGTGAAAATCGCCATTCTGTCTTTTGCAAAACGTTCCCACTCCATCTATCTCTCTATATAAACCTCTCCCCCTTTGCTTGTGAATCTTGTCCTTTGACTCGGAGATGATTTGAGATCACGGTACGCGGAGCGTGCGGGTTTGCTATGATGATGACGATGATGTTAACGACGGAGAAAATTTTAGGAAAAAAATCGAGAAAACGAGGGCAGCGGCGGAAAACAACGGACGAGGAAAGTTGAAAAGATCTCCCCATTCGCCGCCCGTGAGGCCAGAAAAGGGGTTGGGTGTCCGCCTTTATTATTTTTTCATCTCCAGTTCTTGTCGAAAACGGTCGGGGGACAAGCAGGGAGGGGGACTGAAGGAGAGGTAGAAAAAGAGGACGAGAGGAAGGAAGGAAGGAAAAAGACGGAAATTCAATCCGTGTAGAGTGTAATGGTGTGATAATCGCCACAACTCGTGTACATATCCGGGGATTTAAAAAAATATGGAAGAAAGAGGAAAGGGAAGGTGATATAAAATTACGAAATCGGGTAAAGTCGGCACCTTGGTGGGGTGTATTCAAGTCTTTTGAGTCTTTGTGCGATCCGGAGCATCACGGGGATGTGTATAGTGGGATTACCCTCAAAATCCAAACCTTTTTCCCTCCTATCCTCCACCCCTCCTCTCATTCAGTACACCCACGCCCCCCTGCCCGGTCTACCGTTTGCGTCTGGGGTTGAATGCATGGTTCCGGCGGGCTTGACGCGGGGGAGAGGTACCTCCCCGGATTAGCTTCCCTCTGGTGTTATAATGAGGTGACGTCAGTCCCTTTTGCTCACGCTCCCCCCGCCCCTACCCTGCCTTTAGCAGGGCCGTGGGTGGAGGAGGGGGGCTGGGAATACGTGGGGAATAAAAATGGGAAGGGGAGTGCCTTTGTTACCCCCAAGTTCCCGACTCGCCCCATACCCACCGCCTGCCAACTCCCGCATACCCTACCCCCACAGGATTTTCCCTCCCACCCCATCATTCCCCCGACCCCTGCTTCATCTCCTACCTACGCCTCGTCCATTGTTGCGCACATGCAACCCTCCCCCTGCTTTATAACACCACCACCTCCACGCTCTCGGCACCGGACTCAAATATATACATTTACATTTTTTTAAACATATCCCTCTTGCTCCGTCTCCACTATGGGTTTTTTTGTAACGAGAGGGAGAGCTCTGAAGTTACACATGCGCACTTTTTGTCGTCACTATCGCCGTCGCTTGATTATTTTTTTCTGTGTCGTGCCTGGGGAATAAAGGAAGTGTGCGTGGGAGATGAAACAGATTCGTCACACGTGATTCGCCGTGTGGTACATCAGAATTTTTTCGTTATGATTCTTATTTTACTTTCCCTAGCCCCGCCAACGTCGGGTTCATTTGTTACAGAAGATGCAAGCACAATACCGCCTTGGCGTTCCACAAACCCCTTCTCGCTCCTTTTTTTAACGTCGAATACATTATATTAGACCATGCATAAAATGTATACCCTTCCTCACTCCGAAAACTGTTTTTCCGGTGGATATTGTACATATATTATTGTTTTCTTTGCGCGAACTTAAAAAAAGAGGAATTTCTCTCAATGTCGGGGAAAAACCATCCTAGCGACACTTTCTGAGCTGAGGTGCACAAAATAAATTGTTTTTTTACTTTTACGGAGAGAGATCAACGAAATTTGAGGTATTTATATAGCCAAGGGTGCATTATTTTAGCCTAAAATTTGGTTAGATTTTCATAGGCTAAATTAAATTCAACAACGAAAGAAAAGGAGGAAAAATATGCATGCAATAATACATACACTAAATGTTTACTGTAAATACACACTGAATCGTTGACATTTGTTCCAGCACTTTTCAGCACATAGAGATGCTTCTTCAAGTGCACGCTAATGCAATGCGAAGATGTTTTCCCATCTAAAGGATAGCTTTTGCTCGGGAAAGGTCTTGCGTCTTTGTCCCAGCAGCGGCATTACATTAGAGAAAAATTATTCACTCGCGCGCATCCGAGCGGCGATTCTTTCGAGTTATGCATGTAAAATCCGAAAGAGAAGATTTGCAGCAGGAATATTATGCGCGGAAAATATCTAGCTCACGTCCTGAGCTGATTTTACGATGAACGAGCAGTCTCCTCTTGCGTATCCGTGAAAATATCTACTATCTAACTATCTAAATACTTACTAAATAAAAAATATTTAATGCGCAAGTTTCAACATAATCCGTAAGGATATTAACGCACGAAACAATATTGTTCCACCCGAAGGTCGGTTAAGGTTGATGATGAAAAAATTCACGAAGTCTATGCCCAACGACGAGTGACAGTCACACGTCTTCGTATGTGGGGTAGTTGATTTTTTAATGTCTCCATCAGTCTCCCAGAAAGATTGGGAGCTGAAAATTCTCTCGGCTTTATTTATTCTATTCAGGTTTAGCTTTATTTATTCAATGAGACGTCTACTGAATATGGAACCGAGCCCTCCAGATGAGAAATCAAGAACCTCGCACCGGGTCTGACAACTTCTAGTAATGTACGTACAATTATGTGTTAACTCATAGAACCATGGAATGACGTTATTATTATTATTATAAGTATTCTACCGGTAAAGGTAGGTTTAAATGGACATTTAATTCTTCCCACCCCCTAAATTTCACACGATGTCCCTCTTCAGCCCCACATACCTCCTGCCACCCATCATTCCATCCAAGCTACCCGTTCTTCTTCTCCCTCTTCCCCGCTTACCCAACGCTCTTCCCTCAATCACCTCCTTCAAAACACCATCCCCTTTTATAACCTTTTCCATCCACACCTTCTGCCTTCTCCTAATTTCATCTATCAAATTTCTTTCCTCTCCTACCAATTCTAGCACTTCGTCGTTCGTTTTCTTTTCGACCCACTTTATTTTCTCCATTCTTCTCCACACCCACATTCCAAAAGCCCTAAGTCTATTTTCATCGTCTTTGCGCAAAGCCCACGTTTCAGCCCCATATAGAGCAACGCTCCATATTAAACTTTTCACTAGTCTTTTCTTCACTTCCCTACTCAACGCCCCAGTCATTAGTTCACGCCTACGAGTAAAAGCTTCTTTTGCCAATGCAATTCTCCTTCTCACTTCAATACTGCTATACCCTTTTTCTTCCAACACACTACCCAGATAGCTAAATTGCTCTACCTGGGTGTGGCTTTCAGTCATTATCGACGATTATTTGCCGAAACCACATGAAATGGAACCAAAAGAATCAGTTGCTTCAAAAAGATCAGTACCACCTTCCAGTAACTCAACGAAACAATACTCCTACTGAAGAACATATACTGGTTCTTGTCATAAGAAATCTTAAAAAATCTTCTGAAAAACAAGAGTAACAACTTGGCGCGCAATAAGATACGTATATTTCCTAAAAGGATGTCTAGAAGAGCATTACGCAAGAGCTGTTCGCTTCCATGTACTTAATTTTTCGGTAAAAGTGGTCTCATTGTGTGTCATGATATAGAGGAAGGTGAATACAAAAATAAAAGCATCATCGCCTAAAAGGAATCCCAGGTAACTTTCCCAAACAGCCACATACGAACGTCCCGGTATTTGTTACACTTCTCACATGGAATGAATAGGTACACAACGAGATAAAATAGGGACAAGTACACAAACAAACAAGGCTTAGACGTAAGCATTGTAAATTCATACCATATTTCATTTAGTACTTTCGTAAAACTGAATTTCTCTGCTAACCTTCAGATTTCGACCTCGCGCGAAAAAAAATAGGAAAAAATTTCTACTCTGTAACGTCTTTAGCTAATTAAAGTGGGTATTATGAGTTTAACTTTTTGATCCATTGGGGTTCTTTTTCTTTGGGAGATCACGTAATTGCAGTGAACAGTGCTCTCAGTCTTCCAATTCTAATCATGTAGTGGCTGGTCCACTCTCTAAGTGAAATACATAGTGAAACATGTAGAGCAGTTATTTTAACTTAATCAATCACTTGGGCATATTTTTTCCGAGGAGTACGAAATGAAACCCGGTTGATTCCAAATAAATCATCATTCAATGCAAATGCTGACGAGCCGTGAGGCTAATACCCACATTCACTCGAATTTATCTACGGCAATCTAATATGCGGCGCCGTTCTCAAGAAGACCCTTGTGCACGGCATATTAAATAATCGAGAGCTACAGAATTACACGGAGGAGGAGGGAGGGAGTGAGGAGGACCTATTGAAGAGATTTAGAAGGGGGTTACAAAGGTGCTACAATTAGCCACCATTTCAAAACAATCGAACACTCTCGTCCGCCCCACGCTCCCCCCGATTCTCGTCTGTGACGAGTGCACTACAATACGTCCTCAACAATGACACACTCCGCTGCACATTCGGCGCTAGGGTGCTGACATCTGGACGGCGCGGAACGGAACTTTGGGGTGACGCGCGAGCCTGTCTGTGCGCGAGCAATTTTTTTTTCGTGCCCTTTTTTTCTTTATTACTTTTTTATCTCGCGTTCTCTACGGAGTGCATTTAGAGAGCGAGAGACCCTTAGTTGAGCCCTGAGCGTTAAACCATGAGACGAAGAGTGCGGTGAGAAGGGTCGCCCGGCTGACTGGGTGGTTGGCTGTCTGCTGGTACTTGTGAGACCTGAGACTCTCACCACCCAAATGGAGTGGAGGGAGATGCTTGGAGTGTGAAGGGGGAGAAGGGTTGTGGGAGGGGATGATGGGGGTGCGGGACTAAGCGGGAGAGAGAGAAGGGGTGTAAAAAGCTTGGGAAGGGCTCTCTCTCGTTTTTCGTGGGAGATTGGAGATGGGGGAGGCGATGAGGAGACGGGAGGAGAAAGAGGACTTCTGAGGGTTGCCAGGGTGATCCAGGAGCTTTGGAGAGGTGAGAGGGGAGGGGGGCTTTTAAAGCTTTTAATCTCCTTTCCCGCCAATTTGCGTCGAACGACGATGCTGCCATCTGGTAGGGGAGCGTTCGGGGGTGATGTTGCGACGCGATCGACTCCAATGGTCAGAACCGGGCTCAAATGTCTTGCAACTAAGGTGTTCCTGACAAGAGAAAGACCATCTAAAGAAAAGTAACTCTGCTTAAAATCAGAGCAAATATTGTAGATCCACTATCCCTAGCATCATTCAGAAGCATATCTAAGCTAGCTTTACTTGTGGAATTAATTAAATAGGCATCATAATCGACAACAATAAGTATGTATTTTTCGCAATGAACGATTTTGAAAAATCATCCGTTATAATTATCATAGCTTTACGAATGAATTCGATAGAAAGTATCAAATGTTTAATCAGAAATTATGCTACATGTAAACCATTAATGATTAATATTTTGGAAGCCTCTTAGATTATAAACTCGGCGTAGTAATGAGTATCTGTTTCTGAAAGGGAAAGGTTAACTAAATACCCCCTGCCACACATCCCTCGTGGTGGTGGCTCCCAGGGTATTACGTAGACAAAATCAGTTAGGAAAATGAAATGCAAATGGTGCTAACAGATCGAAAAAAATCATGATTATATAACTCAATTCTTACACATGACTTTTCATGTTAACGATTTTTTTCAGAAAACCACGAATTGGGGAAAAGAAATCTTCGCCCTATCCCCTTCCGAAAACATTATGGGTCTTTTTCCAATCTTCACTCTCTCAGTCATTTATCCCATTATGAGAAATACTATAGGTCTATATTCAAATTACGAAAGTGTTTTTTTTCCGCAGGAAGACCTGAAGCATCATATTCATTAACAGTTACAGAAACTTGGTGCGACACCTATGGAAGGACCACCACCTCATATCCAATGCAATTTCAAAACTACTATTGAACTATTTAAAATACAGGCTATTAATTTTATTACCTAGGTGTAACCATCCTATTTTTTCCTTAATTCTCTCCAGCCAAATAACTTTCAAACTCCCGCGTCATAAAATGCGACAATAAATTGTCATAAAAATATAGTTTTAGATCGATCCCATGCATTTTTCACCTCTCATCCGGTACAGAATGTACAATGCTGGAAGTAACAATGGTGGGTAAATATATTATGGGAGCACTCGTGGTGTGGCACGTGAAGTCGCAGGTGTCACTAAAATGAAAGCGCATCACAAAGGGTCTCCCCTTCGTAATTCCTATGGATAGAAGGTGAGGTGTCGAAAACCTGAGGAATCCACCTGGTAAACGTTGTGGAAAAAAGGCTACAGGTTGATACATTACGTCTCTACTCATCGAATTGTTGGTTTTGGATTCCATCCCATTAAAATGAAGCCAATGGACAACAATGAGAATTCCACAGAGTGTATAAATAGTGTTTCCATCATCGTTGGAGTGGAAATGGAAAGGTGTTCCCAACAAACATCGAGCAATCTTGCTGTCAGAATTTCGGTCCAAAAGAAATTGCACAGTCATCATCACACGGCGATCGCAGCAGAATAAAAGCCATCACTTCTACCGGCCTGGTTGACCTTTTATTCTCACCGGGACATCTATATGAACCGAGAGGAGCACGGTCATCGGGGCTTTGGACAGATGGAGGCGACCTTTCAAGAAATGAGGGGCCAAACCTGCCTCCTCCAGCTCCCGAAACATGATAATCGCCATACATTGCTGTGTGTTACAAAGGGGCATTGTGTGAAAAGTGTCCGTCCGCGAGAAGTTATCTTGTTACCGAGTGAATATTTTTTTAATTGAAGGTGATCATGTTTTCATGGTAGAATTCACTCCTCCCTGCATCGGATGTGACTCCTAATTCCTCATCATGAGGAGTTAAGGATCTCTACAAGGAAGGATACGAGGCTATTACTTAGGAAAAAATAGGTTACTGAAAACATAGAGTGAGTATGAGCAGCAGAGGAGTATCCGTTTTTTATAATAATGAATACCGTTGCTAAGAAATTAAAATACCGAAATCACATACTTATTACTTGACGACTGGCATATATCATAAATTGATATCGAATTAAATTATAGGCGCACGGAAAGGGTTAGCGTCTCCCACTATAAATGTATTATCAAGAGTGTTATTTTTTCATTCCGGGGGGTTAAGATATATTTATAGCGGTCAATAAAAGGTACAAAAAAACATATGGGGATTTCTTCCAGCAAATTAAGTTTTTAATATCATCAATAATTACGTTCATCGCCTATTTACACGGTTACTGTCAATATCCCCGATATTACTCAACTAATTTAAAGCACGAGTTGTTGGGATAGACTAAATTAATGACTCTCCAGGGGGTTGTGCTTCAAACCCTCGGGATTGTCTCGAGTAGGTAACCAAGGAGTCACGTGGTATAAACACAAATGGTTTGAAAATATGGTGTGTTAAAACCGCTGATTACAACCTCATTCATTGTTTACACTCGTGTTTTATCTCATTTGGGGGCTCTAATAGTTTAGACAGATGAGAAAGAAACAATTGAAAACAATTTATAATGCTGTAACGAGCGATTCGGACACTAAATTTGCGAACAATTTCTGTTTGTACCACATGACTCCTTGGTCACCTATTCGAGATAATTCCGACAGTTTCAAACACAACCCCCAGGCCGAGAATCAGGTATCAAATCCTACATCAAATATATGATTTTGACAAATGCATATCCTAATAAATATAAAGGATGCAGTTAAGGGGTACGTGAAATGTTAGCTTTAAATGATACTAAATTGTTAGTTAAAGCAAAGTTAAGCTCCCGGGTATGGGTCTCGGTTCATTTGAGCCATTGAATCATTTGAAGAAAAATATATATTATAATAGCATAAATTTTATTGATGTGGAATTAAATCTACTTAATTCCTTTGTATCTTTCATTTGAGGCAACAATCTATATATATTAATTTTGTATGTGTCTGTCATTCAGTCCATTCGTCATTCTGTATCTGTGCATAATGAAACCCAATAGTAATACTCCACACTAATTTAATGACCCGGGTTTCGGCAACTCAGTGCCATTTTCAAGGTTATTATAAATGGCACTGAATTGCCGAAACCCTGGTCGACCATCATTAAATTAGTGTGGAGTATTACTATTGAGTTTCATTATACATATTAAAAACTTCCACAAAGTTACGCCTGAAACGACTTCTTTTATTCTGTATCCGTTTTGTTTCGTTCTCTCCCAAGTTTTCATCTACATGTACACGATACCCTGCAATCCACCGCGAGGGCGAGTGGAAAGGGGTGAAGATCACTAAGCATGTACTATTGAAATTAAAACAAGCAACTATAGGGTCTCATGCAACTAGATTGTTAGTATCTATAGTATTTACGGAATTAATACAAGCATCATGCACTACAGACTACTCTAAAATATTTCCCCTACTTATCCCTTTGCTATGCTGCCTATTCTGTTCTCTTATAGTACGAGGGAAAAATTACATTTTGACTCTATCAGTACGACAATCCATCTCTCTAATCTTATTTATCTGGTCGAATCTAGCGTAATACGCTGGTGTTTTTAATATGTCCCTAAAATCTTCAGTAAAGCTATCCGATTCAAATTTCTCTAATAGATTTATTTTGTACTTTTACCTACGCCCTGATAATTATTCCCACCCTAATTCTTATATTAATTCTGAAACACTGCTCAACCTATCGTAACACCTTTTAACGAACCTAGCTGCTCTACGCTGCACACTGTCTAGTTCTCTGATGAAACGTAGTTCATTCGGATCCCATGCACTGGCTGCATACTCAAGGTGGGGCCTAACTAGTGGAAAGTAACATGGCTCTTTTGTCTTCTCATCACATTTCCCAAGTATTTTTTTATTTTATCCTACCTTTCTCTTCGCTAGATTCTCACACCGATCTGTGTGGTGGGAACAATTTACATCAACCACAACCGACAGCGGTAACCGTGGTAGACAAGCGATGGCGAGATACGATAAATTCTATGAATAAATTAAATTCTGAACTTAGCATGCACGTGCTAATAGATCCACGAAAAGGAAATCCTTATGAACGCCCCCTCGCGATGCGCCGAAATTTTTGAGAAACAGTGTATTGCGCGACAGAGAGAAGGTAATATTTCGGCACGCCCGTGAAACTAAAAGAGGAACCCACCCGTGCAAGAGCGCGTCCCTTGTCTTGCTCTCGCTGGGCCGACGGCAAACAATTCCCGTTCAACGCTCACCAGCCTTGTGCCTCCCACTCCCCCACCCAACCACCCACTCGCACCGCGCCGCGACAAAAATGCCCTTTCTCCACACCCGAAGCCCGACCAATGACGAATGTGGGGAGCTCGGGGAACCTTTATCCAATCAGGAACAACTACACAGGTATCCACATCTCATTCCAATATGGCGTGAGAGAAGAAATGAGTCTGGAATCGATAAGAGTGGCAGACTCGATTCGGGGGCGGGAGGAGGGAGGGGATGGTAGGGGGGTGGTTGAGCGGGGAGAGGGAGGGGAACGAAACAAGGGGAGGGGGAAATGAATAAAAAAAGGAATTCAGCGAAGAGGAGCGTTGAGGGTGCGGGTAGCATCATTCGCGCAGAAACGCGGTGATAGAGGGTGTAATCCAATACCATACCCGTTTCTCTTTAGGATGGGAATACCCCACCGTCCTAAATAGAGATGAAACTAAGGCAGGAGTGGAAATCCTCATAGTAAAAATAGGTGATTCCCACGTTCAGTTACAAGTTGACTGAATTTTTTGACGAATGAATGATACTCTTTTATCATTTCCCTAAGTTTTTTCATCAAAATATTTCACGACTGGTGACAAACCACTCCCTGTCACGCATCATTGCGGCGGCTGCAGATAAACAGATGAATTGATGAATTCATGGAAATATACAGTAAACAGGAACCGAATTCCTGAGAATTAACCTCGAAAATGGGCCTTCAGGACGTGCCACTGAGTTAAGGTAACAAAATTTGTTGCAAGTATTTTGTGCAGACCGAACCTTCACCACTATTGAGAATGTCAGTAAGTTAAGACAATGAATTACATGCTTCAATTTTTGCAGGAGTATAATTAATGTTTTTCGTTGGATAATTTAACCTGGCAAAACAATTGATTCGCTATAGCTGTAGTTTTAAGTATTGTTAAGATCAGTTTTCTTCAACCAAATCTGAAAATCATCGGCATCACTGTCGTATCTTACCGTTTTATATCATTTAGAACTAATTAAAGAGGTGAACAAAGGATGGGTTAGAAAGATATTTGTGACATCATTGGGTGCCAAGCATTTTTCCAACGGGACTTGTTATCATTTTTACCATGTTCATCGATTTCATAGACACTGATTACTATGAGCGTAGTTTCTGATTTCATGAGCACCCACTATTGCGTTTTGGAGTATGACACGATGGAAAACTCTAAAGTGAGTTCACAGAAATCAGCTGAGAGGGGGCAAGTCAGGAATAGGTGTGGATGAGAGGAAGCTCAGCGTGGGAGTTATAACCCAGAGAGATAAATGAATTGAGGGGGGTCAGAGGAGGTGGGAAAGGGTATATGGTTCAAGGGGAGTCGGCGGTAAGGGTCTCCGTCAATGATTGACGCTTTGCGTTGGCATGCGGTGGGTCTCGTTCGGGAGGTGGGGAGATATAAAGTGAGAGGAGGATGACGGGATTGACATTAGAACGGATTGTGTACATGTGTATGTATGCGTATACTCTTATATGTCGTTGAAAGCGCGTAGGAGGTCATTTGATTGGGAATGGTACGACGGAAGAGAACATCGTGAGAGGAGTTCGGAAGGTTTGTGCACTGCCCACGCTGATATACGATGCATGAGCGATAAATACTTTGAATAAAGGCGAGAAAAATTATGCAAGTCATTGTGATGCATTAAAAAAGTAACGAATTTACCATACATCAGTTGGGATATTCTATTTCAAAAATTAATATATTATGTTGGACAAAAATATTTTGAAGAAATTATAGTTATCGGACAAATTATTATCAACATATTAATTATAATTATAAAGCTAAATATTAATGAGTGCGTGCGGAGTCCATACAAAAAAAACAGCACTTAGTCGATAGTAGCCTGAATCACTTTAAATTAGGTACTCTAAACTCACTTTTGTTATTATTCCAGCTCTACACGTTTCACAATATCCGTTCCTCATTGACAATTTTCATTTTCTATTGTATCTTGATGTGATGTATCCTTAGCCAACTTTTCTCTGTATCCTTCTTATTCCGCTATCATTTCATTCTCATCCTACGTATTTTATAGTTCCCCATCTTCCAATCGAGTTCAAGGTTTCAATTCTCTACCAAACATTCAAAAAGCTTCTCCAATTCACAAGCATGCTCATCAAAGAAATAAATTTCTTGTGTTGCGGTTCTATAAGATGCGTCTGCTTTTAAATCGCTCCCCGCAAGCCAATCATGGGCCAAAGACAACCGGAGATATTTACTCCGACATGCAAATAGAAAACTTACCTCTGAAGGTTAGAATATTAGTACTGAACTGATTGGATGCAAAACAAAATTAAAAAATTAAATTGAACTATGAGAGATTTATAAATTTTTAATTCAAGAACTCGTTAATAGGCCTAAATTATGAACTCGAACGTCTACAGTAAAGATAGGCAAGATTTGTAAAGGGACGGTACGATAACTATATTAGTGTATTATTATTAATATCAGTCTATTAAAAGAATTAAAATGGGAAATATTGCCAGATCGTAAGTTGAACTTTAGATCTAATATCTCAAATAAATGCCAAGATAACATTTTCGCTGAATATGTTAAAAATATTTTGCGATCCCCAACTTACTATGGCAGGCTGGACCATAATCACAAAATTAGAGAAATTTATTGCCGAACGGACAGACTCAAAATGTCCTTTATTCCTCGTACAATTAGGAATATGAATAGCGGTACTAAGAGTACGAGTGTACTAACTATGCTATCCAATACGAGTGTATCAATGGATAGCATAGTTTTTTTTAAATTGCAGTTTAGCGTAGTATATTATTACATGCTTGGTATTAGTTCAACCCCTGTCACACACCTTTATGGTGGCTTGCAGGGTATTATGTGACGTAGATGAACTGCTGGGGAATACGCATATCTAAATGGCTAAACTATTGAAATATTGTAGTCTGTAGTGCATGATGCATGTATTAACAACCAATCCCTTTATTACTGTGTAGATACTAACCATATAGGAGCATGTGACCATATTATTTGCATATTTCCATGAAGTACCTTAGTTGCATGTCAATGTTTGGTGATTTTCACCCCCTGCCACACACCCTCGCCGTGGCATGCTAGGTATTGCATGGATGTAATTGTAGATCGGTGTCACCAGAGAGCATTCATTTCGCAGTGAATTACGAGTTCGAACGTCGCTGATTCCCGTGGGGAGAGTGTAGCCGGCGGAATCTCGTGGGCGGGCACGGAAGAATTGAGGGGTAGGATGAGAGAGGGAGGGGAGGGAAAGCGTGGGAGAAAGAGCGGGGAGGAGAAGGGCAGGAGCCGAGGACTCGTATGAATTGGAGGGCGGCAAAAGTGTACTCGTGGGAAGCAGACTGCTCTTCTCGGCCCCATTTAACTCCGCGCCGACGATCCCCTAATTGCGTCGACCAAATGGCGGACGATGAGGAGCGGTTAAATCCTCCACCTCCCAACCTCTCAGAGTGAGTGAGTGAGAGAGAGGTGGAAGGGATTGACGCGTGAGAGAGAGAGATGGGAAAAGAGAACGTGGGTGGGCGAGGGTGAGTTGGCGGTATGCAGAAGGGAAAAGGTATTTTTTTTATAAGAGGGAGGAGTGCGCGTGTGGGATGGGAGGGTGGGAAACGGGTATGAGGAGAGCGAGAGGGAGAGAAAAATGCTGAAAAGGGTTTCGTGGCCCGGTGGGCAGTAATACGAGGGTGGCAGAGTTCGTTGATGGCGCTGCTGATAGCGACGGTCCCGGCACCACAGGAGCGGCGATTATCTGGGTCACGTGACGCCGCGGGACACACGGACACACGCACGCACATGCTCGTTCACTCCTCCTCCCCCCCTCCCTCCCCATTCTGCTCCCGCAGCGATCTCCGGTTCTTCCCCACCACTCTCCCACCAAGTCCTCCCACGCAATGGATCCGCGGGGCGGGCAAACGTTGGGAAACGCTGAGGAAGAGGAGGTGGCAAAAAGTGTCGCGCCCCAGAGAGGATGAGGCGAGGAGAAGGAACGCAAAGGCATGCATGCACGTGTGACGTGACATGCTCGTGACGCCGCGGCAAAGGGATGCGCGCTGACTCCCGCTCACTCGGAGGTGGCGCCCGCCAGCGGCGGCCGGGTCGCGAACTACGAGCCGACGCTTTTAATAAAAAAAGTGAGGAACGGAAAGCGAGAGAGAGGGAAGAGAAGGACGACGGAGTTGATTACGATGAAGGGCCCTTCTATTGAGGATTTTACTCCACGAGGGTTTTATTTATCCCCTTTTGTTTGCCTAACAGCCCCTCCTCCTACCGCGAGCCTACAGCTACGCCCCGCCATCCGCCCATCGATGAATATGCCATCCGCCCCGGTGACACAAATGCACACCTCGATGCGGTGCTGGCGCCTCCTGCTCTTTTCTTTTATTTTTGAGCGCCAAGTGGACGTCGCGTAATCGCCGCCGCCGCTGCGTTCATGAACTGCGAGTGCTAATGCGGAACTGCGTTCGCTACGGTCATTAAGCAAGCCTAGCACTTCCCTAAATCGACGGCAAACCTCCCATAAAGTACTTCTAATGTGTCAAGAATCATCATCAGAGTAAATTGTAGAGGGCAATGCTTAAGTGCTAGGAATGTAGTGCACCACCATTTCGATTTAAACGTTTTAAGCATTCACCTATCGCACTGACCGAAGAGTTCATTACAAAGCGACAGAACGAAGCCCTCTATTTTGTTTAAAAAACACTTAACGTTTATGCTAATATTGAGCCGAAGAGATTTGAGTGTTTGTTCCTTTGCCCAGTTAAACGTGTTATATAATGGACGCGTACAGTGCTGCTGCTAGGACTGGCTTCAATGAGGCAGTGAACGCGGGGGAGGATTAATATCATAGAAAAATCTTCATTAACATAATTAAAAAATCGCGTAAAAACTGGTCTATTTTTGTCATGCTCAGGTAAAAACGACCATCCCATGAGTCCTAATGTGGGTTTCCCCCTCAAGGACTCACTTCTTAATTTGTATTCATCAACAGACAACTCCTAGCGAATAAAATGCCTTTCATAACAAATGTTAGTTTTGATAGTATGCTCGATTACGATGCACTACATCGCCATCAATGCCGCCACCAGGAAACCAGATATCTATTACCTTTCATTTTGTTCATAAAGGTTATATAGCCTCTAGGGTAATATTGCCTTTATAATAACTAAAATACGTTAATGACTGAACGAGATAACTACAAAAACGCAAACAAAATTTTCATTACCACTGCGAGCCCAGGGTAAAAAGTATAAAGAAATCGCTTTAGGATAGATTATGTGCTTAGATGGGATGAATTAAAGCAATAGAGCAACTAACTAAAAATATTAATTTCGAAATATCGAAATCATTTAAATTACATGTGCAGTATTGATCGTATAAAGTAAAGTTTCAGGTGCTCTAATTTTAAGATCAATATAAAATCGTTTACTCTAACTTCGTGCTGAACCTTCCTTGAAGCCGAAAGATAGGAATCCAAGTCATTGGGTTGCCAGTCCAGTCTTTTGCCGACTCGACTAGACTACGAGTTTTCCCAATCCAAAACATAGGAAAATATCACAATATAAATAACATCTTCCCTTTCGCGAATCCGGGATGCTTTGCGTGTGGCGCCAATCAGATCGAGAGCCACGAGGAGTACTTAGCGGATTCAATATCGCAGACTTGTGGCGCTAAGTAGATATCCCTCGCGACAAGCATATTCTACACCACGCTCCTTTTCGTGCGAGGACGACCCGAGAGCCTTCTCTGTGGGACAAGCGGCTAATTTGGACGAGCAGGATGGAAAGGCATTCAAAGAAAGGCGGTCCGGGCGGCACACAAAAAAGCTTCCCGGCGTACTCCCTTCCCCTGACTGAGGAATGGGACGGACACAAAAGAAGGACGGGAGAAGAGAGAGAGAGAGATGTCGTGACTAATTGAGGGAGAAAGGGTCGGGAAGGGAATGAGGATTGAAATGGGGTAAAAATAAAAATCTCCCGAAAGTTCGCGTTCAAAAGTTAAAAAAAAATAATAAAGGCGTGTCGCATCCTGCGTCCGAGGTAGCGGGGGTCTTCCACTCTCTCACGTATAACGCTGTGGATGATGATGAATGCCGTTTAATTACTCCCCCACCACAAACGCCTGATCCCGGCGGGAAGAGGAGTTAGACCCCTGACGTTTCATGACGCCAGATCTTTTATTTTCGCGAGGAAAGGCCCGCGGACTCCGTCCGTATTCCCTTTCTCGCTCCCTGTCCCTCGCCATTATTCCCCTTTCCCGTAGCAAATTAAGCAGCAAAATGCGCAAGGTCTCTTTTTTTATTTCGGGAGACGAGTGAAAAGGGGGAAACGAAGATAAAGAAAGGGAAGAATAGAGAGGGAGGTAGTCTTTTTTTGCTGCGTGACATAAATGACGAGAAAGATGTCATGATGTGCACAATGTCACGTTTTTTTTCGTTAAAGAAGCTAAAAAATGCAGGAATAAGATAAATATGGACAGAATGAACGAAGAATTTGAGTTGTGGGGGATAAAGTAGCAACAATTAGTTTAATTTCATGGAGAAATTTTTTTAAAATTAAACTCATTAAAATAAAACAATGGTAGAGGTACATTCAAGCACGATATTCACACTTTTTAACGGAAAAATATTATTAAAATAAAAAGTTTCACTCCATACGTGTGAGCGAGGTTGTGAAAAAATTTTGATAAATGTCATTATAACCAATAATCCCTTTATTACTATGTAGATACCTACTAGCCATCTAGCTTCACGTGACCCTTTTATCTAACATTTTTTCATAGAGTAGTTGCAATGGGTAAATATTGCATGTTTGGTGATATTCACCCCTTGCCTCACACCCATCGCGATGGCATTTTTACATAATACACTTCAGGCCACCATAAAGGTGTGTGGCAAGGTGTGAATTCACACCAAACATGTATTACATTGTCATACATAAAAAGGATTATTAAAAATATACTAGTATAAACTTTTGAATTTTTACAAAGGATAAAAATGGTAAAGCAAGCATGCAATATCATGCTGTTAGTTGGGTTAGCCTAAAGTCCTTATACCAACATGAAACTAACTATGCTATCCATTGATACACTCGTATTGGATATATTTACAGCTATTCATATATCTAAGAGGACGAGCAAAAAATGACATTTTGAATATGTCCGTTCAGCATCAATTACTCTAATTTTATGATTAAGGTCCAGTCTCCCATAGTAGGTAGGGGTTCGCAAAATATTTTAACATCGTCAGTGAAAATCTTATCTTGGAATTTATTTTAGTTACAATGATTATGTAAATATAAAATAATAATATTTACAATGATTCCCATTTGAATTCACTTAATAGACTGGTTACGCTAACATAGTTTTCGTGCCGTCCCTTTACAAATCTTGCCGATACATGCTTGCAGGGTATTGCGTAGATATACGTGTAGTGTGACATTATGGGCAAGCCCTACTCTCCAATTCCATTCAGACCATCCATTTCCTCGTTTCCCATAAGCGCTGCAGGTTCTTCGTTAATAGGCTTCCCTCCAACCTAAGCGGTCGGCGGGAAAGATGAGTTTCACTCCTTCCCCAACGCTTGCGAATACGCGCGCGAAATTCCCGCGCCCGCGGGGCAAAACTACCCCCACCTCCACAAACCCCATCATGCCTCCCGACTTTCGTTCATAACCTCGCCGACCCACGGTTCCCCTTCCCCTCCCTTCATAACCTCTCGCCCAAATGAAAGCGCGTGTGTAATGGGCAACTACGTATGACTGACTGTGCTGCGGAGACGAGCACAAAACACGCTGTAGCGTATCAACTGCTTCCGTTTGCCAGGGTCTCCTCCCTCCGCGGTTCGTATACGGGAATGGAAGGCGAGGGTGGAGGTTTTGAGGCATTTTGCGGGTGGTGGAATGATACAGGGGTTGGCGCCCCTTTTTACTCATTCACGTCCCTCCAAACGGCCGTCTCCTCCGGTTTGTCGGAATGAATTCCCTTCTCCGGAACAAAAAAGGAAAGGAATGAGCGCCCATAGATTCAAAAACATACATGAACACGCCCAATGGGCGGACTTGTGTGACACGTTTATATTCGTGCTCTCAATTATTACCCCCACACCTACATCATCCCTCGCCTGATACCGTGGGAAAAAGGGGCTTAGTGCGTTTCATTTTTTTTGTTTTTCGGTCTAATACTTGCATTTCATTCCTGTCGTGGGGTTGGTGTCGGCCGCGTTTAATTACAGGTGAGACGTCCTTCGCAACAGTATCCATACAGATTTACCAGCGTTTTTTTCTTTCAATTCAAGCCAGCGGATGCTTTTCAGCCCTTTGAACGGATCGTTTTTTCCACCGAAAACCTGTGGAAGTTTGTCAAAGGCATTATAAAGTTTACTGAGACTGACTCACCTCATTTTCAAAGAGTTTTAGTGGTGGATATATTTCCCATGTTTTTAAACGGTTTCTTAATTGGATAACTATGGAGTTTGGGGCTGACAGATACGCTTAATAATTTCTCCCTCAACATTTTAGGAATAACCTACACTAAAGCAGTATGAAACCATCCTATTAAATGACGAGTAATTAAATTCTACCCAGTTCACACAATCAGGTTAAGTAAGGTTAAGTAAGACATTAAATATCCAAATTTACACCATCACAATTTCTAATCAAAATTACTTTGCTTTCTTTTCCATCATTTTTGCCCTTTACCTCCTATTCGTTTATTCGTTACACACCTCATAAGATGTTTTACATATAACTTAATATAATGAAATTTTGTTTATCTTTGTGGTTCGGGGAAAAAGCTTAAAAAAATATTAATCAAAATTTCATGGAGCACCTTATCTGAAACATCGCATAAAAGAAAAATTTGCCTTTCCAAACCTTAACTTCTCAATCATGTAATGAGCGTTAATTAATAAACATTAGCTTCATCTCGTAGCTATTTCATCTTCTAAAGCGTATACGTATTGATTCATTCCGATACAATTCTAGAGTAAATAATGGTGCACAATTGGACGTACACTACGTTTGTGCGATTGACGTACCAGACAATGTAGTTTGAGAAAATTAGTACATCATACAATTTTGCAATACCAACACTTATAAATCGTTAAAAAATTCAAAATAAAGTCACTGTAAAAGCGCTACTTGTTTCATCTCATGAGCTATCCACTTCCCTCATCAGTGGCATATTGTATGAAAAATTAAATAAAATGTTCTATACTAAGCTGGATTTTTGTTACGGTTGACGATGGCGCATGAGAAAAACAAATACCTACCTACCGAATCAATATTTTCTATTCGAACCTATGTAAACATTTTATTTGGCGAACGACCGTATTATCTCCATTTTCTTACAAGAAACCTTTCCAATGGCTGAATGACACTTATATTAGTTCACAATTATCTTTTTACCAAACGTATTGTTCCGCGATTCAAGGTTTTATTAGTGAACCTACTCAAATTACCTGCTGCGCCCGATTTCAGGATGTGCTGTTGTAAAAAACCATTAGAACCAATCTATTATAATTTAATTCTCTTTATATTCTTGTATCCTATACTAACCTAATTCTCCTTAATTCTTGTATCTCCACTATTCAATGACCTCTCAATAAGGTAAAATAAAGTAACACCTAATTCTGGTTTTAAAACGTGCAGTTAACGATAGATCTTCAACCACATCTACGTAAATCCCTGCGAGCAACCGCGATGGTGTATGGCAGGGGGGAAAGATATAAGCGATAATCACTAGTTGCAGAGTCCTGAATGCTGGGTACCGAAATTTCAAGTCCCTTGAACCAACATTAGGGTTTTTTTCGCCCAATTATCACGAAGCATGAGCTAGAAACAGAACTAAATGACGGCTATTACGCAGCAATAATAACTGGTGTTAGTTAACCCTAGAACAAGTAACTAAACCATTGGGAAATGCTAAGAAATATCATTTTTATAACTCCTCTCAACATATTTTTAATGTTACCGTATTAACCACAATCACCATGAATGGGTGAATTTAGCGTTAATAGAGTTTACAAATTTAAACAGACATTTGGGTGGTTATATCTCTATAGCATATCTTCCTGCCCGGGCAGTGTGAAGATGGCGAACTTTTTATCGATGAAAGGAAGAAAGAAATTCCTCATATCTTCAACGCGAACCTATCTCTTTAATCTTGCTATCTCGGCTGAATCGACCGCGGTAGGAAGTAATAGGGTAGTTTCCTATTATTTTTTTATTGTCTTGATCGAAAGTTTATAACCTCTGGAGTACGTGTTTTAAGCCGTTTGATTTTTGAATGACGTTAAGTATTTTTCCTCATTAATTAAAAAGTGAAAAAAATCAATGGCGCGAAAACGCGACGGCAAACTATTGCATGCCGGTTAATCCTACGTGTGACGTCAAACTATTTCCCCTACCCGCCACCAGGGGGTGCGGCGGACGCTTCCGAGTAGACGCTGCAGTCCGTTAAAGCTTATTAACTAGTAACGGAGGTGTATTTATTTCGTTAATTTATTATAATTAACTTTTATTTATTTATTCAATATTATTTATGCAGTTGATTCATTTAAAATTAGTTAGTATTCCTTTCACAATCATACCGTGAAGTTCGCCCATCGCCGCACGACCTTCACGTCATGCTTCGCCGTAGCAGAACACTCCACGAGCAGGATGTCCTTGATCCTATAAAACGGCTATTTATACAATGCTTAACTGAGAAGTCTTTTCGAGCGTTGATAGTTTTCACAGGCTATTACTAATACATATTCACTAGAGCTGAGGG
Source organism: Platycnemis pennipes (assembly GCA_933228895.1). Classification (NCBI taxonomy): domain Eukaryota; kingdom Metazoa; phylum Arthropoda; class Insecta; order Odonata; family Platycnemididae; genus Platycnemis; species Platycnemis pennipes. The sequence goes on along the minus strand of OW121857.1, from coordinate 33,025,657 downwards.
GCCCTGAAATACAATGGTAAGTTCAGAAGACGAATTTTCCTATGCCTCGCAACGTAAACTTCTAATCTACCTGTTACGTCAGCAAGAAGGCAGCGCACCCCGCCATTTCAGAGCCTTTTCAAATGGCCTTAAAATTAACATTTAATTCTCTAGTAAACTGGGATTTCTCAATACAAACTTTTAGCGTAAATTAAATACATTTATGGCAGGGCACAGATCGCAATTAATGAAGTCTATTTTATTTGATGAAGAAAACTACCCTATTATCCAAGGATACAAAATGAGGGGAACTACAGGCGGCGTAAAGAAAGGAACTGCCTCCCATCCCTGAATTCCGCAAGCTTTCAAGTATTTGGTGTAATCTGATTTCTTCAATTACAGGTTATTAACTGCTATAGGGAAGGAGTAGAAATAGGTTTTTTAGGTGCTCCAACGGATAGAGCATATTGCACCGTCTAACCTACTCCAAAACAAAGAGGCACTGTCCGAGGCAGGATCTGAGATCACGGCCTTTGGTAAACACCGTAGTCTCATGCGTGACTTTGTGGGATTTGCTTGGCATTGTAAATGAAAATAGTGGCTTCATAATTCCACATAAAATTAATTATAATACGACCTAGGTTCCGTTATCATCTCCCGATGACGACAGGCTCCATCGAAACCCAGGTTCTATTACAATAATTTTATGTGAAATTACAAAGTCACCCCTTTCATTTACACGACCTTTGGGTTGAGTGTTAAGTAGAGAACTTCTATTTCGAGGGCTTGGTCTGGAAACCTTGAAGAGGCAGGCGTTTTTTTAAGGGATATACCGGTTCCCACTCAAGTGCTGCGAGGAGAGCTCTTAAGGTTGAGTATTACGTCGGTCGAATGGGATGTTAAACCATGCATCCCTCGACACCTTTTTATCTACACCTACATGATACTCTGCGAACCACCACGAAGATCTACGAAGTAGCAGGGGCTGAAAGATCACCGTACATGCTGCATTTACGTGTAACTGACAGCTACAGTCCTACTACTTCACGGAAACGTTAAATATAAAAGTAAGGCGCAACTAATTGATTAGTATCTACAAAGCAATGAATTGATCACTGACTAAACTGGAATTTCTTTAAATATATTAATCCATATTACATGCCCATAGCATGAACGACTTAGCAATGCTAAAACCTGATTCATGCACAGAAGACTACTCGAACAATATGTCATTCACCTATTCCATTGCTAAATTACGTATTATGTTCCCTAATGTTTCGCGAGAAATCTATATATATTAATTTTGTAGCGTGTCAGTCAGTCAGTCAGTCATTCTGTATCCGTTTTGTTTTGTTCTCTCCCAAGTTTTGAGCTGAAAGAGTGAGGTTTGGTGTGCTGAGTGTGGATTCTCTGTCTGTATGATTTGGTAGTAGTTTTGGATTTTTAGCAGTTTGTGGTGCAGAGAAAAATGCAAAAAATGTGGTTTTTGAGAGTGGGAGGAAACATATAATGAAAATGTGGTGTAGAAAAAAGTACAAAAACATATAGGATAATTAGAGTGGGACACATTTCTCTATTTATAAAGCAGCCATTTCCTTCTCTCTGCATACGAAATGCTTATGAATAGTTGGTGCACAAAAGTGTAAAACAATGCAAAGACTACTGCCTGCCTGAAGCAAAAGCACTACAGCCACCTATTGGTAATGTGTCATCAGTAGTTTCCAAACACTGTAAAAGCTCATTTGACACTAGAACACAAAGTTCACCTTAAGAGCACACCAGACAGACTGCCTGCAAAGCAGGCCGCAGGTCTGCTAGTATCATATTTAATTTTCTAAAATCTTGATTTCCTTAGTTGTGAGAAAGGTGATGCTGACACTAGGTTCGCTTCACCTTTACTCCGTTCCCTGAAAAATTCCGATCTTAATCCAACTACACAATCATACTAAAAGGCGTGAATGATCTCAGCCTCAGGTCTGTTCAATCGAATATATAATTACGGCGGTTTGGCTTAAGATCAATCAGATGGTACAGCCGGTTAACAGAGGCGAGCGGCTTAACGCTCGAAGGGTGTTTCACCTTCCCCGCCGCGGCAGCCGCATTCGCCGGGAAGTTCTCTACCCAGGGCGCGGAAGCGGAGCCCGCCGCCGCCTGCCTACCGTAGCAGATATTATGCCACCGGACGGAATGCGCGGAAACACAGGTATCCATCCAATTCGTGGCCTTGGAGTGGGCGGGGTCGCGGACGCTCCCCTCGGTGGGCGTGGCCGAAGTAAACGCGGGGGCGGAGGGACGCCACCGAGTCGGATCGGGGGGAGGGGCGACGGGAGGGGAAGTGGAGGCGGGCGGGGGTGGTTGGAGTTGGGAAGCGGGTGAGGGAAGGGGACAACTTCAGGTGAGAGAGGGGGTGTAGCGTGTCATTGGGCGGGGAATGAGATAGCCGGGGAAAACTAATGGGGTTCACATGTCCAGAGAGGCTTGGGCTGCTACCTTCCTGGCTCTAGTTATTTTACGCCAGTCAGTTAACTACGAAATATCCCCACAACGTCCAAAGCTGAAGCTCAGTCTGTGGTGAGGGTGTATCTCACCAAGTACCATGACGATCGGAGTGTGAGATTCACCTCGTGAACTGGGAACAAGAGAGTCGTTGTGGTCCCTCCGCTTATCCAGTAAAAGATGTTGAAACCCACACAGAAGATCACACACATTGGGGTATTTGGAAGTGTCCAAAGGCTTCTCCCGGATTTGAATGCGGGACTTTTGGTAATTAGCCCAATACTTAACTCTTTGAGCTACTACGTTGTCTTGCAATGAAATATACTAGATGAAACGTCATAAAAGGAGAGTAAAATTGGCTGATTTTCTGGGAACTTTCAACCCGAAGGTTACTCAGAAAGCTATCGGAACTATTGCGTGATACTGACCGAAATTTCGGTACAGAATGTTAAGCTAAGTTTTACAGAAAACATGCGTGAAATCGATACCTATGATATCATTATTTGAACGTTTACGTTTCCCAAGGAGTAACCGACTCGCCGATGGAACCGTTTGGTTGCAATTAAATGGCTTGACAGTTATTTCCAAGTAGGTACATATGAGTTAAACCATCTATGAGGCATAACAAACCAATATTGGAAAAGAACACTTGTTAAAAATCCATTCTTTTAATTCAAAACCGACATAGGTTTCATCAACTCAGTAGGTGGGGAGTCGCCCACTACAACTCCCACTTGCAAGGTGGGGTTAATCTGAAAGTTAAGTGGCTGAAACCTGGGTAGGTGCTGAATTAAAAGTGTGGAGAATGGGGGTGTTTACTCGGAACCGAAATCGCAATTTCGTACACGAAATCATTAGATGGAAACAAAAAAAGAATTTTAGTGAAAAAATTAATCTTCTAACCACAACTATTCACCAATAGATCAAAAATTAAAATAAACAAAAGGTGACGCCCACCGAAAAAGCAGCTGTGATAACATTGACGTCATTTTCCTCCTATCCTTGACTGCTTTTCGTGGAAGAGAAGGGAGTGGAGGGGAGTTCTCGGAAGGTCTGCTCGCACAGATGCTGACGCAACTGTCATATTGGCAGAGTCAGCTGTGTCCCCCCCATTGCAATAAGGCGATGTATTCGCGGGCTCAGTTGTGATTGGACGAAGTCGTTATACGTCAGAGGTTGCACCACGCCCACTTTTCCGAAAGGGTTAAAAACATCAGTTTTTCGCCGCTTATAAGTCGATAAATAATTGACGGATCAGAAAAAGGAAAAATGCGGGTCTTTTATTTTACAAACTATCAGATTCGGCAATAAAAAAATGTTGTAAACGACCCCATTACCAAGTTATCTTTTTCTATATTGAATTCGTCATTTTCACAAAGTTATGCCTAAAACCATTTCTTATACAGATATAACATCCATAATTTGACAGAGAAAAGAAACAAGAATTTGCTCTTATTCTTCATATACTTCACGCTTAAAAACCTTAACTGCACGCTTAAAGACTTGGATGAATGGTTAATCCAGTCACTAACTATTAAAATGATAGAACGGTGGGGACATGATCAATGATTTTCAGTATTCGTTGATGATTCTAATTGCTGTTATGGCCACCTTCATATGGTCATGAGGGACTTTTCGTACCAATTCAAAGATGACCATCTTCTCCCCATAATAAAAGCATCCACCTGAGACAGATTTTCTTCAATTAATGGTCAAAAAGTCATTTGGCCTTCCCAAGCTTAACCCAAGCCATCCTTTGACAAATCAAGCGCACACAAAAAAGATCCGCAAATGTGTATCGCACGGCAGTAATGATCCAGATCGCTGATACAATCCCGATGACGGAAAAAATTAACGAATCGAAATCCCGTGAATGGTGAAATGTAGATCGAATAACGACAGCGTCGCAAGGAAGAGTCTTCCTCAGCGCTTATTTATCTCCGTTCCAAACAGAAATAAAAGCAGTGTCGTCAGACGTCCGCATTCCCGATTATTTTTCGATTCGCCGTGGATTCGTTAAGAAAAATCTATTCAGTATCTCCGCCGATGCACGCGCGGAATGAAAGGGAGGGAGATATGCATGCTCAGGGAGTTGCTTGGGATGATTTCTCGCCGTGGACAAATCCGAAGGGAGATAGGGATGAAAAGAAAACGAGTCATCGAGAGATCCTGAGAGAGATAAAGAGGTCGACAGTAGCGTTGGCGATGGAAGACATTCACGTCCGTAATTTTTTTGATGCGGAGAAAAAACAAATATTGTGATGGCAAAGAGGGGATGTGGGAGGAGAGAAGGGAATCAAGTTGGATTCTCCGCGGAGGCGCGCACTTAATATCAACCCAGGGGACGCGAAAAATAAAAATAATGATCTTCCACGTCTACCGTGACCCGCACTTGTTCAATTATATACAGTGGGTCATTTCGCCGTCCCGTCCTCAACTTGCCCTCATCCTCCTCCTTGCCAGTATTCGAAAGAGCCCCACGGGGTGGACGTTAATTAAGGTGCGTCGAATAGGTTCGAGCGAAGCTTTAAAAAAAAACATAAACACACACACACACATAAACAAAATGTCCGCCCGCAGCGGACGTCTCAGCGATCCTTTCTCCTCGGGGAGTCCAGCGTGGGTAACGGAGACGAGCTCGCATCGCGTCCGTCAAATTTTTTTTTGTTTATCAAAAGGGAAAAAAAAACTTCGCGAGCACGGAGGACTCGAGTCTCTGGGAGGCCTTCTCGTATCATCTCGCTCGATGATCCTCCTTTTTCGTCATATTTTTTAATTGGTGGTTTTATCAAGCCCAGTCCAGCCCCCCCTCCCGTGAATATGTGCGCATGCTAGCAGCCTTTTTCATCGCGCGCCATGTTCTCTCTTTCTCTTCCGACCCCCGCCACTACAGTGTACGTATTCAAAGACGTGATCGCAATGGTTTCTCTTTTTTTATGCATCTCCCATCCCCACATTCCTTTCTCCAGAGACGTGACTTTTCCGCCTGAGCAGCCGACTCGTCTTCTTCTTCACCCTCCGCATCGTCACGGCTGAGCGGACCGAATGGTGGGAGTATCAGCTGTGGTACTTGAAGCCAGGAATGGGTCTAAACCCGACGGAATATTCCCGCAGCGAGCCATACCCTGGTCTCAATTAATGCATGGAGCCAAATAGCATGCAGATGTCTCCCAAAAACAAAAGCCATGAGTAACGTTTTTGGTCTACTTGCGTAATACGTACAGAGGTAATACAAGTATCACAAATCCGGGTTGGCTTTTTTTTCAATTTTCGCCCACAGTTCGATTCTTTCACGAACCTCTAAATTGGACACGGTTACCTCGGCCTGAGCACCACACATATCTCGTACTCATTTCACATCGTTGGATGTAAATGCAAGGTGGCTTGTTTCGTTGCATCATTAACACTGCCGCAGGCTTTATTGACCAACGAAGCTTATTTTGAATATTTTATTTCCGCGCCCAGCAAAGCATTCCTGGATATATTTATGACTGCAACCGCAAACAGCTCAAATTATCCGCAATTATGGAATTTTCGTCGACATGAATTATACGGAGCCAGAAAAAAAGGTAAATTTAGTCTTTTTGTGGTTTACAAACGAGTTTTCCCTGGACAAGAGTTGCAACAACAAATAAACACTAATTATATCTAGAGTATGGCAAAAATTTGTTTAAACTCACCACTCTATGTTTTTTCACAAATACACGTTTTTGGGACCGCTAATCTCGAAAAACTCATGATCTGCAGGAGTGTTAAAAACAATTTTCAGTTTTTCCAGTGCATCGGTGCGTGATTTTTCCAAAACACTCCTCCTATAATTCAGTCGCTTCGTAGAGGAAAAAATTTCATTTCAACGTAATGTCACTGTTGTCATTCATTCGATTGGTAATTACTCAACCAAGTTAAATTATACTGTCTCACTTATAAGTGTCAACATAAGTGTCTAAATGTCCACAACGTAGGTGGCCAACGATAAAAATATATTGATTCCTTAATTGCTAAAAAAAAAGGGCACTGAAAATGAGTTTTTTTCCACTATCTCATCGAAAAAAGGGATGCACGGAATGCACAACCGGTATTTATATTGATATTACTAAAATTCATCCACATATACTTGATTGTATTGATTTTTTTCCTCAATTTTGATTTAAATGGAAAAAGACATGCCTTGGAAAAGATTTAGAGATAAGTTTTATATCATTTATATGGCCTCAAACAAAAAAGTATTTCGAAAAACTTTTTTTCTTCAAAGATTTTTATGGTATTTAGTGAAAAATTAAGTGAAAAAAACCTTAGCTCTTCTACTTGAACTGCCGAGTAATCCAGCACAGACACCAAAATATTCGACATTTTTATTTGAGCATAATTTTATGTCAACACGCCTAGCTCTCAGGCGTGTAGGATGAACAAGGTTTAAGGTTCTCGAAAGGGATCTCTGGTTCTCGCTGTCACCATTAATATGTTCCGGTAAGAGCAATGAACTAAATCATTCTCATGATATCTTTTATCATGATTTCTCAATGAAAATTATTGAAATAGCTAATTTTTAGGGATATCACTTAGATATCATCAGCCACCGCTGAGGGTGGTCATTTTTAAACATCACATCAACATTATTTACTCGAAATCCTACATCTATATCCTCATAATACCCTACAAGACACGGCAATGGTATGTGGCAGGGTGTGAACCATCATCAGACATAAAATATAAAACTTTTTTACTTTAAAAAACAGAACAGTGCAATAGAATGGAAATTATTTCAATACCGTATATTCCAAACCGAATAAGAAGAAATATAGAGGCTACATCGTAGACTCTAATGAATTAATTGCACGTAGCTGATATATGCATGACTTTTACGTTTTCATTATTATGTTTTATTACGTTCCCTAGTGCAGGTAGGTAGTGAATGTTGATGTGCTGCATGATTGATGATGGTTCACCTCTTTTCACACAACTTAGACGCGGCTCACAGTGTTATCTGTAGATCTGTAGATGTAGATAAATACGCAGTTTGCCAACTGGTCTAGCGCTTGTAAACGAACAACGATGTCGTGCAGAGAAGGAAGTTGCAACCACCAGGACGCATCTTCCCCTCCCTTTCAAACGTCATTTCCAATCATTCCCCCCCCCCCCCCCCCCCACCCCCCCCCTCCCCCTAACAGAAAAAAAACTCAATAACGACGGTAGGAATACCCACAGGCATAAACGCCCACGTTGAGGATGCTAACGACCGATCTCTTTTTTTCCATACTTTCACGGGATATTAGCGATGTGTTTTCCACGAGGGGAATGGGACTTGGATTTTGGAGGGAGAGGACAGACAAACCAATTAGAATTAAGTCCGTAGAAAAAAATTAATAAAAAAAAGACCAACAGAGAAATGCGAATGATTCCGCACGAGCAAAAAAACATAAATCAGCAACGGTTCTCTGGTCTGTGAGTGTGTTAGATGGGCGCGTGGCTGTGTGCTTGGTCATTGAGTGGCCAAGTATTTCGCGTGGGCCGGTTGGATATTCAATTCAGCACTAATTGGATGCCCTATATATCCTCAATACACTCCCCCCCCACCTATTCACAATGTCTTGTCAGATCGGCTACTCTCCGGACCCCTTTAGCTCCGCAATGGTCCGTTCTCGACACGGGCAACTAAATCCACCCACTCCCCCAGCTATAACCCTGGTTCACCAAGAGGGGATGGGGATTACAAGAGGTGGAGGGAGGGAGTGGCAGTCTCAAATGCCTAATGGTGGTTGGCCATTTCACCCTCCTTACGCAACACGCTGAGACCCTATAGTTGCTTGTTTGCATGTCGGTAGTGCATGCTTGGTGATCTTCACCCCCTGCCATAAACCCTCGCGGTGGCTTGCAGGGTATCGTGTAGATGTAGATGAACACCAATTCCTCCAACCGTCACCGTATAGAAACTACGCTTAATTCACTGTCTACCATTTAAAAGTCATCCCCAGCCATTCTGAATAAACATTTTGATGTTCATATACAAAATAGTTCTTTTAAAGCAGTCCGGTTAGAATGTAACATCTAAAAAAACACTAGTTCTACTGTACAGTAAGGAGTACGCATAATTGCATTTAAAAAATACGCAATATATCGTCAATAACCTTATTTAGATCAAAACTGACTATTAGCAAGTTGAATCCTAGAAAGCGACGTTTTATTCAGGCAAATAAATTTTTATTGCTCAGTTGAACATGCATAGTAAAATGAGTCAAGTATTTCCATACTGTGTGGTCTTTGAATGGATCAATAGATAAATAAGTATTTTCGGAGAGTAAGGTAGGTTCACATTATCTTCGTCTTAATTAATCTCCCAATGTTATTAGTGTCATGGCTAGTTCCTACCTGCTGACTCCAACACATTAGGTCGTCCTTAACTTACTTCACATGCGACCTGTTTACATTACATGCGATCCCTCTTGAAACATCAATTTTCCCTGCCTGCCTCCGAGCCATACCTACAGAATATGTATTATTTTCCTGTCTTCCCAATGATCAACAAATATTATCCTCTCCATTAATCCTCTTTTTATTTCCTCTCTAAACTTCCTCCAACCACTTTCATTACCATCATACGTTTTCTCAGACCAATTTCCTTTCCTATCCTCCTCTAATCGTCACTTGCTCTTTTGTATTCCTCCTTTGGGTCGTCACTTAAACGTTCTAATCATATCCGTATCATAACAGTCATTTACATCTTTACTTTGAATTTCACAAGTATTTTATAAAAGCATTTATGGCTACCGTACTTAGCCACAGACTACTTTTAGTATAGGCTGCTCTTCAGAAATGTCAGTATTTCGCTTCGCTTCGCTAATGCTGATGACCGGCAGGCAGCTGCAGGTCTATAGAACGGCCATCGTCTACAGAACGTCCAACGTTAAGTATTGGCTCGCGCCATCGTCCAGCTTTAAGGCCGAGACACAATCAACGTAAACGGCTGAGAAGTTTACGTAAAACGTGAGACGGGAACTTTTTCTCTTGCGGACGCAATCAACATACGCGACTTGCGAGTCCGGAATAATTGACTGACGAAATCTGACGCAAAGGAAATCCGTAGCGAATGTAAAAAGGAGCTAACAATTAATTTACAAGACTGTAGAGGTACTTACGTATTCCATGCCGTTGATGAAGTTACCAGATCGCTAAAGTTCATTATAATTCACAAAAATTAATTCGGGAAAACAGTGTGTAATCCTTCTTAACGAAATTTTCACTATCTCCGATGTCAACAATGTGCAAACAAGCTTTTTCATGCCAATATTTACCATATAAAATCTCACTAAAGCACAATAACTTCAAATTCGTTGATTGATTCCCTCATTAGAAAAAAGTCAGGGAATGGGGTCGTTTACCATATTTTTTTATTGCCGAATATGATAGAGTTCGTAAAATAAAAAGACCGGTATTTTTCCGTTTTTTGATCCGTCAATTATTTCTCGAGTTATAGGCGTCGAAAAACTGATCTTTTTAACCCTTTCGGAAAAGTGGGTGTGGTGCAACCTCTGACGTATAACGACTTCGTCCAATCACAACTGAGCCCGCGAAGCTACTTCGCGTTATCGCTATTGGGGGGGCACAGCTGACTCTGCCAATCGGAGCAGTTACGACAGCATCTGTGCGAGCAGACCTTCCGAGAATACCCCTCCACTCCCTCCCCTTCCCATACGAGCAGTCAAGGACGGGAGGAAAGTGACGTCAAAGTTATCACAGCAGCATTTTCGGTGGGCGTCACCTTTTGCTTATTTTAATTTTTGATTTATGAGTGAATGGTTATGGTTATAAGATTAATTTTTTCGCTAAAATTCATTTTTCGTTTCCAAATAACAATTTCGTGTACAAAATTACGATTTCGGTTCCGAGTAAACGCCCCCATTCTCTGTGCTAAAATAAAAGACAGAAATAAGTTTTACAATATTTGAGACTAGAATTTAGCTCAGAAGAGGCACGCATCCACTTGTAACTTCAATAACTCCCCACAGATGGCTCCTTATCGCCAACAGTTTTCATTGGTTCTCCGTGTACGCATCCACCCATCTCTTCAGGTTTTACGGTACACGTTTCACGTCATCCGTTTACGTTGATTGTGCCCCCGCCTTCAGATTCCAAGCCGAGGCTCGTTGGTGGATGATGTGCTCCTCCGAGTAATATTAGTTCCCAAGGTTTGCCCACCCGCAAAATGGAAGGGTTGTTGGAAGAAATAGGGAAGGAGTGAGTTGGCGGAGATAAGCGTCGGCAGTGAAATGCAAACGAGAGGAGTTTGTAACGTTTCCCTTCGAGGACGATTGCGCATGATGACGAGAGTTCAAATGCAGACCCGAGGGAGGTATCTAAAGGAGGAAAAGAGAAGAAAATCGAAGGGAGAAATACCGATGACACTGACATGCGAGGAGAGAATATTATGATTACTGACGGAGAATAACTTTTAAAATATCAAAGATGGTTCGAGATTCCATGGAAATCAAACTTTCTGAGAATTCAAATAAGCGGGTAGCACACAAAGCACACATATAAGCACAGTCGTGTCCTGCAGAGGGAAACATACAAAAAGGAAAGGCGCTTATGCCCATTGGTGAAGTAGCTACTTTTAATATGTTTTGAGCAGTAAAACTGTAAGGATGATAATTCTATGAGTTGTCAGAGCGTAGCATATAGTATCGGAAACTCCGATTATGAATATCAATATTCATACTGTATATATATTTCATAAGACGTGAGGTCTGACAGAAGATGTGAAGGAGTGCTCAATTCTTCACGTTAGATACTAAACGAGCTCTTAATCTCTGTCGCAGAAAGTAGGATTTAACTTCCTTTCTGGAGTTCCCATCGTCTTCCGCAACTCAATCAACTCATGTTCTTGGAAGGTAAGGACGAAACACGAAGGAAGTTGACGCTTGCGGAGTTCCTTAAGAAGTCAAAGCATAGTAGGGCCGAAGACAAAGTCTCTCTTCAACGTCATTATTATTTCGCGTTATACCGCCAGGCGTCGTTAGCGTTGGGGGAGGGATGAAAAAATGGCCTATCCCCGATTAAAAGAAACCCGGCATGCTATAGCTCTCCCACGAGAAAACGGAGTTCATTTCGTATATTTTTCCAACAATTCTCCTTCTGCACTTCAATTTTCGTCCGTTTTTTTTTATTTTTTTCGGTCTGAGTGTGGAGAAAGGTGTGAGAGAAATGCACCAAGGGGGTTTCTGAGGATAGAAGGGATGGGGGTGCGCTAAAGAGCGTGGAGTGGAGGCCTAATGAAGATGCCACGGCTGGGATAAGCACGTTTATTTTAAAAGGCACGGGGTGGGGGGTGTTTGGCGGGGCGGGAGACGGTGTCGTGTCGGGGAGGCTGCGGTGTTGTTTGGCCCGAGTGCCAGGGACTCATCAAAGTTTCATCGCGACTACACTTCGCACTCACGGCTCCTCCCTCCCTTCCTCCTTCCTCCAACATCCTTCTCTCCCTCCTTCCCGTCCTGACAACCCCCACTTCGTGCCAAGACTCTTCACGCGGGCATCTCCTCCTCACGTTGCCCGCGGCCAGACGATTTGATGGGCGCTGGGGGTTGGGCCAACGCTACCGTAATCCATACGCGACGTCTCCGGTTCACTTCCCGGAAAAGGAGAGCGAACGCCTTTCCCCGTACACTTTATAGTCCCACGACTTTTGGACGGGCATCTCTAGAATCTCAATGATTAAAAGCTATGCTCAGGTTATTGGAAAGTTCAAATGGAAGAAGCTCAATCCCAGCAATGCATTTGCAAAAGTAATCAAGTTAGTGAAAAACAAAAATGAGATCGAACCTTTTTCACACTGTATTTAAACCAGAACACAAATAATGGATTCAATACATTAATGTAATTATCAAGGTAATATCTTGTTAGGTACCTTAATAATGACACGTGTGTTAAAACTATATCCGTGTTCTATTTTCAAATACAGTATGAAAATAGTACGAGCGCTTTTTCTTTTATATGGATATCCAGTATATTTTAAAAGTGACTCCATACATAAAATACAATCCATAATAAATTTAAATAAATATATTGTCGATACGATGAATTAACACATTTTTCCCTGACGGATGCAAACGAAAACGCTGAATTAGCGTGGAAAAATATATGGATAAACATTTACCTTTTATCTTATCCCCGTCAAGGGTCCTATTTCTCTTCCTCCCACCTATTAATGACTGGGGTAACCTAGCACCCTCTGCCACACGTCTTAGGGGGCTCAAAGAGTAATGAATAAATTACACCAATATAATATATAAAACATTCGCTACTTTTAAGAATACACCCGTGACCAAAGAAAAGACGTACAACCACTGGTATCACTCGATGAAGTCAAGACATTCAGCAAAAATAATCATATGTTGATGCGATATAATTTCCCAGTAACCCACAGCTGACAGAAAGACGAAAATTTTAATGGGACACCGTTTTTTATTTTAAAAATGTTATATAAACCATTTTAAAAACATACAAACATATTTTTTTAATGTCAAACAGTTGGGGAAGAGAGAAATTTGGTCTGCGAAATCTGGAGCATGTTGAAAATATAGGTGAATTGGCGATGGGTTACAGCATGTTTATTTTGTTAATAAAGGACAACTTTAAGAATATATAAGGAATAGTAGAGAGTACATTTGGATTTAAGGTGTAATAACATCTTGAAAACATCACAAAAGTCTAGGCTAAAATTAATCAAACAACATAAAAATCGTATAGACTAATCCTTAATCATGCATTATTTTGCGTTTTCTGGTACTTTTCTACATTCTAATGTCAGTGGCTCAACTGGTTCTCTCCTGTTGATTCCCCCAGTTTAAAGCCCTGATTCCTATCATTTCCGCCCCCTAAACTATACCTATTCTCCTAAACAATCAGCCCTAAAAAGTAAAGGAACTTTGATAAAGAGTACCTTATGAAAAGAACAATTTTTAGGACACCATTTGCTCACGCGAAGGTAATGAATTAAATATGAAGATGGGGTGAATTGGATAGAACTACCATGATTCGTGACGAAAAGTTTACCACAGGAAAACATTTTGTCTTAGTCAAAATCCAATAATCTTCCTTCCGGTCTTTCCTTAGTCAAATCATCAACCAACAGCATTTCCACGGTTCCTCAGCCACCCGGCCCAAAAGAAAGATATACGTTAGCCTACACAATGGTTATGAAAACAGCTGGATTGCTCTCCAACGCACTTCGATCTCTTGGACCCCGCTCGGTTCCTATGAGAGGCAACATCTGGCCTGGCCCTTTCTTTAAGGTATCATCGACATCATTCCCAATGGAAATACTCGGTGGTCCTGTTAAAAACGGCGTTGAACACTTTTATGCACCTTGGACCAAGAAATTGGCGATACTATCGAAAATTAGATTGAGAATACAGGGTTTGATTCTCTCGGTCTGATCAAACATTTTCAAAGCGAATACGATCCTTGTTTGCCAAGCATCCACCCATTTTGCGAGTTTCCAATCTTTTTCCTTCATTTTTATATCCGTACGGTACACAAATATATTTCGACTAGATACAAACGACTAAGATATACATATAATATGAATACGTATACAACTCAAGTGTAGCGACATGAAAGGTAGTACATGTATGGAAAAATTCACCCCCGGCGACACCTTTATGGTGACTGATAGGGTAATATCTAAAATTATATTTACCTCGCAGCGATTCATGAGCACATACACACAAATATGGGTACACGAGAGTACAAATTATAATGATTCACCGAGGCACACAAAACGACTGAAGACATCAGCAGTCGTCCTGCCGGAATACTGGTACGCAGGGGGACGAAAAACGAAGCCCCGAACATCACCCCCTCGCCCTCGTTCCTTGAGGAGGGGAAGAAAAAAATAAATTCCCTCCTCCGCATCTTTGAGCGGGACATAATTCGGAATGGCGAGGAGGTTGGGATGGTGTCCTCTCAAAGGGAAACTGGGGGAGGTTGGAGTGGGGGCTTGAAGCACCCCTTTCTCTCGTCCTCCCCGTCACTCCACCCCCACCACCCCTTTAAAAAAATCCTCTCCTTCCCCGCGGGCCTCCGAGAGAAGTGTTCCACGGTAGCTTCCCCTTGGGCCTCCCGTCCGTCACCCAGCGACAATGCTTTTTCTTCCTCTGCTCCTTCCTCCCCGTGAGCGATCAATGGACGGAGAAGGTGGATGGGGGGCGGCGCGGCGTCGGCTCTACGCGCTGGCCGCGGGCGGAGAAGTAGCTCTGAAAAGGGTGGGAGGCGGTGGGGAGGGGACAAGAACTAGGGTGTCCCTCATCGACATTCTTATCCCACTCCTCTTGCCTGGTTTAGAGATCTCCCAGTCCTCCAGGAGCAGTTCAAGTTTTCTGAAGCCGCAAAGATCCCTCTCACAGTTCCACTCACAATATCTTCCCTCTCACTCTCGCACGCACTTCGCGACGAAAAATTACTTTCGTCAAATCAGCGATTTTGTTTCTCCACAACTCTCCTTTTCATCGACCTTCGATCAATCACTATTCCCTAGCTCCATCCCTGACCTATGGGAGTAATAAATGCGTACGGAGCGTCGTTGTCTCTGAATACCGGCTGAACGTTTTAAGATATAACTTCCACCTTGGGGATCGGGTTGGTGTGGTGGCTAGAGTACTGTAGAGTTCGGGTTCGATTCCCGGCAGTGGCGGATTTTTCAGAGGAAAACCGGTCCCCACTTGAGTGCCTAGTGGAGGGCATTTCAAGTACAGTACTCCGTCCGTCGGATGGGACGTTAAGCCGTGGTCCCCTTGGCGCCTTTCGTTAAGAGTAGGCTAATGCCGACGCCGGGTTTCTCTCCACCCTTCCTCCGTTCCCTGAAAACTCCTACCATTACCCAATTACCCACCTGTCCTATATGGCGCAAATGACCTCAGCTGTCGGTCGCCTCCCCTAAATAACCAACCAACCAATTTCCACCTAGTCGATATCATATCTTTTCCCGAAAGACATCCTCAGGGGAACTTTCAATCAGGAATATTCTGGATCAAGTTTGGTTCCTTCCAATGAAGTTAAACACAAGCGTGAATTGTTTCATAATGCTTGGCGTACAATTTATTTTCTTTTCCCATGATCACAAGTTGGTTTCACGATTTTTTTAAGTTCTTGAAGCAACACATGAACGGACTCGAAGTGTTTGGCCATAATACGAACATAACAGGGTAACCATTACCGCGCATCAGAACAATGAAAAAAACATATTATAAAGTGACCCAAAAACCACAATAACTATAATTTTTCTACTCGATGCTCCTTTATTTAGGAACTAATTTTTAGCTCATGCATCATATTAATGTCAGTTCTTGAAGTCCCTGAAGTTTTCAGTAAATTGCCTCAATGTATTGGACTTTCGCTACAGTTGATGTCTCGCAGGCCTCCACTAACTTCAAATGGCTCAAAGAAGCCGACTGGTCAGTCATCAAAAATAGCAATGAGTCAAAGACGAGGTGGCATCTAAAGCTATTTGAATAAAAATTAAACCAACGGCGACCATCGCGGAAAAAAGTTGTTGGAAAAAAATTAAGATAATAATTCACTGTTCGTCTCATAAAACTGCGGTAGCAACATTAACTTGCGTTCGGGAGTATTTTGGTTCATCTGAGAGCACACGAGAAGCAACTACTGGATACCGAAGTTCACCGTTAGGATACCCAATTTCTACTTGCCGTTCTTTACTCTTTACCCAAGAAAAAAAAAGATTTAATTCCGGCGAGAGTTTTGAACATTCCTGATCACAATACATGCCAACTACAACAAGTGCATGTTACTTTGAAGGGGAAAACGCGCTGAAGGGTGGGAGTACACGTGACCAAATGGATTCACCTCAAGTCGTTTCGAAAGCCTACCAAAGTCACTTACGCATCAATCTCCGACGAGACCTCCCCCTCCCGACCAGGCCAAAAACTTCCCCTCCTTCATTTTATGTATCCAGCATCCTCCCCACATGACTTCCTTCCCCCAACCAAAACAACCAGCCCCCGTTCTCCCTATCTGACGCGCATAGCATCGAAGTAATCCTCGCTACGTCCAGCGCTACACCACTTGGTACGACTTAAACTTCCAACCCCTACCAATTTGTCTCCTTACCAATCACCCAAGCACTTTACCCCACGTTCCCTCCTTCCCCCGGCTCTCTTCCTGAACTCACGACAGGGGAAGTCAGTGTATAAACACGCCACGAAATGTCAATTTAATTAAGCCCACTCGCTTGATGCATCCAGACTCGTAGGATTACGTACGGATTGGGTGGGGAGACCTTTAATGGCATTTCGATAAGCACATACTTGAAACAGGACGAATGGGGAAAGGGACGGAAAACAGAGACCGTGAAAAATATATAAATACATACATATATATTTATCGGCCGCACGCGGAATGTAATTTCATTTTTATGAGCTGGGAAGTTGGGGCAAATGGTTTTGCTTTTCGCTTGACATGAAAAGGGAAGGCGGAGGAGAAGGGAACGCATAAGGTATCGGGGGAAAAGACCATATTTATTATAACGACTGGGTGAGTGGAATGAAAGGCGGCTTCAGTGGTGCATGAACGCTTTGTTGGTTGAAGAATCTGAAGAGGACGGGCAGGATTCAATGCGGGAACAGCCGAGAAGGGAAAATTAGAGGGGGAAGACATTGGTAAGAAGACAAAGTTAGTTTGGTTAAGTTTTTTTTTAAACGGATTGTATAACCTCCTTTTATCCCGATATAATAACCAATATTCTCAAATTCCGGACTAAAGACTTTACAGATGTGTACTGAAAGAAGTGAATGCGAGAAAGGGAGAAAATAATCATTAGAAAATTCCTTCCTTTAATTTTCGCAGACTAAAATCATCTATCTCACCGCGGCAGTTCGCATAGATTCCTCGATTTCGCAGTCTTGTTGACAAGAACTGAGAGAGATATAATAACTTAATTCGCCTACGTGGTTAATACAAACACACAAAGTCAACGAACATCGGAAAGTAGAAATCTCCACATATTTACAGCGATAACCCTCAGATGAATCAAGTATTATTCTACCATGGCTAAGCAATGACTGTCATACCACAGAACAGCAAGGGAACTCTCAACTTAAAATCTTAAAAATTCTATTTCAATTTAAAAAAATCTTTCCTAATGCAAGTTTAGTTTCGACAAATTTGTTTACTCTCTTAAAAATTATGATTACTCTCACAAAGCTTGTTAAATGTTCCAGGAAACAAAAAAATGTAAGATAAGTATGATTTTATTAAAGATGAAAAGTACTCAAGCACAACACAATCTGTTGGAAGACAAAGGGAAATCGCATAGAATTCCAGTCAACGTGGTAACCTGCCATTTCTTTAATTTAAAAACGAGAGGGTAGAGAGTATTTATTCAGTGACACTTGACTCTACCCACCGAGTCAAGTGTCACTGAATAAATAGGTACTCTCAATATTTAAAAAAACCGAGGTGATGTGACCCAAGAGTGACCCTTTCAACAAGCCTCATCATTCATCGCTTGACGGCCTGAGTCACTGTGCTTCAAGAAATTCTTCTAGGAGTCATTCCATGAATAGGATTCCACACAGCCTTTGGAAAACATCGCTTAAACTCTCAACTGATTATTCATAGCATACAGATCCCCTGATTTCTAAACGTATATTCCCCAACTCTGGCAGGCTCTTTATGATTTCATCATGAGGCGACACTTATATTTGCTCGGGAATACATACGGAGATGCAAGGAGATGGGTAATGCATATATTAAAGAAAAGTAAAAGACCGCTTTGAGGTTCGTATCAAGTAATAAGTCACACCAAGAAAACGAACCATTCAAATTTCTAACATCAGAAAACTGGAATCAAAGTCTACTAGAATTAAAGGCTACATGATTTCAATAAAAATATTTTAAAAATGGATTAGAATAACGTACGTTTCGGATGAAAAATACTATCTGTTATTTCACTATTTTAGGGCAGGAGAAATAAAAAATGTTCAGATCTCATAGAAAAAATACCAGTATTTATTTGCTATAACTTTCATCAGCAAACATTAACCATCCATATCCTCCTCAAATGAGTGATTTTTCCGAAAAAGATTTGTATCTCTCAAAACACTACCCGCAACAATCCTGGAGTAACTTTTATTTTTTTTCGGTATTGTTTATTTAATATCCATAACAAAGCAGATTTGAGTAGGGTAACTATTCTCTTCGCTTTACGTAGTTCTATATCGAATACTCGAAGTCTTAAACTGATTTCCATATCTAATGTGGCAGCATATAGATTAATGGATGGACTACCAACTTCCTACCAAAAATATAAAAGAATGCTGAAAAATCTCATGGAATCAGCCAGTATACTTTTCCAACCATTAAGATAACGACCTCATGAAGGTGCTCTTCATGACGATGAAGAAATACGATGATTTGCATTAAACATTTTACTTCTGTGGTATTTTTATTGCCGCTGTAAGACATAAAATAATGGAACAAAAAGTACATAAATGAAGACAAAACGAAAAATATAAAGTACACTTATTAATACGTAAAATTGGCCCTTCTCCAAAGCTACTCCAATTTCTTCCACACGCTATGTTTACATTTCATCCCTTAAATTATTGACACCAGACACTGTTTTTTATTCTTTATTTGTCTCTGACTAGAATAGCTAAATAAGGATTGTCGGCTTGGCGGCGAGAAAGTAATCCAAGTCAGAACAGAGCTAGGGTGTCACAGAGGGGGATCACTCCGAGCGCGGTAAGCGTTCGGAAGCTACCCTTTTACCCAATTCTATATTATTTCCTACTTCCACTGAGCCCATCAACCATTTCCCTCACCTGCTTCCCCACCATAAAACGCTCAAGCAAAGCGTTCCTTATATTCTCTCCCCTTTCCTTAGAAAACAATTCAGTCCCGGTCGCCACGAGAAACACAAACGCCGAGTCTGCGGTCGACCACAGTCACCCCGCCAACTCTACCCCATCTCATCCTCCTCTTCCCCCACGCGACCTCAACCTTGCTCTCACCTCAGACCCCCCCATCAAAAAACCCATACTCCTTTCCCCCAAAAACCCTGAAAACCGCACGCCGCATTCCCTACCATGGGACCTTTCCTCCGCTCCTCTCACCCTTTTCCTCTGGAGAGGGGAAAATGGAAATCGCGCTGCACGGGAAAGAAAGAGGAAACGCAGACGAATCGAGAGAGGGATGCTGGGTGAAGGAGCGGGGAAGGGCTCGCGGTAGACAGAGGGAAGAATGGTGGCTCGGAAGAGTTGGCAAGGGGTAGAGGGCACTATTGTTGGCCAGCCGAGCGAAAGACCCACGTCCATTAGTGAAGATGTGAGCGCCGGAGACCATCCCCGAACCCCTTTCCCGATTCGCTTTTCTCTGGGCGCCCGTCGACACCGACCCAGACGATGTGGAACAAAGTGGTTCGCGTCGACAGTAAGCGATGAAGCGTTCGTTGTGTTGGACGCGTGGGTTAGCGCCTTTGAAAGGGCGTCACATAAAACACCGATCATTTTCACATCAGAACATTACGCATTGTAATATGATCGAAGAACTTTCCTCCGGCATTCTTCACCTGAATACAAAGAACAACTTTCATCGTGCAAATCTCCAACAAATTTGCAATAAAAACATCTAAAGTGCATTCTAACTCAAAACGTTCATACCATCAGAGAATTTTGGTATAAATTTTCTGGATTATGTGGCTTACAATTAATTGGTTGAACAGAAAATTTTCTTTCATTAACATATATTTCCAATGTTCAATCAAAATAATAAACAAAATCCTTCGGGAGGGAGAGGAAAGTTAAGTTCTCCACTTCGAAGTCAAAATATTATCTTTACATCTATATTTGATTAAAAACCGTTCATAAACATATTCAAAAAAATATCATCGTGGTCTGTTTGTGAAAATATAAATGTCATGTCTGGTAGGAGCTTTATATGAGGAAAAGACGAAACAAATAGAATCGGTGAACTCTAAGGAAACGAATACAAATAAACAGGCCAAGGTTAACTTTGGCCTATTTACGCCAAAATCGAGTTTGATGTTAAATGCTCAGGCCACGTAGGACGAAGCCCATAGTAAGAGTATACACTACCGTGGTGCAGATCTATGACGGACGCAGAGAATGCCACCGGCTCATATAGGAACCACACATTAGCAACCCTCGCAGATGAAAACGCCATACATGTTGCGCGGAGAAAATTAGCAGAAGTTCTCACCAGGTGAATGAGGGAGAGAGGAAAAAAGATAGCGGGCAGCGTGCGAAATGCTTGGCGAGGGATCTGGACAATAGGAAATGAAGCAAACGAGGGAAAGGGAGCGAACGGGTATTTTACGACGCTTTATTTCCCTGTTCTCCCGCCCTGTCATGGGGGAATTTAATAAGGAAATTGAAAGCGAGACCGGAGAGGAGGAAAAATGAAACAGTCCCATTTCACGTGGCATATTCATCCTTCTCCCCTTCTATGGCCTTCCCAAAGGCTGGCGAGGGAGTGACTTCGCATTTGCGCGAAGAAGGGTGAAAAGAGAGGAAAGAGAGAGAGAGAGCGAGAGAAACGGAGAGAGAATGTTTCGCGATGAAAAGGGATGTGGGAATATGGAGAAACGAAAGGAGGACAAAGGCGACGCGTGAAAAGAAAATGCCACAACGCAGATGAAGCGGAGGTATTCACAGCCGGACTAGAATGCGATCCACCGCTTCGGCGTTGAGCTCATGCTCTTGCAATGACGTCGTCAATACGGGTAAATTCCGTGCAGAAGGTATGTTTTCACGTGGAAAAGAAACATTGCGCTGAATGCCATTATCACGTCACCGTATTCATGGACACAGCCTTGGCTCTGAACACTGGTCTCCACAACTCTTTCGCTCACGGACGTGGATATACAAGATACATTCATTTCAGTAGAGAAAGCTCTTTAGTTTTAACAAAATAACCCACAAATATGCTTAATTTAAATGTATGTTAGCATTTTATGAAACCACATATTTACTGATATTTAATTACGAAAACCAATTTGAATTACCAACGTAACCTCATTGAACCTCATTTTATGAAACCACATATTTACTGATATTTCATTACGAAAACCAAGTTGAATTACCTACGTAACCTCATTGAAATTATAACGATCTGAAATAATAATATTATTAGAAGTATGAATCATTAGCAATAGGGAAATCTTTAGCTTGTTCTAGTACGAAAAGTTAAAAAAAAAGTTTAAAAAATTCCTTGCAGTGAGAGTAGGTTTTTAACACGTCTACGACTGCTAATATTTTGTACATTTTATGGTCAAAGTGGGTTAATGTTGGTTATTTGCTCTTCGATTCCTCTCCATGTGATTATATAAAAATTTTCATTTCTCGGTTCCTTGATTCCTTGGTGTTTTAACTCCAAGCTGTAAAGTGACAGCAAACAGAACTAAATACTTTACAAAGCCTACCTAAGGTAAGCTCTCATAGACTAATCTTTCTCTCAGCTACACGAGTTCGAAATATTGGACTGTCAGCACTTTCACCGTAAATCTTTTTGTAAATTGGCAGTTATTCTCCTTTGCCTGTCATTAATTGAGTTCACTCCCTCAAGAGAGATGCGAATCAAATATCTTTAGCCTCAGCGAAATATCATAAAACGGATGACATTTTTCTACTATCAATTAAGATGTTTCACAGTCATAGCAGCCATCCACCAAGCGGAATTGCTTCCTTGTTGAACTAAGATATAAAGGCAAAATTATACAGCGAATTTTCTGTCATCAATAAATCAGGAACATGAGTCCTACTACGATGTTACTAAAAAGGAGCCTAATTAACTGGCCAGTGTTTCCTGGAATATTAAATTCCGTATACTCCACGCATCAAAGGGTAGAAAACTTGCGTTTTTGCTTTTTAATCCGCCGTCAAAATGTTATAATTCACATTAAAAGAGGAATATATCAATTTTTATCGGCAATGGCATTTAGAAGATACTCGATAATCCAAAGTCCTTTTGCACATGTGGACGGTTAAGTATAATATTCAGCCACAATAGCCCTAATGTGTATTTTTAAACAAGTACTATGTATGAGCGTTAAGTAGAACACGAAGCTCAAGGTAGGAGCGTTAACTCATGTAGTACTACAAAAAAGCAACGCTCCTGTACCTAAAATACTCACTGCAGTACATTATGCTAGTTATTTCACTGTAAATTCATGATACAAAGTATTTAATTGGCTCCCAGTCAACTTTCAATCGACATCAGAGCCTCCAGTTACGCTATACGCAGATAAAAGAGACGTCGGTTCAGATATAACTTTTTCCATGAACCAGGAACGCTCAGCGTAAGTTATTTCTCCCTCATTTCTCAAATGATAAGTGCAAACGTATGTCTTTTAATACCCAAGCTAATAACTGAGACATTGAGTAATGTGGTCATGCAACTCAGAGAAGAGTGCACTGGGCTAATTACTGCCGTTGGGGTCGTCCACGGGGGGCCGATAACTATAGCTATGAATGTAACGTGCGTGAATATGCATATTAGCCACATTTAAGTATATTAGCCTTGAAAACGCTTGCAATTACACGCGCGTCAGCCGAATGGAACCATTTATTTCAGTCTGAACGCTGAAAGAACACAACTGGGATGCGCGCCACCAACCCACATGCCGGTGTATTCGTTCATGGAAACGAGGGCCTTTTGATTCCACCCAGCGTCCCTCTGTGTGCGCGACAAGGGAGTCGTCCTCGTCAACCTAAATTCCCTTTTTGGACAGGATCCAGCACGCCAAAGGCTTTTGAAAACGTCCGTAGGGGGTTAATCATGAGGACAAAAAGTAAAAAGGAAAAAAGAATTTGACCTTAAAAAGGGTGACGTGAGGAAATATTTTTTTGATGGGAAGGAAAAGTTTGGGCTGAAGTCAGGAAGGCGAAAATAAACTGGGATTTGGCGAAAGGAGAAAAAATATCAAGCTTACTTTCCGTTAGTCATTTTCAACATTCTTATTTCAATGCATTCATATATAGTTATGAATGAGGTATTGCGTATTTCTCTGAATGCTTCGATGCATTGGAGACACCTCATCCTCTTTTCCACCTGGGGTGGTGGTTTCTTCGTATCTTCGCCCCTTTTCCTCTTTATCTGATTTTTATGATAAGATAATAAGCAAATATCCCTTTCCCCTTCATTCCCCACCTTCAATGTTCCTCACATGATTACAGGAATGCAATTTCCGTGAGAATCTCGCACATTGCTCAGATAGAAATTATTCTACACGTCCCAAGCAGAAACAGAAAGAGTGAACATGCTTAGCACGTAATAACTTTCCCTTGCGATACATCTCACACTTCGAAACGGGAAGCCAAATTACATTTTTCCACCTTTAGAATATTTAATTTAATTTGATAACATGAGTGTGACAATAGACCGAACTACATTAATAGACCAGTTTATCCGCCTTCCTCCCAAATAAAGATAAATAAGCTTCCAATATGTGTGTACTATACCGATGATTGTCCCAAGAACCATCCAACTCGCAAAAAAATTTTCTAGTATCTCAAATTTAACGTATAGGCACAGTATAGGTGTTAGAAATTTAAAGGATACTATCAGTTTGTATCTCATCTGCCTTCAACTGAATGCACCTCAATCTTTCTCAAAGGTGTTAAGAATAATTTAGGATGGAAAGGAAAAAAGATAACGAGGAACCCGACAAGTTCGTAAAGTATGCCATTTCTTAAGGAAAAGCGTCACAGGTTTATGTCCCACCTAACGAGTGGATTAAAGAACTTGACAATATAAATTTGAACTTGAGAATAGAAGGTAAAGGAGGAAGGGTAAAAAGAAACCAGGCGTCAGCATTAGCCTGCTCTTAACGAAAAGGCGCCAAGGGGACCATGGCTTAACGTCCCATCTGACGGGCAGAGTTCTGTACTCGAATGCTCTCCACAATACACTCAAGTAGGGGGCGGTTTACCAATAAAAACTCTTCCACTGCTGAGATTCGATTCCGGGCCCTACTGGTGAGAAGCGAGTAGGTACTCTAAACACTACACTAAATCGGACCCCCATTTTTATATGCATTATAAATTAATGAGCAATTGAAATACTCCATTTAGAGCAAAAAAAAGTTTAGTTATATAAATGGCTCACTTACATCTCCACTAACGGCAGAACCTAGATAAATAGATATCGTGGACACTGGGGTTTATATTTCTCCTTCTCATGCATATTTTTCACTCTACCCCTTTCCATTTCTTCCGCTTTCATCCTCTTTCACCCTTATTCTCACTCTCCCTTTTCCTCCTACGTGAGAGAAGTTTAGCAGTGGGGAAGCTGGCTAAAAGAACAAAGTTGGCCACATCCATTTACGTCGCCTCAATGTCGTGACACGCTTTGAAAGTCCTTTTGCTGATCTTCTCTCTCCCTCATCTTCCCCCCGTTTTGTGCGTCTGCCCTCCTGCTGCAGGAATCTGCGACCTTTTCACCGCCAGGCCGTACACCGACTCCCCGTAGCGTCTCTTGTCTTTACCCTCCCATGCCCTTGCTACAGTTTTGCTCACATCCAGAGGTGAAGGGGAAACCCAGACCTTCCACCTCCCCTCGAAATTAAGCGACACAAAACTTCCTCTCCCTCCTATTTCCTCTCTCGTTTTTGTGCACGACGTGAAAGAAATACGAAATGCCAAAAAAATACATTCAAATTAATCCCTCGCTGTGCTTGTTTTTTCTCTCGCAACGTTCCTTCTTTTTTTTCCTTTGGTATTTTGAAAACTCAAAATTTTGCTGTTAAACGAGTAAGCACGACCACGCATACAGTTTACTAATGCACAACTTTGTCTAAGTTCCTGCAAGACAGCCAAAGGGAAGGGATCAGAGGTCGCCCATACTCAACCTAATTTTCATCAATATGGCCCGGATAATGCGTCAGCAGAGGACTTACGGAAAGAGATGATGTGATGTTTTACTCTCGTCGTGTGGCATGCATTTCGTTTCTAGTATCTCACCACGCATTTTAGAATTAATATCACGATAAACCCGCCAGCTATCTTTTACCCATAATAATCGCCAGCAAAATATTGATAGAATTTGTGGTGGAGCGTGCGGTAACACGATTTCAAAATTCAGTTTTTAAAATTTAGGACATAAAGATTCGAGTAAATGGAAAACATTTGAGATGTGGATGGCTATAAGGATCGATCTGAGTACAGGTAAAGAAACTCGATGGTTGGCGAGAGACATTGTGGAATGAATACATGATGAATGGAATAAACCAGGTTATATTCCACACATATATTTGTGGAATATATCCAAGTTTCTATTCATCAGGAAAATAAAAGCCAAAATGGGTTTTAGGTTGAGGAACGCAGAAAAATTGCAAGAGATGAATTCAAGAAGAATAGCGTAGAGGAATCATTATGGATTGCCCTTATAGGGAGAATTCTGGTGCAAAGAGAAAACATTTGGTAGGCATTATGGAATATAGAGAATTTCAGGAACTAAGAGAAAAAAGTATTCCTCACAGAATGCAGTGCGGGAGTAAACCTTGCAAAAATATCCAAGAAAGGGTTCAGTGAATCGACAGAGAAAGGAAGATCAAAGGTGTAGGCAAACAATAACGAAAACTATTTTCTTCATTCATAATTTTCCCATTGTATGTAAACAGTCCCCGAAAAAGAGACTTAGTACCCATGCTGGTAAAGTCTGGGTACTAATCCCGCCTGAATTTAATAATTTTCCAAGGATTATTTAAGGTCAGAAGTTAGAAAATAACTTAAACTAAACGCAATTACTAAAGTGAGCGAAATCGCGTTTAAATGACTCGCGTTTAAGTCACAACAAATAGTTGCGGCTTCATCACCAAGGCTCGATGAATAAAGGTTGAGTAATATTTCATTTTTAACTTAGATAGGCACACGTTTTAACAGTAGTCACGCACGAGATACTCTCATTTCGAATACTTCGTTTAAAAATAGTGGTGTGACCGGTGATAATCACACAAATTCTATGTTGATGAGAAACGAAATTCAAAAGATGACTGGAAAACTAGCGGCATGAAAAAATATTATCATAACTCATCATTATGAGTCCGTATATGATTTCTTTCCTCACAACCCACTCTTCGTTACCCCCGAACCCCAAAAAATTGTGAAACTCAACAGAGTAGGCAAACGGGACAAATCTCTTCTGAATTAGTTGAATATTTTTTTAATGTCCCAGTAATTGCTTGGATGCGTGAACAGAATGTGATGCCTCTCGAAACTTAGACATCCAAACGCTCGGGTCACACAATTTTTACGGGGAAGAGGGTTTTCCTGCCTACCTTTCAACATCGATGTGCACCATGCGCATATCCATTTCGAGTGTTTCTTTTCGACATGATTGACTAGAAAACATGGGCGCGCTATATGCGATCCTTTCCTCCACTCCGTTCCCCGAATCCGTCGAATGATACGAGCGGTGATTTAAGGGGGGGAGGGAATGGAGGAGTCGGAGAAATCGCTTTCAGCACCCTTGTAATTCCAAATGAATAATAAATCCGTTCCCATTGTGCACTCCAGGGATTCCGCGAAGGCTACATGCATGGAGAGCCGTTTTGTTTATCCTCCCGGAACCATTTTCAATGAGAGATCGCTGGCGAAACTTTTTCGAGTGTCCTTGAGGAGCAGACGCAGGATCAAGTTTTAACAAACGCAGATGGCATTAGGAACGCGGCGGTATGCAGTGGGGAAGGGATAAAAAAATTCATTCGGAGAGAAAGAAGTCCGAGGAAAACGAACGAAAAATTGTCATCGTTGTCGGTGTTGGTTGAAGGGAGTGGAATCTAAAACTTAGCACACGGCTCAAATGCAAGAGAGTTACGGAGGAGTTATTTGAGCAGAGTGGGCGTTTTATTTTCGGCGACACGGACAGAACAAACGTGTATTTATAAACGTGCATTGCAGCTCGTTAAAATACTTCCATGCGAACTCTTCATCGACGCATCACCTCATCTTTCCCTGGAGCCTGCAGGTTTTACTCCACATCTCGACAGGGCACGTCACCATTACAGAAATGATCTCTTCATGGTAGCGCTTGAGCTGCTAATCGCATGAAATAAATAAATTATTCCACTTTTGAAGATGGGAATTATCTCTACCATTATTCTATCACTCCCAGGCTCCCATTCAATCACATCGCTACTCGTTGACACGCTTCGAATAAAACAAAAAAGTTGTGGGAGTATTTGAATGAGTTTCAAGTTCTGTGAGGCCCCCACCTTTTTCTACAGTTTAAGTAGGCGGAAACAGCGACGGAACGCAGTTCCATTAACCCTCGTAAACTCTGACATTGTGAATCGAGTGTCAAATTCTCCCAGGATGATCATCTAGTGATTGCCAATATCATAAAATTTACCATTAATGGCATATATAGGAAAAAAGACATTAATTGTATACTAAGATAAGTGGAAAATATCTATTTTCTACAATTCATAGGTTGAAAAAGTAACACCATACGAACCAAAAAAGACAACAACAGTTTTTAAATTGCCAGAAAGCATCAACTAGAGTGGCTACTGATCTAGCTTATGGTTCACAATATTTTTCTATAATACATATCATTCTAATAATCTTCAATAAATGCGAAGAAAAACTGGTCACCAACACACGTCTAAATTTAAATAGCACTGGGGCCAGTGATTTGGCCCGATAGACCCCTAGCTGTCAAAACGGCATTTTGGAATCAGACTGTAGCCCTAATTTTAGGCTTAAATCAATAAATCCGTAGGAGTGGGAATACTTCATCGACTTGCATAATGTCATCACAAAAATATCTATTAATCTGATACAGAAAACCCTGATAAGAACTTGCGGCTATGAACAAGTAGAGATGGAATAAGATAAAATGGATATTGAATTGTAAAACTCACTTCGAAACCAATTCCGTCCGGCAATACGAAGGAGTGCATCCATGGCATCCATGCATTGGAAATAAAATGCAAAAGCACTTTAAACCTCGATAAATTTATCCTAGCCATCTCGAAGGGTTGAAGCAGGAACGAGAAGCCGCCAATCACAGGGAAGAGTGAACGAAAAATCTGAAAAAGAGAAATTATTTTACTGTGATAACATTTCTTGCTTTCCGCGATGTGGTTGTAATGAGAGCGACTAAATGGCTGATTCAGAAATGTATAAGTAAGCGTGAAGCTCTAAATGTATAAAAAGCGTGAAGCATCAACCCCTTCCTCCTCATTAAAGTTCCTCAGAGAAAGTCATCAATATTCCAAGGACCTTCACCAGATATTATTTCCACCAATTTTCTCCACCAACTTCTCCAATTGCCAATAGTTGGACAATTGGGTGGGTTATTTACTCAGGGACAGAACGTCAGGAGAGGCACACCTAGAAAAACTGACTTTATTGTGTCTGGTAGTCTTTACTTACAGTAAATTGAGGTCCACAGTCATTAAAAAAGTTTGACAAACTGTTGGCTGGTTATTGAAATTGAGCTTTTTGAAATTTCTCGATGTAGCTTGAAACATACATTTCGATACACTAATCTGATCATTACTATGAATTTTTGGCAGCAAGGGAGAGAAAAATGGTGGATAAGAAGGAGAACGGAAGACTGAAACCGGTTAGTTGACGGGAGAGGTGTGAAGAGGACGGAGAAGTTTGCTGTGCTGTAGGATATATGCATATAAAGTCGATACAACTTCTTCTATAACCTAACCTCAAATGTTGATCCTAACAAGCATTTATCGTTAAACGCTACATTCTCAGTTATCGCTCGAATTAGAGGTGGCTTTATTTTCGACAATACCGTCAACGATATACAATTCATTTGGCTGACACTTTCTCTCTAACGCTTCATGTTTGACAGTCATCCACCTGCATTTTGCCATATCTGCCAAAGATCTACCCAGGTGGTGTGAAGACAGAATCATTTCCTCAACGCCGGAAGTAAATTCACAACGTTGACACTGATTGACGTCAGACGAAAGATGAACCGTGACGGAAATGAGTGCAAACAGTCGCTGGGCAACAAGTCTCGGCAATTGAGGAAGCACAAAGGGCGGCACTCGTCCTAATGCCCGGTGGGGTAAGGCGCAAATCGGTCGGCGTACATAACTCGAAGCGGAAACCGCACGGCATCCTTCGTAAGAGTCGACAGACACCCAGGACCCCCCCCCCCCCTGTCCCGCCGAATCAACCCAACAAACTCTTTAGCAAAGCTCACCCCCGATTGTCGAGACCGGCTTCACGCATGATGGCCCCGGGGTAGACTTACAGGAAGGTTCCCCCTCATGCCACCCGCTTTAACTTCCGAACTGGTACCGGGAGGGTTGGATTCGGGGGAGAAAGGGGATCGAGCCAGCCTCGTCCGGGAGAACGATTAAAAGCGCTGAACCCTGTGATTGCCGGTTCCATTGGGGATGAAAGGGCAGGGGGGAAGAGGTCCTTGCACCCCCCGCGGGCGCTCACAGCGGGGTCCTCGTTCGGTTTTGGACGAAGGGGTGCCGGCGGCGACGATCTGGAATAGTTATTTGTAGCCTTTCAGGGGTGGAGGGACATTCGAGTGGCATAATGGGGTGTTAAAAGACTTCCCTTTTCCCGAGAAAATCCTCACAGCCCTCCACCATACCTCTGAGCATCGTCTCTCTCCTGAACTCCTCCCTAAACAAGTTGTCCCCCTCTCCCACGGGCAACGTTTCGACCGAGTCCCCGCGGGGTTATTGTGGTCGGCGAAAGGCAGCAACTGTAGCGACACGCTGTGAAGATGATGGTAATGATTATGAGGAAGGTGAAGGGATGATGTTTGCTGGCGAGGCTCACCGTCTCCTTAACCGACCCTGACAGACGGCGTGCGAAGGCGAGAGCCGCCCATAAATCGCCACCTACAAAAAAAAACCAACCGGAGTCTTGCGGCGAGACAATCCTATTACGGCCGAGAGTTTGTTGGTTGGCCTTTTTATTTCGCCGTCAGCCCTCTCGGATTTGCCAAGCTTCGTATACCCCCGCATTCGTGTAGTTTGTGTACGGGCATCAACGGGCAAGGTGGACCGAGAAGGCGAGAGACTTTTAAAGGTAGGCAGTAGAATGGAGCAGTGGTCAAGTTTATTGAAAATGACGACTGTAGGAATGGAAAGATTTTCTACGGGGACGGGTCGAAATCACCTGGAACGAGGAAAGTAAATACAGGGCTTGCAGTCCCGGGATTAACATAATCGCATTTGAAGATCTCACCCCGCATCCTACCTCTGTTAGTTCGGAAATCTCGAAGAGGAGATTTTCGGGATTTAACGTATCTTTCGACAGTAAAAATGATCCATTGGGAGTTTTGAAAAAGCAAGACTCTTGAGAGATTTTGAATTGGTACGGCTCCGAAAGCCAGACAAAGCGTTTTTAACGATGCTATTTAAAAATGTCTTGCGCCATCCGATCTCAAATGGGAAATAGTCAAGCAGACTTCGATATTACGTGCAAATGGCCAAGCACGAATTACGAATAAGAATAATTCTGGAAAAAGAGCTGGTCTGATATTCCAGTCATAAGGCATGACGTGCATGAGGTTGATCCCCTTATTCAAAAAGTGGATTTAGCAAGAAATGGAATTATTTCATGCATCTATCATATCAATTTTTATAAAAACTCAAATAGAAATCACAGTTACCTCCAATGACAGGCAACTTTTTATCATTATCAATCCACAATCTCTATATTGGCTTGACGCAGCTCTCCACTTGATCATCCATTTACGTGACATCTTCTTATTCACATAATTTTTCTCTTTCAAAGCTTTCACTACTTCCTCCATATATTATCATGCGAGGCCTTCCTATTCGATTCTCCCATCCAATTGTCCCTCGACTAACTGTCTTCATGAGGCCATCATGTCTCAAGATATAGCCGCTTAAGATGTCCTTTTTTAAGGTCTTCGGAAGATTTCTCCTTCCTCCCTCTCTTTTAAGGGCTCTTCGTTTGTAACTCATTCGATTTGATTTATCTTCACCATCCTTCCGTAGCGCCAGAAAACATTTATAAAACTTTTGATCTTCCCAAACCTCACCATAGCTACATTAGTTTTTTCATACCATATCTTAATGAATGAACTTCAATGATGAGACGCTGAGAAAGATGTGACTCGTCCATTTACAAAGGTTACTCGTCAAATTCATTACGATATTCAGTTTGCTTTACAGCCCGGCAAGCTGATACGAGAATAGCACGGCTATTGAAGGCAATAAAAAAATCTCCAGTCACGTGACCACACAGCTTGCTCACGTGACCTCTCATTGGGGGCAAACCCTCCGCCAAACACGGCGGAAGGGGGAAGTAGTTTGAGGGGTTGGAGAGGGTAGGGGTTATGGGGCATTCTTCGAATTCCAAAAACGGATTTTCACGCGATTTGTTAGCCGACTGTCAAACCCTCTTCAAGATGCTGAGGGAGAACGGCCAAGGCAAACCTTCACTTTACTTTCTTTTGTGCCAGCGGCTCGGACAAAGCAAACCTAGAGAACATATCTCCCCAGGCAGGTTTTTGTGCAAGTTATGCGCATATAATATGTGTGTGCACAACCTTATCCTCTTCCTCGTGGTATTCCCTGGAGAATGAGTATTGTGAACAGGGCGAGAAATTTGTCGCATTGAGGTTTCGTTTATAATTTTATTTTCCTGCGGACGCTCAGGAATTTTTTTGCCGTGAATAAAATCAAAGTCATCAGAGTACTGCAGCACAAACTAAGTTCTTTTAGAAGATGAATCTTTCCGTGACCGAATTGCTAGATAACGCAGGGCGTTTGACTGTCGGTCACCATAGCAATTCACACGAAATACATATTCACGAAATGGTATTTATCCAAAAAAAATGAAGGGATACACAAATCTTCCTTGTTTTGGTGGATCAACGTATTGTCTGCGATACAGTAAAAAAGGAAACTCAATGAAAAAATGACCGACGTAATCTACTCATAAGGATAATTCCATTATCGAGGAGGCTTACGAGCATGGTTTTCTATCAATCATTACAATGAAATAATCCACGAGGACCAATTGATCTATGGACCTTATGACCCAAGAGAGAAAATGAGGGGTGAGGAACAAAATAAATTTAACGATTCAGAACATTACAGTTATATTATCAGATAATCTCATATTATTAAAAAAACCTGATTAAACCTTCTTTGGCATTATACAGAAAACGTTTTTGTAAAATTACTTAACGTCCTGGACTTTTATACCCTCCACAAAATCACTCTAAACCTGCTAGAGTTTTGAAGTTAAAATTTATAGCATTAAATGAAAAAAACTATAATTTTCCACATTTTAATCGCTGCTTTCTGGTCATAATAAAATAGCTCTATTATTTATCTCACCGATTTAAGCTTTTGGAATTTTGTAATGCACTGACACCAATTACTGAAAAAATGAAAGCTTAATAACGACATCTAGTCGGGTCCTTTAGCTCGGTGCCAGTTGATTCCTGATTTTTTTTACTCCGCATTGCCTTATTCTTCCGCATAATAATTCCATTCCCCTGTCTCGAACAATCCAATCCAGACGGCGGTCAAAAAAAGCAAGAGATCGCGATAAACTACGCTCCCGTCGATGGTCGATTTGAATAATTCCATCCCAAATCACGCCCTAAGTGAGAAATCAGCAAATTTATTCCGTCGCTCGAAGCGGGCAGACAATTAAAATGTGACGAGAACGGGAAAATGATCCTCTTTTCCACTTGTGCGACACCTGAGCGCGGAGATAATTCCGCCTACAAAAAATAATCTAAGAGGAGGCATGCACGGAGAAAGCAAGTCCCGCACTGAGGACGCCCGGGCACGAAATGAAAACGGCGGAGATGAAATGCCATCCCCGATTCCATGTTTTTCCGCGTTTACCACCTCGAAACCTTAGGAGCCGATGATAACGAGTACTCATGCAAGGATGGTGAGCGAGGAGGGTGTACAAATCGGATGAATAGCATTATGCGAGCATCGCTCTCGCCTCCAGATAATAATTTCTCCCTTAATAACCCTCTTAGAGCGCCTGAAATGAGGTGACACCGTCCCGCGAGACTTCATGCTTCATAATTCTCATGAATGACATTTTTTTAAAGGAAAGCCGAATCAATTTGGGCTTGGGGATCTTTTTCCAAAGATATTTTTCAACCAACAATTATTCTCGCTCTAAGATAGTGTCCCCTCCTAGCCGTCTTATCGTGGTTTTTTACTGTGAATAAGAACGAGTAAAATTGAGCAAAATAAGCGATGAAATAATTCCCGTAACCCTTAGTCGTGATTTGAAGGCAGAGAAAAGGGGATTATTACCTCTGAACTGGATTCTAGAAAGTTTTTTCGTTTTTTATAGTGCTTCAGAGCCAGAAATATTATCATAAGTAAAGAGTAAGAGACACTTATGTGAAAATCGTTACTTGAAAATGTGTAAAAACCTTTAAAACCTTAGGTTCGTGCCCATAAACTCATGAAACTACAATTACAAGGAGGCAAATTACTTTCCCTATTGCTAAGGGGTTGTATTCAATCAATTCCCGTTCGCCCTCTAGTAAACAATCAATGTACAGCTACAAAAACTCATCGAAATGTTTAGGTACTCTAAATATCTACAAGAGGACGTTTCGAATAATTAGGGAGGGGTAACTCGCAGATCTTCAATTCAAGCGCCATGGCATCAGACTCCGAAAAATCAGTTGTAGGTAAAGGAGTAACCAACCGATCCGCTAGCCATCTCCCTTTAACCTTCACCCTTATTTAGCATGAAAGGAAACTCGAAAGCATTCGATGGGTCTGGGAAATAAGGATGGGAATGTGAAGAGGACTTGGCAGAATTCAGCGGAAACGGAAGAAGACCCCTCGCCACACGCAAAGAAGAGACCTTCACGAACTTTACCGCGCAAATTCGCTCATCCGAGTCGGCCCAATTTTACATCCCCGAATCCCGTCAAATCCCTCCCATTCAGCCACCTCCCGCTATAAGGTTGACTACACATCTCTCCTCGCCGTCCTCCACCCCGTCGCTTATTACCGCCACACAGGCCTGGAAGAGCACCACCTTCGTCTTCGCACCTTTTTACCCTCCCGACTCGTCTCCTTCGGCCCATTCACCCGTTCAATCCGTGCAAAATGGCGCCCCGCGACGCCAAAGGGATCCATTCCGACGCGCCCTTTCCGTCGAGGCACCCTTTGATCTTCCCCGAGGCGATATTTCGGCGGAAAACTTTTGGGGGAAAAATTCCTCGACGCCACGAAGTGGGCGAGAGGGCGCCTAGCAACTGAGTTAGTGAACGGTGTGAGTCAAGCATAATTGGAAGAGTTCTCGCGCGATAAAGTGACGTTACCTCGAGAAAAGGGCGACGAATACATTACGGGGCGGGGATCTGAATGGATTATAATAAGAGCGAAAGATTGTAGGATTTTTTAAGGACGATGTAACAACAAACGCGTTTCTTTTGAAGCCAACTCCACGGAAGCATAGAGCATTCCAGTCCGCATCAAAGAATATGAGGCAGTTAGTAAAATACTGTGGAATACTGTTAAAATGTGTCTTGTGTAATTTGGTGCGAGGTTTTGTAAACTATTTTTGGGAAAACCAAATTTAAAAACCACATTCTGCCGCTCCTCGAATAATACAATTGAGAATTTTCATGTTCAAACACGAAAGAAGTCAAATTTTATTATTTTTCCCTTATATTAGTGAATAAGACTAAAGTGATGATATTCTATTGCAGAAAAACGATAAATATTAGCATACAAATAGATGATCAGAAATGTGCTGGCTATGTGGTTACTTGGGTAGCATTTTGGGTAAATTGGGAAGTTGTTCCGTTGATAAAAAATCCTGAGAGGAAGAGGCTTTCACTAACAGGAAAAACTATGCAGCTACAATTGATAAAGATGTCAGGAAAAGTTTGGTAAGGGTTAAGTGCAACAAACTTTACTTGTGCATTGCTTACACATCGCGTTAATTTTCGGCGGTGACTAGAAAAGTATATTTCTGCCACACTTGGTTCTTTTATGCTTTTCCTATTTTCATTCTGAAGGGAATATACACCTTTGTGTCCTTGTATCCAGAATGTTGTGCAATTGAAATAATTGCGTGGGTGAAATAGTTTCTTCCCTCTCTGAAACCTGTGGATGTTATCCGAAAACTATTATCGTTCATTAATTTTGAACCTCTGTTCTTCCGCAGGTGAAAATCTGGTTCCAGAATCATCGCTATAAATGCAAGAGGCAAGCGAAAGAAAAGGCGATGGCAGAGCAGAACGCACAGAACCAGGTGAGCTGGGTGTTGAGGTAATTTAATTAGATTTTTAAGCTTTTTTCCACTCCCACTTAATAATTGGAATTTCCATTCGCTTAAGCTTCACACAAGAAATATTCCTCGTCTATTGTATCGAATAAACGGTTATAGTTTCAAAAAGTACATCCCTGAATTATAAATACATAGCATGGTAAACGATTTACATCTTAAGACGTCTCAGCGTTTCGCGAAGCTGTTCTCTTCGATGGCTCAGTATAATAATTTTAACAATTGTTTTAGTTTCTGCTAAGTAAATTGACCGTAATGTTTACGTAACCATCAGTACCTTAGCTGCAAAAAATTCTTCCCAAGCATGCACTTAACATGGGATGTGCTGCTAAGGGATTTCACGCATCAGTTGGTAGTAACCCTTACGGATTCATAGTGTGGTTGGAGAATTTCAGAAAAAAAAATATAAGGAAATTTTCTTCTTAAATTTTTTTGAGGAAATTCATATCTTATGATACTAAATGAATCGATAAATAAGAGTTGGAGAATCATAACATAAGAATAAGTAGCAATTGAAATTCTTAAACTAATCCTCACTGTCGTAAAAATGAAAAATAAATCATAAATCTTCGTGGTTTAGCTATCCGGGTAACGTCTTACACATTGTGATATCTAG
The DNA here is from genome assembly GCA_933228895.1 of Platycnemis pennipes. Classification (NCBI taxonomy): domain Eukaryota; kingdom Metazoa; phylum Arthropoda; class Insecta; order Odonata; family Platycnemididae; genus Platycnemis; species Platycnemis pennipes. The sequence goes on along the minus strand of OW121857.1, from coordinate 32,989,279 downwards.
ATGAATTTGTATTTATAGAATCATTCTATTGAAGAGTATATTTTTTAGAATTAATATTCCATAAAAGCTACTTTTCGATAAAAGACAATGAATGTCTTAATCATGTAAACAATGCAAACTATCCTGTTAAATCAGAGTGAAGTCCAAAATGCACATATGCATGAGCATTTTCCTGGCATGCATCCTTGCACTTTGAATACAACCTTTGCACATTCACATGTGACTTCAACCTGTTTATTTTTAAAAAAAAAGGCCCATCATGCTTTCATTACAACGCCATAAAAATACAAAAACATGTTGTTTTCAAAATAAAAATATTTTACTACACCAAAAACTTATAATTAATAAATATATTAAGAACGTAGCGTGATTTTTTTCCATTTTAACTGAATTTTGGCATAAAATTAACCGGAATCTATAATGAACTATATCAGTAGTATTCATTTAAAGTTACTAAAGCCCAAATATTTCCAAAACCACGAAGGGGAGCAAGCACGATTTTCTACGACAGAAAAACAGACTGGTGACTGGAATCATTTGATAGTATTCACAAAGTATATGAGGGACTTTAACTGAAACGAAGACATACAAAAAATTTGATTCCAGTGGGGTAAACTTAGTTTTAATTGGTTAATTGTTTTCTTGTCGAGTTTTGATTATGATATTGAGTCAATATATTCTTATGAAACTATTATTTGAATCATATTAACTACAAAATGATCACACCTTAGCCCATAATCAATCCTTAATAAATACTATTAGTATTGCATTAATAGATTTCAACAGTTCCTTGGCTAGGCCAGTGACATCATTAATGAAAAGAAAACGCAGACCTTAACAATTCTATACGTTATGGATGATAATTTGATTCGGGTTATATTGTGTGCAATATTCAAAGGATTATTTCTCTCCATCAGTATGAAGGTTGGTAGCAATGTTTGATTTGGAAAACAATTGATTTCCTTCCACTTTACAAATATTCCAAATACACTCACACAGGCACACATTCGGAAATGAAAAATCTTCCTCGTGAAGGTTTCAAAAGAAACTGAGAAAATATTCTTTTTACCGGAGCTGGCATTACTTTTTGGGTAAACCTCATTCCACATAAACACACATCGGATTGGAAAACGGGAATAAATGAGCAAACGCATGGATGACGGTGAGGAAAAAAAACACAATTATGCGAATGCAATATCAATCCCCTTCCATTTTTTCCCTGATCTTCATTTTTTTGCCCCAAAAAGCGCAAACGTAGGGAGGGGGATACCGGGGGGTATTTTAGCTGACGAAGCAGATTTTCCCTCGGGCAACGTCCCGCGGAATCATGGGAACGATCGGGCGAGTAAAGGAAGGAAGACGAGAAAAGGAACGAAAGAAAATCAGGAACGAAATCACGTTTCGTAATCCGATATCTAATGAATCCCAACTTTCTCTTCATTTGTTTATCTGCCCTTCCCCAACGCCATAATTCCCACCCACATACACGAGATATCCCGAAGTGTTTTCCAGCTAAAAATTACGGGACTCCATCACTCCTTATCATCACCCTACCCTCACGACTCTCCTACAAGTTGCTCTTATTTTGTCACCTCCAAAGAGAAACCAAAACATGACTTTCCTCCACTCATATTCCAAAAAAATAATAATTAGATAAAATCTACCGACCCTAATTTACCTCGCCTACCTTTCATCATTCTATGCTACTATTAATCCCCCAGTAAAAAGATTTAATATTAATCAAAATCAAAATATTTCTCTACATCCGCATTCTTACATACCTCCCATTTCACCACTACACTCCCATCTATTCGTGGACCACTCATTTTTTCAAGGAAGCAAAAGAGGAAAGCTTCTTCATCCGTTTTCACCCTCCACCGTATTGTAGCATCACTCTTCCCTCTCCCCTCGCACGAATGTATAATCCTGCAATCCTCTACCATCCCCCTCTAGGAACTCCAACCCTCCCTAAAAAAAAGAGGGAGAAATCTTTCTACCAACCCCTCTCCGATGAATGAGGGAAAAAACACCCAAGCATCCCCATCAAGCATCTTCCCCCATCCTGAAGGAATTATGAATTTTGATTCGCTTCCACAAACAGCCCCCACCGGATTTCTACCCCCCTGTGGCCCCATTCACTCCCTCCGCCCCCTCCAGCCCCCAAGCTCTCCGAAACTCCGGTACGTCCCGGGAATTCCTCAGGATCACCCTCCTAAAAGACTCCCCAAAAATCTCGCGAAGAAAAGGAAAAAATTGTAAGGGGAGGAAAAATAATAATTATAGTAAATGATTGAAACTCCCTTCGAGATTTCATTATTTTTTCACCAATTTTGGGGAATTTCCCGTTTTTTTCCTACACTTAATTTCAGTCCCTCATTGTCGCAAGTAAAGCTTCCGGACGGATTCTCTTGCAATCAGTGCAATCTGTCTTTCCAAGAAAGCATGGGGTGTGTGAATTGCCATGCAATGCTCAATAATGAATGAAAATGTAATACCTAAATCAGAGCCCTCGCAAACCATTAACTGGCACATCAATTCCACTTATTATCCGTCTATAAATTCATTACAATGTGTACTCTGTATTCTTTAAAACTACTTAATTTCTCGATACATCATAACGCAACGCCGAATTTATGCGGGGTTTAAACTTCTGCTGATAGGCTAGTCATGCGTTAATGATTCCACATTACAATTGACAATTATCGTCACTAGTTAACGAAGAAACTAAATCAGCAAAGACTCTTTTACTATCATTACTTTTACTATTCCGTTATCCTTCGACTGGTCACCTTGTAAATTGTTACCTGGACCTTTGAGTGATTTAGTATACGATACGATTTTAAGAAGTTCAATGGATAGAGCTTAATTGAATGGAAAAATTCAAAACAGTAAATAATCCCATCAAATATGCTTTAGAAACCAAATTAAAATAACTTGATCAAGTTTTCTTTCGTTAAAACTGAAAATATTACACATAATTCACTGATACTTACTATAACACTGCGTAATGAAATATTCTTGAAACACTAAGGAAACAAAAGGTTTCCACCATTCTAAAATTCCATTCTTATGGGGTAATGAAGATATGAATGAAAATATGGAAGTACAAAATTTATTCTTGAATACTATATATCATTTCATCCAATTAAGGCATTTGAGCAAGCAGATGCATTTCACTACAGTACAAACAACTAAAATACTTTTATTAACCAGGCTTCTTCAAACATCTGCATCTTCCAACAAGTTCATTGTATCAATTCGTCACTCTATATTTGCACCAGCCCTATCCAATGCACATAGCACCATTCATTGCTTATTTTCCTCACAAACGCAAACAAGCCTCTCACCCCTTTGGGTATGATCCCGACAGTGACGGAAATTCTTCATTGGTATATCGGTGATTTGAGCTATTGACTGCTGTGTGGTAATCACCTAAGGTACAGTTATCCGTCCGTCAGGTGGGACGTTAAACCCTGGACCCCTTGGCGTCTTTCTATAAGAGCAGGTAAATGCCACTGTAAGGTTTTTCTCCACCCTTCCTCGTTTCCATGAAATATTCCTACGTCTATCCAATTACTTACCTAACCTAAATGTCGCAAATGACCTTAGCACTCGGTCTTATAGCAGTGTAGACCTTATACCTAAATAGGCCCGGTATTTTTTGTAAATTGCCAAACCTATTGAAGTTTAGTTTTAAGGTAGCTTTGTCAATTCACAAGTGCCCGACTATGATTGGTTTCCTGCTATACCCACATGCCTATGGCTCCCGAACAACTCAGTATTAATAACACGAATTAACGTGCTAGAAAGTAGGTTAGGTAGGCCTGAAAGACTCGTTTCTCGTACCCTTGGTTTTGAACCCCTCTTGATACAGTAGGTAGGGCGATATGGAAAGGAGGATTGGAAATGGTGGAGCGCTGGGATTTGATATTGAAATTCCAGGGTAAGGTCTCCCACCCAATCCGTGTTGCCTAGGAAACATAAGTGGCCCAAGTAATAGGTATCGTACACCCCTACCCTTGGATTTCGACCACTTATATCCCTTGGCCCCTTCTCAATATTGTTTGGGTTCGAACCTACACCCCCAGTGATCCAATAACAAGACTTCAACTATGAATAATTCCACCAAATCCCAATGCAAAAGCAATTGAGAAGCGTGAAAGGCTCGAATTCGAACAATGACAGAAGCGAATTCGGATTTCGTTGAGGAAAATGATTTAATCTTCCATTAATTGATTGCAGAAGCAGTCTTAATAGAATTAATCATGGTAAATCGCGAGTTTAATAGGACAACGTTAATCATAAACTCAGCATAGCGAAATTAAATGTAATAGAGTAGGTATATGTAACAGAAAAGCTCCAGATTTAAATTTCATTTAAACATTTCCCAGTAGCACTTGCTTTCTGATTAACAAGCTCTAGAGCCTAAGACATGATCTTGACTGGAAATCTGAAACTAGTAAGTAGTGAAGAAGCAGTAGGGAGCAAGATCGAAAAATATATGAGTTATTTTAAGCGTAATCATTAACAGCGGTATCAAGTAATCCATTCGTTTTCAATTAGGTCCTAAAGGCAGTAACTCAAACTTCTCCTACTTTCTCACATGAAGAAAATTTACCTTTCATATGTTTATAGGTGATTTTAAAAAACACATACATAGTCCCTTTAAACACGAACATTAATCATTAAAACTATTTATCAAGAGCTACATGACGAGCCATCAGTGCAAATTTAAAACTAATCGGAGATCAATTTTGAGTAATATCTGAACCAATATTGTGCCTGGATTTTACCAAAAAAGAAATCATAGTTGAATAAGAAATTTGATAAGAATACATAAATCAAAGAGATTCCTGCGTTCCACCTTGTGGTAAAATAACATCCAATAACTATCATTAAAATTCGTGAGTCTCCTAAGTCATGTATCTGCAAAGACTTAAAATATACCCTGAGCAAGCATTCATAAATATGCTTCGTGAAACCTGCCAGCCAACAGATCTTCCATTTCTCCGTTTTAAGCGAGAATCGAAAAAAAACTGCGAGCGTGAGTTTTCGAGTGCATCCGCTCATCTCTGACGACGGATGACTCAAACAATCGGCGATCGGGAACGAGTCACGTTCCAGCAATCCCGAAGTCATAACGCTCTTCATCGACTCTATTCATGTTCCAGCCTTATTTTTCTCTCTTTCTCTCAGAGTACGTAACCGTACACGCAGGGTCGGGGAAAGAAAAAAAACATAAAACGGGAAAAGTAAAAAATCCGAGTCGCCATCGACAAGAGGAGAAAAAATGAAGATCTCGGCGTAGGGATGTCTCGACGAATCGAAATGCTCACACGCCGGATCGGGAATCAGAACATGACTGGGAGGGAAATTTTTCATTCATTTTTTTTCATCATGCCCCTCCGATGAGGTTGAATTTGAACTTGGAATACATCGAAGGGAACAAAAAAAAGCGAAGATCAACTTCCGTCATCTTTTCTCCTTCCCTCGCTTTAACGAACTATGGTATTTACGCCTTTCACAACTTTCCACGCGCCTTCCCTGAAACGAAATCATCCACGGATCCGACAGAAACTCTCTTCGTTTGCCACTGAAATAAAAGCATAACGAGCCCCGCCCGCATTTCACCAAACGATGCGATCGGGAGTTGGAAGCTTGGATATTTTTACCATTCCCTTTCTCCCCCACCTTTCTCTATACCTTCAGGTTTTTGATATTTTCGCCGATTAATTATTTCCGAAGTTTGACGACCCGTTCGTTAATTGCGTCGGAAGAATCCACAGATGTGAAAGGAGCGTAGAGAAAAAATAACAACCTAGCGCATGCGACGTGGAAGGATATGAGGAGATGATGGTTGACGTCGAAGCCCCATCGGGAAAGGAAATACTTCGAATCACGCAGCCGATCATACGTGATTTCGAGACTTTTTAATATTATTTTTTAGACTCAAAAGCACGGAGAGATCCCTTTCGTGTCAACCCAGGAACCGCTAACGAGGGACGCAAAATTCTACAACAGCTTTCATCAGATAGAGAATCGTGTTACCATCGCTCTCAATACATAATTATCATTATTAGTGTTCCACTGGTTGGGGTAGATTTAGATAGAAAACCGTTCTTTCCACGCAACCCGTTTTTCTTATTTACCTATTTCCTTTTTAGCTCCGCATTTCTCACATCTCTCGCCCATTCCATCCGTTTTCCGTTCTTATTTTCCCTCCAACCCGCTTACCAAACATGCTTCTCTATATCACGTCTTTCAAAACATCTTCAACTCATAGACTTAAATAGTGACCTTTTTCATCTCCCAAACAGACTAACTATGTAGTTTAGCCTAATTAATCTGTAAACATGGTCCATAAGTGTCAAAAGGTGTACCGTGGGATTTCACCGTAAATGTTAGTGCGTACCTGTATTAAATGAATGGTTATCACTCGGTAAGCTCATTAAAAGCTTTCGAAAAAATTGCAAGTACCGATGAAAGTTTCCCAGTCATCAATCCACGAGTATCTCGAGCCTAAAATATCTTCTTCTCTGTGACAGTACATTCTTCTTTTAACTGCCTTGTGTAATCCCAACAAGTGTAGGCTTAAGTTTGACAATTCTCTCATTTCACGTAAAGATTTGCGAATCATCATCTTCATAACGTTCTGCAGCAAGGATGCTCTTTGGCGAAATCTATGACCAGCCCTTCAAAGAAAATGTTTAGCAGTTCCCTGTGCCTAATCAAATGACCGATAAGTTTTTCTCCTTCATTCTTTTAAAGGCACTCCTGTTTTACTTGAAAGTATATCACGGTAAAAAACGGGTAATACCAACTGAGGCTTTCACTTCACCCTGGTATACCGCTCGCCTATCGGGAGAAGAAAAGAAAAAATATTTTTTTCCATATTAGGGATGCTGGGAATTTCGAACACTTGTCATTGCTTGGGAGAACGAGATAACCGGAACCGGAAAGTTTGCCGGCCACCTTGTGCGAGAACTGGTAAACAGGCAGTGTGCAACGCCTCACCCGAAAACGCTCGGCAGCAACACGGTTGATCGAGCGGCAGGAGAAAGGGAGGGTGAAAACATTTTGGAAACATGGGAACGGGGAAAAGACTAGCGCACAACCTAATACCGTGGGCGTCCCGTATTATTCATTCTCACCAGGGGGCGCGCCGGACCCCTTCCGCTCCCATCCTCAGTCCCGAAATCTTCACCCCATCCCCGCCCTCTTCCTGAAGCAATCTCCTCGGCTTTGTCGCGACCCCTCGGCTGTCGCCACCCTCCCCTACGGAGCCGATGAGCCGGAATAACTGTGGCTCATTCTCTGATTAATTGGGAAGGCGACGCCGTAGCTCAGGAGTTGGGGTCGGTTGGTGGAAGAGGGTGCAGGATTCGAGGTGGAGGGCGAGAGGTTTTAGGGGTGGTTTCTCTGGCGAGGGAGAGGTAGGTGGGTCGGCTGGGTTGAAAGGGAAAAGAAAGTAGCCCCCTCGTTAAAGTCAACCAGAACATAAGCTTCTCCAGAGGGAGTATGACGAGGCTAGCAATATTCACCCTAGGAAAACGTCTAGTTATATATCATAAGTACTGTTAAAAACTACAGTTTTTAAAAAATATAAACATTTTGGGCTCAGGAAATTTACCAAAACACCATAGCCTATTTATATGGACATGGTAGAGCCCAGGACAGAAAACTTGAATGCGCTGATATGGAAGCTAAATAGTGCATTAGATACATTCGTCCAAAAGTATCAGTAATTAAGAAAAATACTAATGCCTCAATGATAAAATCCTCAAATTAATTTAGGAAATAACACAGAAAAACATAAGTACGAGATTGGAGTTACATAATGGAAGCATTTTTAGACACTGGTAATTCACAATATATGTTTTTCTCCATTTACATGAAGAACATGAAATTTGAGATATACCTTCTAATACCAAAGATTAAGACTTGAAATGAGATAAATGATCAAGTCCAACTAGGATGGTTAGCAACATAGTACTTTTGGGCCAACGGCTCGGCGAACTTTAAAAATAATAGTTTGAAGGCCTTATGTGACAGCCACTATGGTAAGAGGTTTCTTGTTACGGAGAAAAAATTATCCCTTAACAATAATAGTATAAAAACTGTGAAAATTCGTGAGTTTAGAACCCGTCATTGGCCTCAATTTCGAAGAATATACAAAAAAATTCAAGGGAAAGAAAAGACTAGGAGTGTTCATAATCATTGTAATTATGAACTTTTTTCAATTGCATTCAATTTGCAAAAATTCTCGATTAACATGTGGAAAATTTTATTTGCTGCAACGGCTGCAACTAAGGCTACTGAGGTACGAATTGGTATTTTTCTGGCATCTTACCCTTAAAATAGTACAATTTGAAGGAGATGTGGTATATCCCACTTTAAGACATACGAAGAAAGTCACACCATATGAAGAAGATATGTATCTTCACAAGTCACATTTCCGGTGAATATATTTGTGTGGACAATAATATTTCCAGCAGATGGTTTTTCACCCCCTTGCAGTCACAAATCATCTTACTAAAAATTTCAAATAAGCTGTATCAGCTTATGATAATGATATAATATCAGTTAAATTCCCATCACACCTGGAGAAGCTCAATATAATCCATTGGCACACCTATGTGATATCAGATATTGTCTGGACGAGGTAATTATTTGTTTAGTTTCACTGAAATCCCGGTGAAAACCAAATGTTAGATTTATAAAGTGATGCTCATATGAATGCTTAAGTGAATATACACATTTTTGACTATTTTTTAAAAATTGATTTCTATTTCCTTCGGAGAATAAAATATTTTGTTGGGGGAATTTCTAGTCCCAAGTGCATCACTCTTAAAAATAATAAAAATGAGGTTATGTGAATACATAAAAAAGTCATTGAAATAGCTGGCAAGTTCATTTGGAGGAATTTTGGCATGTTATAAAATAAAATAAAAACTTTGCTCTGTTCCATATAATGGGTATAAAATTTGTGGATTAGAACTAGGTTTTTATTTTATTTATAATATATAAAAGTGCTACAACAACTTCAACCTACTATTTCCCACAGTACCAGTAGAAATCAGTAGGCACCAGTGAGTGAGTGATAGTGAACTTAATACTTTATATAATTAAAATACTATTGAAATACAATTAAAAAAATGGAACTTACAAAATCAGAATGGTGAAAGCTATCGTAGGAAATAGAAAGATAAAGCTTCATGCGATTTTTTAACAGATTTAAGGGAAAAATAGACTAAAAAATCCACATAGCAATTGATTAACACTTTAGGTGTGCATCTACATCAGCAAATCACAGTGCGAGTAACCTCTAATGTTTAACGCAGAGGGTAAATCATGATCAATCACGTGCTACATCACTGTCATCTACCAACATGCACGGAGGAACATAATATGTATAGCATTCTGGTTTTATAATACTTATTTTTCCATTAAAAACGGTCCAAACAAGGAATGTCGCAAAGTTACCAAAGACCAAAAGTCATTCACGTGATCTTGATGCATTTTACGGCAATACCCGTAAGTACATAGATGCTTTTCTCGGCATCGTCCAACGCCGACCAGTCCGAGCCTCCCTTAGGGCATCTCCTCACCTCGGCTCTCTTTTTCCACCTTCCCTTCTTTAAGTTCACGGTCACCACGCCCTGCGCTGCCACCTCCCCTGTTTCCCAGACCTTCAATTTAAGTACCTCGTGCTCCGCTGGAGCATATGATGCGATTGTCGGCGTCCCTCGCCGAAGACACCGGCTAAGCCCACCCGAGTGTAATAATCCCGGCTATTGGCTTCCTCCTCTCTCTCTACCTGCCTGCGTTTCCTCCCTTCCTCCTCATTACCCAGCGCACGCAAAGGGAAGTGCATGGGAAAAATTGAATCGGCTTTCCCGAACCCCTCAAGCTAACCGGCTGATCGTATTGGCCGCCGAAAGGTTTTACGAGGTATCCGCATCCGTCGAGTGCAGGAGCGAACTGTTCTCCTTCGCCTCAATTGGAAGCACATCTACGATAAAGACATTCACATTTCCTTGAAAAGATCTGATCGTGGTGTCCCAGGAGTGAAGATTAATAAGAAGTGCTCGCAAAAAAAAATTCACTCCCTAGGTTCACAACGCAACCAACCGTTTTATTTGCGATGCACCCTTGTGTAGTGTAGTGGTTTGACCTCATCTTTTTTCGGTTCACTTCACATAAGCCCTGATTTGATTTAAGAACTGACCTGGAAATCGGTTTGAATTAACTGAAAACAGTAACAGTAGAATTACTTGGACTGTGAGGCAACAGGTAACCGAAGCGAGGAGTATCAGAAAGAATAAAAATTTGATCGAGGAGGCGCTGAACGAGTAGGTTACCATAAAATGATACATATTTTACTACAAGAGAAATGAGAAAAGAGCTTCTTCCACAGTATCAGAACAGGTGAAGAAGAGTATGATAATAATATAATATAACACATCACATTAGAACGACGGCACTAATAACTGGGTTCCAGGGTCAAATAGAATGATAAAAAGTGGACACTAACATTAAAACAATACTTTTAAGTGACCGACTTTCGTGAAAAGTGGTAAAATGAGATGATCTTCCTTTCACGTTTGATAAGCGTAAAAATCACCCTCCATTCGGTTCATGAATAGTAATGGTTTTCCCTCAATTAAAAAACTACCGAGTTGAAGATATTTAATTTAAATAAACAAGTGGAAAATTGACTTGCTCTACAAATATACTGTATCATTTTCTTTCGATGTGTATCTTCATGTACTCCATTCTAAATTATTTATTCAAAACTTCTTCTAATGCATGTATATTTACCAACTGCATGAAGTAGTTTAGTGCACTTTTTATAAATCATGAAAATTGATGGCATCTCAACTTAATCATGTGAAAGCTAAAAAATATTCTAGGCTAAAAAAATTAGTATTCCTACTTTTTACTGAAGCTGTATGATATATTGTTTTAAGTAATTTTCTCGTAGCAGATAATACTTATTCTGGGGCCATACTAGTAATTACTAGTTTCATTAGCACTGAAAGTACATCCGTCTAATAAATTTTTCAGTTAAAAAGCGCGATCCCAAAAGCTTTTTCATTCCCTCTTTCACCGCCATCCATTCTCATGCTTATTTATGACTTTCTTCCCATATACCCACTGCATAGCGCAAGTGTTTTCAGAAAGAAAATCCTCTTTTTTCGAAGGCACAGAGCTCTCCAAGACGAGTGGCCGTACCAGTCCTCGTGAAGGACGGCAAGCCCTGCTCCGGAACAGGGGGCGCCGGCGACCCGACCGGCCTGGGCGTGGTGGTGGGGGGCGGTGGGGGCGGCGGGGGCGGTGGAGGCGTCTCGTCTGCCGTGGCCGCTGCCGCCGCCGCAGCCGCAGCCGCAGCAGCCGCCGGCAGGGCCGGTCTCGGCTCCAGCCCTGTCTCCGGGCAGTCTCCGCCCGGGAACCCCTGCTCCCACAGCCCCAGCGCTTCGGCCCTCGCGTCCTCCATGGTGGTTCAGCAGCAGCAGCACCAGATGCACCAGCAACAACAGCAGCAGCAACAGCAGCACCAGCAGCATCAACAGCAGCAGCACCAGCAGTCGTGCGGGGGCGCCGGAGGCGGGAGCACCGCAAGCTTGCTGAGTAACATGGCGTACCAGAGGCAGAACCTCGCGGCGATGGGCGCGGTACAACACCAGCAGGCGGCGGCGGCAGCGGCTGCGGCCGCCGCGGCAGCCAACATGTGTTCTTCGTACCTGCCGCTGCAGGGGAGGGCCTGGTAAAAGTCGCTCCATCAGGCATAACCGGCTCTCCTCACCCGGGAGCGGGTTACAAGAACGTTGGCTAGAAAATTTCGCGCCACCGTCTTGGTGACTGGATCGTCTTCGTAACGATGACTTCTGAAGGAACAAAGACACCTCCGATCCTAGACGTGACTAATGTTTTTTCCCCATTACTTAAAACTGTACCCTAGTGGTCTATGAGGATTGTGCAGTCTAACCTTCACGAACGATAGACGCGTACCTTTCTCCGTACCATAAGCGTCGGGACTTGGTAGATCGGTGGCGTTCGAACGCTTGATAGTCTTCAAGAGACACAAGAAGACAGGAGTGATGATGGTCTTAGTCCTCAATTCCGCAGTGATGCGTTGTTAACGGCGAATCGATCGATCGCCACGGATTCGCGAGAGAGAATTGGCCGCCTCATTTTGTTCAAGATTTCGAGTGAACGATAGTTCAAGATCCGACGCAATTTCTTAATGGCCGCGTAACTCTTCATGATACTGTATGTGAGGATTTTGAAATGCAAAATTCAAGTTGACCCAAGCTATGTCCTTGGGGAATTACACGGACGTGTGTAAAGAACGATAAAATCTCGAGTTGCGAGGATGGACAGTGAAACTCTTGCGCTGCTCTCGTGACTCAGAAGTGCGTCGTGCATCGAACAGTAAAGTCTTTGGAGAAAACGGTAATGGTGAGTGGCTGGGAACACCAAAAGATTTTCAGCAGAGGGGTCACATGTTTGCTACTCAGTTGACGAAAGCGTGGGACTTAAGCTGAGTTGAGAAGGTAATTAGAGTGTGTCAATATGAGGGGATCAAGTGCCATCGCGAATTCATCCAATTTATACGGCTCTGAATCGCATGGAATCATCAGGACCATGATATGCAGCTCTTTCCATTCCATGCTCACAAACCCGAAGATAAACACTTCTTCAAGATTCACCTTCCATAAGTGCTCACTTCTGTAGCTGAGTGTGAGGTGAAATACGTACGAGTAGATAAGAAACTTGGAAGGTTTATAAGGCGTAATACATAACCTTACTCGTGCATTAAACCCAGAGCCGAAGGAAAGTTGTAAACAAATCAATGATCTATTCCTTTACTGGTGACCAAAAGTATAGGACGCTATTGTGGTGTTTTTCGGCCAATATATGATTAATCTCAGTAAAAAAGCAAATTCTTAAAAGATATTGATACAAAAAGTTAAACCTTCTATTTAATATTAGAGGAATGTTAAGGAGTTCCAGACGGAAATTTTAATTGATGTTCGTGAGTGAAAGTATGTGTTACGATCGAAGATGAGACTAGGTTCTGGATGCTGGGAAGAACAGTCGAAGGACAACTGAGTGATCTTCCAGGGGAGTGACTGAATACCGAGTGTTTAATTGTGCGTGTGATTTAGGATGTTCGAGGGAGAAAGGAAAATTAAACATTTCACTACTACAGTTCTGTGTTTGTTGATGTAAATTTTCTAGTAAAAACTGTTGGTGTAAGTAGTGAGAAAATTTCTTCCCTTTTTATATAATAATTATATTAATATATAAATATATATAATGCCAACACAAATCATTGGCAGGCTGATGCCATACTGTATGAGGATGTGAACAAACTTGTCAACCATTCCTTGTGTGGGTTTTTTCGGTCCATAATTAAAAAATTAATAATAATTACTATAATTTCTTGCACGTCGCTGTGAGTTTGAGCTTACCAAAGCGGATGAAAAGCATTGTGGAGGATTTTAACGATGCAGGGATGATAAGAAGGGAGAAAATGAGGGCTGATTTTTAAAAAATCACTATTTGGCCCCCACAATTCCCCGGATGGCCCCTACAAACTTCCTCTCCTTATGTCCGCTAAATGTTGACAGCCTCACCAATCAGGGGTCATAAATGATCATGGTGAGAAAGAGAGAGAGTACAATTGGTCCATACACGACACACACTGGTGGAATGTTTCATTCTTAATTTAATTTAGAGGGCACTATTAATTATTCATTGTCTTTGTATGAAATAAAATTCTTGATGAAACGAAAAATGTGTTTTACTTCTGGTTTTCTGATTCCCTTTCTTTTATTTTCCACCTCTCGCCAGAAACTGTTAATTTTATGTTTACATAATTGATTTAATGAATTCAATTAGAATATTATAATTTTATGCATTCAATCTTTAATGACCTTTTTATAAAAGAAGCTAATGGAATCGGCATCTAAATCTAACCATTTGAGATCATTAAAATATTGAGATGTGAATGTCAAAAGTGTACGACTTTAGACACTTAATGATGAGACTATATAACAGTGTAATATGTAACAAATATATAACTCTCACGGTAATGTAACCATTAAACAAAAACTAGCATAATAATCATGAATAATAAAAAATATGAATAATTATGTGTTTTTAATTGATTATTAAAATATTTGGTGTTTTTTTCAAGAAGGTTTCTCGCCCTACAGTACTTAATTCAGAAAAAGTTGTCATCTGACGGATTTCATATGAAAAGAGGTCTTAACTATAATGGAAAAATTGATCCTTAACTTGGTATTAGAATCTAATTCTTTCTAGAAGAAATTTTTAATCAAAAAAGACAACTCAATCTACGACATAAGACTGATTACTCATTTTTACGTGATGGTATTCTTCAAGAATATCGATAAAAAATCACGATTAATAGTATAATACCTAGGATAACTTTGCTTCCTTATAACATACCAAAACTACTTTTTTGTAATTATAAGTATTAGATAAATTTATATAGGTAGTATTTTACGACTAACACATTCCAGTCTTTTAAATATTTCAATTTATTCATATTAATCTATTGCTACTGACTGCCATATTTAAATATGGAAGAAATGCTTTTGGAGACAGCAGCGACAACATTAGTAGGGAAGTTGGTAATAAGAGATACAGAAACCGGAATGTAATGTGATTAAAACCCTCACCCTAATGAACACCACATGTCACACTTCTGCCAAATAAGAAAGTTCTTTAGTGTACCTCAATTATACTAAATGCACCACAGTTTTTGGAATAAAAACACAACTTAGTTTTATGGAATTGCATTGTTAGTTTTTTCTTCTCCATTATGGAAATATTCCACCAAGTTACCCCGGAAACAGTTTCTTATGCACCATAGTTATTTCAGGCGGATTTTCAAGGAAGTATTGCTGGTGGTGGGAAAAGATAAAAGGTAAGTGTAGAGGTAGATGACAATCATCCAAATATAAATGCCACTAGTGTACAAATACTGAAAATAATTGGGCAAGTTGAAAATTTGATATAGATTAATCATGGTTATAATCATGAATTTTGCATGACATCTTATTTCCTGCGACAAAAATATCCGTCCATGACGGGGCTGAAGTTTGGTTTTGTTTCCCAAATGTTTTATTATATTATCATTCAACTTAACATCCATCCAAATCCGAAAACGTGGGTTTTCATTTAACTCAAGTTTTACGGGAAATAAATCCTACAGAAAATGTCTTCACAAAAGGATGTGTAATTCCCTGAGGATATGAAGCCGTTATTTCTCTGATTCCATCAACTTGAAGGTATTTACTTTCGACTTCGCGAGAAAGACTTTCGCACTCTCCCTCGTTTTTCACATTTTTAATCTTTTTCGAAGAAGCTGGCAAAAGACAACACAAGGGAAGCATTGTTCTCCTCTCTTAATGGGGTTAAAAGTCAAAAATGCGAGGTTGAGGGAAAGGGAAGCGGAAACTTCCTCTCGGATATGCGGGCACAATCGTGGAGAAATAAAATAAGCCCCCTCCCCAACGCTAAGTCCTTTTTGGTCCACTAAGGGCCCATGAACTTTTTTTTGTTTTCTTGTGAAAAAAAGATTCCATAATGCTGACCGTCTATTGTAGTAGTAATTTGTTGAATAACTCCTCACGATTGAAATACACTCGTTGCCGTCGCTGCTGCTGTAGTATTGTAACTGTTGCTACCAGCTCTTTTATATTCTAACCATTGTATTTCCCTCCGTCAAGCTGCGAGGATATCCACTCATGAAAATTTACCTCGAAATAATGAAAGTAAATAACAGAGAGAGGAAGAATCCTTGAAATTGTTTTTTTAATGTACTCTTTTTTTCTCTAATTCTAACGAAAAACGGTGGATGGAAAAATTGTCATGAAAGCAAAATTAAATTCTTCTCTAACCCCAGAACCTCCCCGATTATGCACCCTAATCCCTTCCTCAGCTTCCATTTTCGAGTGCACCTCTCCAACTCGTTATATTCTCCTACGCCAGCGCGTCAGTGATAACATTGTTCTTTTATCACCCTCTCTCTCTCTTTCACATACTTCTCGGGAAATCCGCATTCAGGGGGAGAAAGGGTAGAGGGTAAGGAAAATTCACGACATCATGACGCGCGGCGAATTGTTTTGATTCTTTCTTCCCGCAGTCGAATATTCATTCTCGTGGGCGTGATTCCAGCCAAGCCTTCAAGGTTTAAAGGAGCAAGAGGTGAGAAACTTGTGGTTAAATGAAAGATGGAAAACTTTAGCAAAAGACTAGCGTAATATAGATGGGAAATAAGCAAATGAGCGTTTTTGACACATTGTGAATAAAATGGCCGGTGTAATATTAATGAGCTGCCGCTTGCTATATTTTCAATTTAATTACTCCAATGTTCTTGAATATTCACCGTCACAACGTTGGAAGCAAAATAACCACAGATTTAGGAATCAATGAGGGAATAATGAATATGATAGCCAAGACGAGGAATGCAACCTACCAGAAGAAAACTTTCTTACACTTAGAAATTCAAGCTTTGCAGATAGTTTCTAACACTTAAAAATACAAGCTTTATACACAGTTTTACGTTTGAGGCTTAACTTTGTGGGATCACGAGATCTTAATGATGACAGTTACATGTCGAAACCATGGTCGAAGTTTACAAAGCGTGTGTGTGGAATGTACATAGCGGCGTTTCTTTTCCAAGCTGTTTAGTACGGAAATTCGTCGTTTCAATGTACATAAGTACAACTGGAGCATAATCCTTTACGGGAGTGACGCATGGAAAATAAAGGGTGCAGGGAAGGTAAAATTTCCACTTCTGGTAATAATGAAGATAAAATTGATTGGCAAAATAACTAAAGTAAGTTTTTCCAAAAAGATTGGGAGGAAACAATCTCACGAAAATTCAGAAACTTAGACTGGAAAACCTTATCATTCACATTTTTGGGACAAGATACTTTCATAATAGTAGCCGTCAATGGGAAAATGAATGCAAAGAATAATAAAAGACCTTGTATGAAGTGCAAAGAGCAAGTAGCGAAGAATGTGAAAAAGAAGAATGATGGTCGTATAAAAGGCTAGTTGTAGAATCACGGAGAATAATTATGGAGAACTGCATCAGACTAATCTGAGGATCGACGTAAAGAGACAATTTCCCCTGCCACACCTTTATGGTGCTTACACGGTATTATTTAGATGATGGAAAGGTAAAATTAATCGAGCCCACGCTGTTCTTCTTGGCATTATTTGAGTTTTTCCACTGAAGGTTATCGTAATCTGACTGCTCTAAAGGCAAACGACGTTTGTCTGCGATTCCGAGTTAGAAATATTTTAAGCCCCTTGGGTTTTAACCAACTTCATAAGGTCTCATGAACTTTTAATGAGGAAAAATTATTTCAGCCGACTTTTAAATGGAACTATCGATGTTTTACCAATGAAACGGGAACAGTGAATCTACATAAATGAATGATGGTTTAAATATCCCATATTTTCCCCAGTTACTCAGAGATTTCCGCCTTCCACACTTTTTGCATCGCCTCATTACTGTGAAGTATTGTGCAGGGTTCCTATCCTCCATTTTTAAAATATAATAAATATTCACGCTTCATAAACTCCATAAAGAGCAGTACTAAAAAAGAAATCCTTTGCTCACCCATAAGGTTCACGAAAGTCATGCGCCCTTCAAATCGTCAAAGTAATTTATGAAAATTGTTACCTCTTAAATCACAATTAATGGGGTGACTGATAAACACCGTTTTTGTTTATTATTTTGTTTATTAAATAAATTGTTTTTTCTAAAGTGACAAGAGTAATGTAGGGTGAATTGCACGTTTTCACGAGAAAGAAACTATCATGAATGAAAAGTAAAAAGCATAGAATTACACAGGTTCGCTTCAAAGTATCGGTTAAATTTGATTTTTTTCAACCTCAGCATTATTGAGAAACAATCAAGCACTCTCGAGGAACAATTTTACTTCGCTGCATAAGTGGCTCAATCACTTTATCTCGCTGCTACATCTCGCATATAATACAAAGCCTACTTCCAATATGACCTCCTAATATTTGCTCTATCTAAACTTCCTATCATTTACAATATATTTACAAAATAATTACTACAATATTTGTTCTATATCACAGCCTAGTAATTTATCTTATTTGTTTAGTTCTTTTCTCTTTTAGTTTCAAGTAGAATGGTGAGATAAGAATTCAATAGCACATAATACATAGGTACTAAATCGGTTATAATTTCAAAATTCGTAAGATCCATATGGCAACTTTTTTCCATTTTCAAAACCTCTGTATGCTATATGATTATGAAATACCAAAACGGTGACCTGATACAGCTCCGTAAAATTTACTTAATAATTTTCTGCAATAATAACCTTGTGGCTCACTGAGCTGAGCTAAAGTTTTCTCAGAAAAACATCGCGAGAACGCATCAGAGAATTCTCCGGAACACCTCACCCGTTTACCGCCAGCAATAAATTTCTAAGAAATTTACTCAATGGAAGGAGACAGAGAAATTTTTGGGTGGGTTTTAGCAATAATAGCATGAAAAGGGGATGATTCAGATGAGAAGGAGGACGAATTCGTGGGACATAACGTAGTTCTGGATAGAATGGAGCAAGGAGTAGGTTTTTTGCCCCTCCTTCAACCAAATTCTCCCCTACGCCACCCCACTCTTCTTTACATGGCCCCCCACACCTTACATCTTTATCATCCCTCTCTCCACCCCTCTGAGAAACATTTTAAAGCTTTACACTCCACATACCCCTACTTAACCCAACCTCTCCCGAATGACTTCCCCTACGAAGCCCACCCACTCACCCCTTCGGTGCTGGGACCTTCTTATTCAAGTCCACTTTCCCTTTTCTCCCTCCCTCCCGCGAGCATCCCTTGTAAGGCAAGTCATTACTGGGCCCTCAAAGGCGTCATCAACATTCAAAAGTCATTAGAAGATGGTTGGTAGGCGTCACCACGGTGGAAGGAGGGGTTTTCTTCTTAACCTGGAAAGCTCCGTCCCCACCCCTCCCTAACTCCTACGTCTTTGCCTCCTTTTCCTCCGTTCCTTTCTACCGGCCATCTTATTCCTCCCTTTTTTCTTAACGCCCTCCTTCCTCCGACCACCCTTAAAAAGGTCAGAGGGGAGGACAAAAGCCGTAATCCGCACCCTTAGTGCAATTCCGCAATCAAGTCGAGCGAGCGCAATCGTAAAAACGAAGCTCACCATCGCTTTCCGCTGCAACACCTCACACCGTTAAGCTCTCTAGTGGAGGGCACAAGGCTTAAACACCCCATCACAACCGAATCTTCACAATAGTTTGCTCTTCAATTTATGTAAAAAGAAGGCTTTCAAAAGTTTCAGCCTCAGCTTATAATAGTGCTCACTTTGCCAAGAATAATTAAGCCTGTGGTTAAAATTATTGACGTTGCAGGGTAAAGAAACATGATGGCGAATTTAGTTCGCTATGATCTTGGAAATTTGCGTCAAGATAATGCGCCAAGAGGAAAACTAAGTACCTAAAAAAAACAGCAAAACCTCAAGATAAATGTTGGTGACGTACCTCAATGGCCTTCAGTGGAGCCGATAATTCTCTATGGTGGTAGTTCATGGATTCAGAGACATTGGTGATTAAATCTACGGATAAAATGAAAATGAAAAGGAGTAATTAAAGACATTTATTAAAAACACTAAATATAAGGTGAATAGTCAATAATAAATGCTTGAGAAGCATTACTAATAACATTGAAATTGGTTTCATTTCTTTTAAATGTTTTCTATGCTAAAATTCAATGATGCTAAATGTAGCCTGAACAAAACATCATTCAGTCATAAACTGTTTTTAAATTAAAACACTATAAGAAATATTTTTTAAAACAGGTGTAAGTGATACCAGTATTTACTTCCCTAAAAGTTGAAAACAAATGGAAAACACCAAGTCCATTTCCTTAAGAGATGGTGAGGATGAAGTACATGGTCGTTATAGAATGGAGTTCTAAGGAGTAAATTTTACTAATTACATATTATTCTTCTAGTATTAAAAAAAAGGATCGGGCCAAGTTCAATTTTGTGAAACTGATATGTCACCATGTCCAATTGACATATCACATTTAAGTCCAATAATCCCTTAGTTATTCTGCGGATATAGCGGGCTATTTGGAGATTTAACACCGGGCTATTTAGCACTTGGATGCTATTTGGAGAACTTTGTGAACAATACTCTGGCACTAAAGCCTACGCTGGGTTCCACTCCTTCCTCCATTCCTTGAACAACTTCTACCCAAATCCAAATACTCACCCACCCTAAATCGCGCAATTTACCATCGCTTTTGGTCATCTTCCCCCAAATAACTAATTCTACTAAAAACATGCGAGAAGACGATACGGAACCAACTCTTTATTGATTCCTTTTTAGTCATCTCCCTTTCTAAAGATTTTTTACACGCATTGCCTTTTGTCTCTCCCGCTTAAAACGTGAGAGTAGGTAATGGTATTTTCCTTTCATGGAGAGCCTCATACTAGCACTGCATGTGGGTTAATAAACGCCTCTTTCCTGCAAACCCTGGGCACACGTACATCTGGAAGAATTAAACTAGGGACTTGGAGGCTAGAAAATATTTAACCAGAATGTATCACACACAAAAGATGGATTCCGGCCTCCGGAAATAGGATATGGTGGAACTGCATTGAGTTGCTTTACAATTCGAATATATTTTAAATGTTATTATTAATTTTTCAAAAATTCGTTTCAGCCATTAATAAGGTTACGTAAACACTACTTCATTTACTTTATGCCTTTCACTTCCTTTTCCCTTCTTCCAATACTGCCTTATCCGCTCACTCCCTTTTTCCCAGTCTAATTCTAAAAATATTCTTTAGGTTCTCCTCGCCATCTCTTCCTTCAAATCTTTCAGTTCTGTTGATACCATTCTATATACGCTTCTGTCTCCTATATCCTCTTCACTTCAACCACTTTTTTTAGATCACAGTGCACTTCTTTCATCCATTGAACTTCTATTTCCCTACTCTTCTGGAAGCTGAGGATCTTATAAGATATCCTTTATGGTTCAATTCTTTTCATATGTCCATAGAAAGACATCCGTCTATTTTTATCGCGGTGGAGATCTGTTCAAACTTTTCATATAATTTTTCATTTGCTCTCAGGCAGAATGGAAATTATTTTCCTGTATTTTCATCCTTCCTTTTCTTTTTTTTCTATTTTTGAGAGTCCCTTTTTAGCAACAGTTCCTATATGCTAGCATTCTCGTTTGAATTGAACATATCTTATTTAACAAAGCAGAGTTTTCTTTATAAGTAGTGGCATATTATTGATTTATTAACCTGCAACTATCACATGACGGATGGTGAGTCATATCCTGCCACATACTCATAGTTGACCTCCAAGACACTGTGAACGTACGTATCATCGGTGTTATAGACTTGGTTTGGGCAATTACTTACCCGAATCTCATTTCATTTCCTGAATTTATGTACATTTGTTGCTGGTATCCTAGGCTAAGCTGGGACGGTATTATGGATCTTTCTTTCGCGTTATCGCTAACGTTATGAAAAACGAAAAACGGTAAGGCGAGCACTTTTTATTAATATGGTTTATCGGGCTTAGTCAAAGACCTCGCTGTGGTTTGCGTACGCAAGACACCATAGGAGTCTTTTTTCTCTGATCTAAGACATAATATAAAATGTATTTATTTTATGAGCACTATGCGCTGAAAAAAGAGGTAAGCTACAGATTTTTTTTTCCACTCAAAATGTCACAAATTCGGATACAAAGACTTGTCGATAAAGATGTAGCTAGCAAATCTATTTGTCGGCAAATCTATCGAGGTGACTATCGCTACGCAGGAGATTCTTACCGTTTAGAATTTTTCAGTACAGAATTCCCACATCTATGAATTGGACCATCGCTGTGACTCATAAGGATATTTTACCCCGTAGAATTTGTTTTTCGAATTTTTTAGAATAGATGAGAAAAGAATTGTCACTTTGTATATTTCTCACTTAATTATTACCCACCTTGGTTTTGACATGAAATGCCGATATCAGGATACCTTTAATTTCATAACACAAATTTCATGCCGAAATTATGCTGGGGAAAAAGTGCGGAATATTCAGTGTAACGATTCTTTTCCTGTTTGCCTGTCCCACAAAGTAAAGTCTGAAACTTTAAACTGCATTAGAACAGATAATTAATATCTATTTTAAGAAATGACACCAGACAAATACAAGCTAGAAAACGAAGTACACGCTTATTCATTGATTTTAAGGGAAAAAGAATTCACTCGCCAACATTCTGCAACCAATGATGATCCGTTTACATATTCTGCGGATATGAGCGTGAGCCTCTCTTTTCCAACAATGCAATAACTAAATGAATATCCTTTCATTTTACGGTAACCCCATAGAGAAAAAGCGTTCAGTGACGACCTTAATGCCAAATTATACTTCTATTGGATGATAAAAATCATAAAGATGCTGTTTTTTGTGTAAGTTGCATTTACTTCCGTGCCTAAAGGATGTAATACTTTACAGCTTTCTTTGAAGCGTTTTTGTTTCACGTCGTGCTCGAAGTTTAAGTGGATGTACCTTTTTTATTCAACGGAACAAAGTTCACCGAGCACTCGAACTGCTTCAGCGCGAAGCAACTTTCCAAATGAACAGAGTTTCATGGGCAGAGAAGTTTCTTCCACCATAATAAATTAATACCCTCCTCATCTGAAGTTTTTAGGCCCTCATTGCGTAGAACTTTTTCGTATATCTTATTACTTACATTAGATTTCTTACTCACTGATGAAGAATCTCAGCAATGAAATCGGGGCCTCGACAACTACGACGCCAGTATATCTCCACAGGTTTTTACGCCACGTAACAACCAATTTAATATTTATATTGCCACAAAAAATAAAGTATGATAAATGTATTATATAGTCTTAATTAGATTAATTATTATTAATTGGACTTATTTTTAAACACACACAATGCTCCGTAAAGCCGAATTATAATTATTAGTTTTCTACCGGCGGACTAAGGTCTTAATGGGCATTCAATTCTTCTCACGACCCCTATACTTCACACGATGTCCCTCTTCAGCCCCTCATACCTCCTAACTCCCATCATTCTATCCAAACTACCCGTTCTTCTCCTCCCTATACTCCGCTCACCCAACATACTCATACCTCCACAAATTTTTCTGCTCTCCTTACCAAACCTAGCACTTCATCGTTCGTCCTCGTTTTGACCCACCTTATTTTCTCCATCCTTCTCCATACCCATATATCAAAAGCTCTAAGTCTATTAAGTTCCTTCTCTTGAATATTGAGCCGAGGGATCATTTTATCCTTTCCTCGCCCTAGTTGAATTCCCTCCACGGCACTCTAGTGCAAGAAATCAAGGTAAAGGAAGCACTAGTTTGCATCTAAAGATGATCATTTACCTTCTTTACTTAACGCCCACACGAGGTCACAAATATAGGCTAAATAGTTGATAGTCCCAACGCCGGATGACTCGGTCAAGTCACCCCTAAAACTGAATGATTCTCTCGCAGGATTTTTTTCAATGATTTACTCATCTTTGGAATGAAAAGAGCAAGGTTAGGAAAGGCGGGCTGGTCGGAGCGGAAGCGAGATGAGAAGGGGTACGGAGGGAGGGCATTTTCACCCTCCCTAAGCCTCCAGCTAACCCTCTCTAACCCCTCCCGCACTCCCACCTCATCCAGCAACGCCACGCTACCCCATCCCATCACCCTACTCATACATCCACCCCCTCCCAAGCCCTCTCTCCGTGCTGTAAGGGTCTCTCCTCCGGAGATGAACTCCTCATCTCCCTCTTCTTTTCGCTTCCCCTCCCCCACTACACCTCCTCCTCTTTCACCAACCCTCGAGCGTGATTCTGCCGCAAAACCTCTCAACCTCTCCCCCTCCTCCACTGCCAATTCCTCCGTGGCCTCCGATGCGTCTTTACGGTACAAGTACATTCCTCCCCCTAACATTATCTTCTAATGCTTTCCAGCAAAATATGTGCTCATATTCCTCTCCTAGGAATCGAAGCGATTCGCTACATTTCCAAGAGTGAAACTCAAATGAAACTTGATTATGCGCATCGATGTTAAAATATAAAATATGTATAACATTCATAAATCAAGAAAAATCGATAATAATTTAGTTCCACAATTATTGTGGAACTAAAAATGTTTTATCTAAAGATAACATTCTTTTATATATTTAAAAGGTATCATATCAATAGTATGGTTGTAATTTTCAGTAATCAGGTTCACTAATTAAGAAGATATTTTGAGCATTAACGGTTTTAAATATCATCTCCCTAACTTTAGGGAAGAGAATTAAGATCACAAAGTATTTTCCCTACTTCACAGCTGCGTCAATGAAGCAACTAATAAACGACTGATCACGCAAAAACTGAGAGATTACAAAAGTTGGCTTCCAAATTCACTATCGAACATAATTGTAAAACATTTGTAACGGCGATATTGTTTTAAAAGAATAAAAAAGCACTTAAATACGTATGATGTAGTCATACTAATACGAAGCGTTTCGCTCAACAAATTTACTCCGATTCGTATACTCTAAATATTCAGCTAGTGTACCCCAATACCCTGTAAGCCACCGTCAGGGTGTGTGGCAGAGGGTGAAGATCACCAAAACACGCACTATGGACTAAGGCACTACATGGAAACATGCGACATAATAGGGTCTATATATAAATAAAGGGATTGGTTGTTAATACATGGATCATGCACTGCAGACTACTCAACAATATTTCACCAACCTATCCCTTTGCTACGCTACCTATTGTGTTCTCCAACAGTACGGGTGAAAAATGACATTTTAAATCTATCGGTACGACAACATATCTCTCTAATTTTATGTATCTGATCGAATGTAGTATAATACGCAGTAATAATCTCAAGAAATAATGAAAAATGCATGCAACTAAAATTATTAAATAGTATACGAAATAGAAAGTGGTATAAAAAGCCATATAAGTAAAACTGAGATAAAAGCCATATAAGTAAAACTAATTAATTTTGTCAATCAAGGAACAGACAAAACTGGGTGAAATTCATTCAAAACCCTTCATACATGTGAGGTGCCAAATATATTAGTTATGTGAATCTAAATTCTAAATTTTGTCTGATAAGTTAAACTTCGCTATCGCCAATTGCACATATCGATTTTATAAGCATCGATATTGGAATACAAAGATCGCTCATCTTCACCTCAACCTCCCCAACAGCTCCGATACTGAAATTCGTACCTCCGTGAGGCCCATCCTTCAACCAAACTAAAAAACCTTTCTCCCGCCCCCTCTTACACCACTCGCGAGAGAGAGAGGAAGCAAACTACCGCCCTTCTCTCCAGAGGGGGTTGAGGGAGAGAGGGCTCCAGCCGCGGCTCCAGCCAGCCGAGCTCCTTCCTCCTCACGAGGGCCATCTCCCTCGAGCGCGGCGAAGCGAGTGGGTGAGATGGAGAGGGGCAAAAGGGGGATGATGAGAGGAGGCCGTGGGTGGTGGACGGGACGGGGTTGGAGGATGTGGAACGAGCGGACGACGAAAGGGAAAGTGTTGGGGTGAGGGGAGGGGCACTGTGTACCGCGACCAACCACCCGCACGAAGAGGTTCCGCGTTCATTTATTTTTTTTTCAAAATTTCTTTCTCGACGTTCCGCCTCCCCCACTTCGGCCTCCTCTCATTAATTCGCTGACGTGAAGGGGGTGGCGGGTAGGAGGTGGAGTGTTGGGGTGGATGGAGATGAGGACGGGTGGGAATGGAGAGCGGGGAAGTGGCGATCGAGTTGATATGACCACTTTATTTAAGTGATAAGGACGGTTCTCGTCACTACACTCCATGCCACGTGACCGATTCCGCCGCTATGTGGGCCAGTCGGGAAACGCTGCTGTATGCCTCAGCGGGCAAGCCCTCTGGGTTAAATCATCGCGCCAATCTATTAAATGACCTTGGTGTCTACATCTACTTAATATCCAAAAACGCACTGCAAGGTTGTGTGTCAGGAACTCCAGCCTCACCAAGTATGCAATACGTCAACCACTAAATCAAATTTTTCGTATGGTAGAAAACCCCAATGCAGCTTTAATTAAGACGTTAAATACACTAGTGAAACAGACAAACATTTCATGCAGCACAGAAACAAAATTTTCACGTGCATTACGCAAGAAAGAGGAAGTCAACCATGCGCGGGATGAGGAAAGCAATTAAGTGCATTCATATAATGTACAATAATAGAACCTCATGTAGATACCCAAAAAAATCCGAAAATCTACATTATGTATCTAACTAATTATACCCAAGTTAGTAAATATTGACCCCTATTATTAAACGCAAAAAATTTGAAAATTCTCCGTCTCACCACCTAATCAAAATTTTATCACTGTGATACTTGTACTATCTGCCTCAGCTTATAAGCGTTTTTAACATAAATTTAACGTCCCCAATTCCCTTGAATTTCTTCATGGAATAAAGTATCCTTAGCCTTAAAACAAGCATCTTACGACCAAGTAGTTATTTCTAACCTGATGCATCCAAGAACTCAAACACTCCACTAAACCTATCATAACACATTTTTACAAGTATAGCCGCTTATTGCAGAACATATTTAAACTAAAAACAAACACTGCATATGCATCCCATATACCAGCAGCATTTAGAACTGGCTACGAAAGATTATATTGAATTCGTGCTGTTATATTTAGTTGATGTTCTGAAGTAAAGAAGTTGTTATGTAACTTTGTTTTCTGCTATTTATCAGTGTTTATTTAGTATATTTTTTAAACCTTCACCGTTTATACATCTTTAACAATCATTCCACTTCGTAACATTAAGTATTTAGATATTAGAAGCCAATCCTTACATTTTAAGAAAGATTACATTATTCAATAATACCAATGCGCACATTCTGAAGACGATATTAGACAGGAAATTATTTAGGTACATGAAGGTTCAATGGAACAATCAATGCACTCCTGGGGTTTTCGATCACTCTATTTTATCCTTCTTGCATCGTTAAGTCATTCGAAACGATATTCATTCCCATAATTATACTTTGAAGTTTTGCTATGTATTAGAAGAGGGGAAGAAAGTCACTCCACCTAAAACTGAATAATTTATTTCGCGCTGATTTTCAGTATCATGAGAAAGAAGAAAAATTCAATTGAATAGGTACTTTCTTGTTAAAATTAAGTTCTGACTGACACTGCAGCGCTAATTTTACAATGAATTCACTTTTTCCAATTCAGTTAAGAGCGTGTCTTATTAATTGTAATGACAGACTATACTTCATTAGAGGCAAAAGCTTCCAAATTTCAAAATTATTTCGTGCAAAATAAATTATCAATATAATAAAATTACCTCTCTCAAAATTAGCTCTAAATAAGTAATAGCTTTTTCATGCATACATAAAACCTCCTCATTTCGTTGCCCATATTGTGTTTCGTCTATTCAACGCTGACCTTTCTCTAAGCAAATTTGAACTAAAGAGTAGCAATGTCAATTTCTAAAATTCCTGATAATATTTTGCAGATATCATTTAAGAGTGCCTTCATGTTTCGCAGCAAATATTCATAAGCAGTGTTAAGGAAGTAATCCTTACCACTGCTTATGCCTTCCCCTTTATTGGCTAGTACGGAGTACACGGAAGATTTCAAAGGTATTTCAACATGCAATTGATTTAAACAGGCAAAACTAGTAACAGATATTTTGCTTGTAGAAATCTTAAAAATTCTACGGAGTCATTTATAAGTCCCCTAATGCCCCGCAGTCAAAATTAGTCAAACAAGAAAGTCTTACTCTGCTCAAATCCTCCCATCTAATAGAAATGTGGAGGTATAGCGAAGGCATCAATCTCTTTGGAGAACCACATTCGGCAGAGAGAAGAGAACCTCTGTAACTCTAATGTACTGATTCCACACACCGTTGAGCTTGGTACGTGAGCTCCGGCCTCAACAGCTAGACTTAACGTCGGAGTAAACACCACTGTGCTATTTTCTTAAGTTTACAACAATGCGGCAATAATAGCCAACAATTTTGAAAATGAACCCGAAATACTACCATTTCTTTCACGAAGAGATCGCGGTAGCTATTAAATTAGAATTGCTACTGTGCACTGCCCTCCACCAATCTGTCACTGCTGATCGTGTTATCAAGTGATTGAAACGTTTGTGCGGCTGCAATACACGTCCCGAAATGTCGTACGAAAGGACGAAAATAAACAGCCGATCAATCAACCAGTCAATGGAGTCAGTAGTCAGTCCGCCTCACGTCCCTTCCCCCTTTCACATCACCCTTTCCTCTTCATCCCTCGCTCCCCTGCGCCTAGCCACTTCAACCCTTCTCGCCCTCCTACTCCATACCGCGAACGCCAAACTCCCTGCCTCTCCCCCTTCTCCTCCAACCGATAGCGCATGCTCAGCGCGCTGGAACTGCTGACGACGCCAACGGGGAGGACTGGGAGGTGATGGGGCGAGGGGGTGGAGTTAAAATATGGTGGGGAAGGGGATGTGAGACTATGCTAAGGGATAGGGGTTGAGGGAAGCGATGGAAGAGAACGACGGCATGAGGGCGGTTTGGGTATTTTTTTTCGTAGGATGGACCGATTCCGAAAATTTTTACTTTTTCACATTCCTTATTATTATTATTTTATGGGGGATCAGACACTCCATCGATTCTCCCTTCCACCTCCACAGTCACCCCCAACCCCTCCCCAACTGTCTGCCCTCTCTCGGCATAAAATCGTCCGAAAATTTCTGAAATTTCTGCGCCGCGACTGAGGTCGATCTTTTTATTCGATGCGGCGGAAAATCGTACGACTGAATCCGATGGCTCGGTCATACAATTGGTGGTGCGGACACTCGGAGCGCTTAGGATGGCGCAGAAAATGATGCCGAGGCGCGTATTTGAGCATCATCAGTTGCGATTGTCCTTAGTACAGGTGTAAACAGAGATGTTCTCACAGTGGCGTCAATTTTTGTGCTGTTTCCATAATTATTTACCAACTTCTTCATCAATACAATCGCTATCTACCTCTCTCTCCCTCACCTTTCAAAAGCCGTCCTTTCCATTGATATTTCCTAGGCCTTGCAAAGCGTCTTTTCTGTAATATATTGCACTTATATTTCACGACTACCACTACAAAAAACAAGCTAAATGCGTGTGTTATACCGTCAAATGTAAATTTATCCTTCATGATAAAATGTTTGCATTACCAATTAATTAACCAAATTATGTATTTTACCCATTGAAAACGTAAAATTGCCATAATAAACTCTCAACCATTCTCTCACAACTAAACAACTGCGGTTATAGTTTACTTGGAACACCAAAGCGGCCACAGTTTTAGTTTTATAGCAATAAACTTATTTAATTAAAATGTCTGCAAAAGTATGCGCATGTAACATGATCCAAAATATTTACATAAATGATCATTGAATTAAATATGCTTACAATACAGATATTCCATATTAAACCAAAGAAATTCATTATCACGCTTGATTTACGATCTTCATGATCACTATTATTATTTATAATTAATTTATTATACATTGGTCGGTTTATGTTTTTAGCCCCTGTCCACTATTCCACAAACACGCATGCCACCTTTGTAACTCCTCGTTCTTTCCTCTCTCTAATCCATTTTAAGTATCACACCTATCTGTCTTCGATTCGTACAGGGCGTTCTCATTTTCCTCCCTCTTCTGAACTTACCCAATATTCTCCCAGTCATTACCCTCTTCAATATTCTGTTACAACTCTCAAAGATCCAACATCCACTTCTTTGGGGATCGAGTGAGTGTGGTGACTAGAACTGGCCTTTTATCTCGAGGGCCTGGGTTAGAATCCCAGCAGTGGTAGAGATGTTTCAGCAGTTTGCCGGTATCTGCTTGAGTGGAGATCACTTCAAGTCTTAGGGATCGGACGCTTAACCGTAGACCCTTAACGGAATTGCGTTAGGAGCAGTTTTAATGCCAACGCCCGGTTTCTCTGTACCCTTTCTCTGTCACCTAATTCCTACCGAACAACCCAAAGTAACCGAATTTCTGTTTACAACGGAATGGAGTAATTCCACTAATTAAACTCCGTCGCCAATGATTCTCTAATCTTACCTTTAGCCTATACTAGTACGATGGAATTTTTATTTTGCCTTTAAATCATACAAAAAGGCAATCCGCCTTAAATTCCTACCGGAGATTAAGTCTGTACCATTACCTAAGATGTAATTTAACATAAAAACGATGTAATTTAAATAACTACTATACACACTACTATACCCAACCACAATACACTTAACAAACCTAACCGCTCTTTACTGCACATAATTCTTTCGTCGAGATCAAATCTAATTCATAGGTGGCTAAACGTATGATTTTTTTAATAACAGAGGCTTTACGCACTTTTATCTAAAAACAGTAGCAAAGCTATACAGCTTATGTCCAAAAGAAACTGATTAGGGCCGCAAAAATGCCGACTCACATACGCAAAAATAAAACTTTCGCCGTCTTTCGCAGCACTTGTACAATTTTGGTTAGTAATTGGCCATTCTTAGGGTAATTATTGGCCATGAAAGAAACCACTTTAACGTTACTCATTCTCCCAACAACTGCAAGCAATCATGGTCACCACGATATATGCCCCGACTCCCTCTGCCCACGACTCCCTGGCAGATTAAACCTTAAAAAGAACTCCCATCATTCCATGTAATCCGAGGCGCATGACGATAAATCCCTTTACCGGTGGTCCGGAACGCAGAAATTGGTATCCGGTGGGGGGGGGAAGGGTATTACGAGGAAGGTAAAGGGAATGAATCAACCCCCTGTGCACCCCAACCCTCGTTCCCTACGCTCCCTGACAACGAGCTACGGAACCCTCACGGCCCGAATTTAATTGCAGGAGCGAGAGAGAGAGCGCACACCTGGACATGGGGCGTATTGTTACATTATTGGAAACGCTACCGAGACAGTTCGATAACTCGGCCGTCTCCGGTACATGGCTTGGAGGAAGAGGGGAGGACGTTCAATCGAAAAAGGGTTTGATGGGGGAGAGTAAGGGGAGAATGGAAGTATGAAGAGAGAAAGAGAGAGAAGAAGTAAAAATTTCCTTTCTCTGATTCCCCACCTTTTTACTTTTCCCCGTTTCAATCAACTCCGCCCGCATAAATCGAAAGCAAAAACACGGCCGAAGCTCATATCTCGGTGGCGACGGCCGACATTTAGGTGGATGAGAAATTTTCCTTTTCGTGCGTCGACGAAACAAGAAAAATTTTGGGGTTATTGTTCCGGAAATAAGCCAGTTTTCATTGCTTTCCCGAGCTTACACTGGCGTGAGTTTGTTTCAGGTCCAGCGAATTTTGATTGGTCAACTTACAGCAATCGGGGGACTTCAAAAAACTACTAATACTAATATATTCTAAATCTATTTTATGCACACAGAAATCATGATACACCAGAAAGCATTAGGAAGATAATAGCTGAAAATTCCTCAGCAATGGAGTGAAACATCCTGAGAGGTAAATGGACTGCCATCATGAAGAACGTTAAAAAAACAGAAGGTTAACATAGCAAATATTTAGAAAAAGTAAATACCGTGAGAACGGAAACACCCGGACAATAGAATAATTAGATAAATGGTAAAACTATAATTAGAGAGAGACCCTTACGAGGAATTTTAAAGGAATAAAAATGCACTTCCCAAACACGGAATTCTTATAGGATTATGAATTCGTATAACTAATTTTTGGTATCATTGAAACATTGAGATGTTGATTCATCTGAATAATTAAAATCAGAAACTATCAATGGATTAATTGTAACAAAACCATTATTGGGGAGACAAATATATAAGTCACTGCGTGAAGCTTTTCTTTTTTGATGAATTGATGATAGAAGATAAAATTACATTCTTCTCACGCAATATTCAACTCACATCTAGTTCTTTGCTCTATACCATCCACTTTTTCTAATCTTTAAATGCGGGAAAGGTTAAAAGTGTGGAGCTTGCAAAGAGCCAAAGAAGACGCCGGCTTATTCTTATTAGTAGGAACAATGAGGAAGGAGTTGGTTCGGATGATTTAAAAAGATGCTACATTATCATCTCGAAAAAGAGAAGAGGAATAAATGTGAACGCTATATGGCTCAAAGCTTAATCTTGTATGCAAATTTAGTACTCATGGTCACAGCCAAAAGGATAGAGGGTAAATGAATTCTAGGGAGAGGGTCAGTATTCCGGACGGGTAAGGAAGCTCGCGGCGTAAATTCTGTGATTAGAATATTAGTGGAAAGAAATTTGCAAAATAAACGAAGCATTTTTTTACGTTTCGTTGTTTTTGAAGAGGTGTAATGAAAGCGTTAGTAGCGATAATTTCTCATGAATATTTCGGCAGATAAAAAGGAATGGAGGGAGAGAATGCCGATCTTGATTAACTGGCCCGAAGGATCGAGCGAAGGTAATGGAGAACAGGAGTTAGCGATGACCAAGCGGGGAGTTATCACCGGAACATTACTAACACGAACATGAGTGTTGAGAGAAAATTGAGAAAGTGATTAAAATTTGCAAACGATCGATAGTAGCTTAGTGCAACAGAAAAGTACTCAAAAATTATATGAGAGGTATAAATAAACAAAAATGGAAGGTACAAAATGAAATTGGACCACAAAAATTAAAGTTTCCCTATATTCCAAGAGATGATAAAAACAAGGAAATTAGCAAGATGCCACAAGTTAGAGCACAGGGCGGAGCACTTGAGCTATTTCGAAATTTGGAAGAGAGACGCTAAGGCAAAAGAGGAATTTACCAAAAGGAGAGATCTAACGGCAGGTTCTTTAAACGGAAACATTAAGAAAAGACTGGGAAAGAGCCCAATGTGGAGCGTGACATTATATAGTCCCGAAACACTGTTATAAAGAAAGAGAATGAAAATAGACTCTCAAATTGTGAGATTCGGGTAGGAAGGATGGAAAAGGATAGGATGGTAAACGAGAAAGTGCTGAGGGTTCTGTCCCTTCCCAAAGTTTTCTTTTGCATTTGACTCAGGCTAAGTGAAAGCACCGCTTCGATGAATGAGTGATTTACTCGGCCAAGGGGCATCAAAGAATTATGTATTTCGAAAGTAATAGAGCGACGGAGAGGGACTCGTGGTCAACATTGCACGAAAGAGCAAGAGATAGGACAAGATATTTTGGCGAATCACGAGTTTGCGAGGACAAGAGTTCTCGGTACGGAGCGCGGTTATGGGGAGTGTGACAGTGGGGGCGAAATTCGGAAGTAAAAAGGGAACCGTTGGCCGGGCTCGCGGTCAAAAATGGAGAACGGGCCTCCCGCACCTCAGCGGGGGAAAAGGGCAGAGACGAGGGCGTAGCGATGCATGGCAACCCGCATGCAACCGACGCCGTCGAGGCAAAAAAAAAATGCCGACATTATTGGACAACCCGTAGAGGGACGATTGGTTTTAGGAGGCGGGGAACGGAATGCATCAGGGATCCGAGGTTTCTTCGCTTTTCTATTTTCCCACCCTTCCTTTTATCTCGGACAAAGGGTCGCTTGACACACGAGTAATACTTTTACCAAAAGGCGTCTTTTTATTCATATCCGCAGATACTTTGGTGACGTTCAAGAGACGTTACACGAAACTTTTGCCATTGCAAAGGGAGGCTGTTAAAAGCCGAGATAAAAATTTTACAGTTCGCGAGAGTATCTACACATTTATTTTTTATCTAGAATGTTAGATAAGAGAGATACAAAGTGAGACAGATAGGTTCAAGATTTAATTTTCTGCGTACGATTATGGGCTGTAATTGATTAGATGAAAAGTATCAGGGCGAAAATAGGGTTATTAATATAGACTCTTGGTGCTCGTCTATCCCCGGTCATATACCCTTGTTGTGGCTCATGGAGTATCGTGTAGATATAGATGCATGAAACCCTAAAAAAGCAATTGCTGCTTGTGCTAACACAACTCAAACATTATTAAATTTTAACCACTTCAGGGATGGTAAATATTTACGAAGTAACAGATTTAAGTCACGATCAGAATTTTAATCTCAACGAAAACAGCTCAGGAGTGTTAGGCAGGGAGAATATTCTACATCAGGTATGCATGTTTTACCTCACACTCCATCATTACTAATTCGTGGTTAGCAGGATGTTTGTAGCTTTAAAGGTATTCTTTGTAAATTTGAAATGGAACCAGAAAACTTTTTGTTTACCATGATATTACCAGGTGCTGCAAGGAATATTATTCAATTTCCCTTTGGGTGATTTCACGTCCATGGCTTTTTGCAGAGAGGAAAGGAGAAGGATCTACAGAAGTTTGTTGCGTTTGTGAATTTGAAGAAGTCATTTGACAACACGGATTAGAATTTAATGCTGAAGACTGAAGGAAATTGGAATTTCAAGCAACGACCGAAGAATTACTCACAGTTTGTGTAAAAATCATGTGGCTGAGATCAAATAAGGACCGACCAGTAGGGAAGTAAGAATAATGAAAGGAGTGAGAAAAGGATGTGGCTTTTCTCCCGTACCATGGCTTCATCGATAAAGTCATCAATATAATCAAGGAAAAGTCTTCGGAAGTGAATGTGCAGGAGGAGAAAAGAGGTCAAGATTAATGTTAATCTAGAAAAACGAAAGCTTGAGGTGGTGACAGAGTATTGTTATCTGGGAAGCCAAGAAACCATCGATGGTCGAAGCAAGAAAAAAATGATCAGTAGAATAGCTCAGGCGAAAAAGACATTTTACCTGAAGAGGATATCAGCTGGAAATACAAGCAAGGATGCATAAAAATATTTTAGTGAAACACATCTGGAGCATGCTTCTCCATGGCAGTGAGGCATAGACTTTAACAGCAGCAGAGAAATCAAGTTGGAAACATTTTAAATATGGTGCTACCGAAGAATGGTGACGATAAAATGGATCGATCGAGTGACAAACAAAGAGGTCGTGATAATAACGGGAAAAAAGAAAAATAAACTGAAAAATTTGAGAGGAAGACGGGACCACTTCATCTGCCTTATCTTGAGAAATGATGTTATGATGCAGACAATAGTCTAGGGACATGTGAATGGGAAGAATGTCTAAGGAAAACCTCGCTTAAGATGTCGAGAAAATAGTGGAGTATCAATGTAAGAATTAGCCGATAGAAAAATCCAGTGAATTTGCGTCAAACCAATCTTACGATATTTCACTGTTGATGGCAGTCGCCACACAGCACATTATTATACTAATATTTCATTTATTTTTACACAAAATATGACAAATCATACATATGCTCCATCCAAAAACTCCATCGGTGCGGCTATAATTCAAAAAATATTAATAGTTCCCCTCCAGGTTTAAACATAACTAGTTTTGCTGTCTTCCGCTGATAAGTGATGCCAAAAGCAGATCGTGAAAGTGAATTATTTTACCGATGAATTGTGTGTCACTGTCGCCGTATCAGAAATCTGCATTTGCGTAGTCAAGCTTTGGGGCACTCATGGA
Organism: Platycnemis pennipes; assembly: GCA_933228895.1. Taxonomy (NCBI): domain Eukaryota; kingdom Metazoa; phylum Arthropoda; class Insecta; order Odonata; family Platycnemididae; genus Platycnemis; species Platycnemis pennipes. The sequence goes on along the minus strand of OW121857.1, from coordinate 32,953,742 downwards.
TTTTTTCTGTTTTATAAACATGGTTAATAGAACAGAGCGCTGACGAACGCAATTCAAAAAACGTCATGAGTTTCTGATTGATTTAACTGACATAAATACTAAGTTTGGATGGTAATGTCACTTCATAATACTTCCATTGCTTATTGAATGTCCGATTATAAAAAATATTCCTGTTGAACATTGTAGAATGTATTGAAGAACCCTACAAATACGAGCGAATTCTTCTTTCGTTGAATATGGGCTCAGAATCATTGGGTCGACGTTTTCGATGCGTTCAATCAACTGATCAAATATGAGTAGGCAAAAGCAAATGCATGATACGTTTATGTATCTGTTTTACTCTCCCCACTTAATAATACGCCACACATCAGGAATAATCGCAAGCCCACACCACTGAGCAGTAAGCAAATGTGACTAACAACGAGGTGCTGGTTGGTTAGGGCAGAACAATCTTTGGGGTACATTTTTTTCACTTGATATTCACATAAAACTATTGCAAAATTTATGCCTTTCTCGTTTGAGCTCTGGTATCAATACTGACCGATTTTTCAGCAATTGTGATTTAATTCTTGGCTAAAATACTCATAAGGTCAAAACTCAGTAAATATTTCCGAATTTAGACGAAAAACGTAGAAGTTACAAGAAACAGTTTGAAGGCTGATTACATGGAATTCTTTTAACTTGAGGACACAAGAGTAGAACGGTCTACATCTACATCAATATAATACCCTGAAAGTCACCATAAAGGTGTGTGGCAGGGGGTGAATTCTCACCAAACATGCACTACATATCATGCATAAAAAAGGATTAGTATTTATATGCTGTTCTAAACTACACTATTTAATAAAAGATAAAAATAGCAAAGCAAACATACAAATACATGCTGTTAGTTGGGTTAGCTTCGAGTCCTCATACCAACATGCAACTACCAATGTTATCCATTACTACACTCGTACTGCATATATTTACCGCTTTTAATATCCCTAATTGTACGAGGAAAAAAGGACATTTTGAAACTGTCAGTTCGGCAATCAATTTCTCTAATTTTGTGATTATGGCCAAGTCTACCATAATAAGTTGGGGTTCGCAAAATATTTTTAACATCATCACTGAAAATATGGTCTTGGAATTTGCTTAAGAGATTAAGTCTAAATTTCAACCTGCGATTTGACAATGATTCCGAATTTAATTCATTTAATAGACTGGTTACGCTAATAAGGGTATCGTACCGTCCCTTTACAAATCTTGACGATCTTCGCTGCACACGTTCAAGTTCATTATTTAGACCGATTTCGTAGGGATCCCATACACTGGCAGCATATTCCACATTATGTCTTACAAGGGGAAAGTAGCTGATTTCTCGTACATGATCGTCACATTTACCCAGTACTCTTTTGACGATTCCCAGTTTACGATTCGCTTGACCCATTATTTCACGAATGTGTTTACCCCAGGAAAGATCATTTGTCAGTCTTAATCCAAGATATTTAATGGGTTCCACGTTTGTTAATTCATTATTACTTATTTTGCAAGTGCTAGGAGGAGAGCTATTCTTTTTCCAAAAATTCATTACAAGACATTTTTTAAAGTTTAATTCTAACTGCCATGTATCACACCAATTTTCAATTGCTTGTAGGTCATCATTTAAATATTCTTTATCGTTTGGGCATAGAATTATCCCTGTACACTACTGCGTCATCGGCAAATAGACGAAGCTTACTTTTTACCACCTTATTGATATCATTTATGTACAAAAGGAACAGGAGTGGACCTATCACACTACCTTGTAGGACACCCGAAGTGACTTTAATTGCCGGTAAGGTAACACCGTCGAAAACAACCCTTTGCACCCGATCATGCAGAAAATCGTTAAACCATGATATAATGTTAACGTCTAACCCATAAGATTTTAATTTCAAGATTACTTTGCTATGAGACCCCTTGTCAGAAGCTTTCTTGAAATCGAGAAATATAGCATCCACTGGAATATTATTTTCGCCAGAAACTAAAATATCGTGGGAAAAGAGAGCAAGTTGAGTGTCACATGATCTGCTATTTCGGAAGCCATGCTGAACATTGGACAATAAATTCTGGCTCTCTAGGTGTCCCATGACTGAATTGACAATTGTTCCAGGACATTGAATGAAATGGATGTGAGAGATATAGGTCTGTAGTTAGATGGCTGCTCCCTATCACCACTTTTAAAAATGGGTGTTAGATCGTCTGCTTTCCATTCCATCGGTGCGACGTGTTCGGTCAGGGATTTACAAAATACTATTACAAGGTAGGGGGATATTTCGGAGGCCAACTCTCTATATGCGCGGGAGGGAATTTTATCAGGACCAGGAGATTTGTTGGGGCTTCTTTCTTTAAGTAACTTTTCAATAACATTACAGGAAATTTCAATTGGTTGCATCAGTCGCTGAAAGAGGTCAGGTAAGACGACAGTTGAATCCCCGGAAGGTGGGTTGAAAACGGTTTGGAAGAAGGAATTTAGCAAGTTAACTTTGTCAAGAGTGTTTGTGGCGATTTCACCCTTATCATTGTAAGTGAATGGACGGCAGACTTATGGTCTAGCACTTCCCTTACGTACGACCGAAAGAAAATTTGGATTTTCTTACAATTGTTCCCCAAGTGTTTTTCTTTTGAATTCTGCAAATGCACCCAATAAACCCATAAAACCCTCCCAATAAAATAAATGGCCAACCTGGGCCTCAATCATGGATCTTCTTAAGGCGTACGCTGGTGTTATCGTTATTATTTATTTAACTGATGTCAGAGAGAACGTGATCCCCGTTCTTCATTTTTCGCACAGCACTTCAAATGGCTTATCACAATCAGTGGAGCGAAGTTTATAGAAGGTTATTGTTAACCCTGCGCTACTCTAGGGATAAGTGTTAACGATAAAGATTTCGATAACGCGAAAGATGCATCCGTGATATCACACCAGACTATGCTGCGCTACAGCCAAATCATGTTCGTGTCCGAACAAGGAAAACAATTATGGGATTGTACCGTGTTCAGTTCTCTGTGTGTCTTCAATGTGGAAGTTACTTTCATTTATGGTTTGTAACTGGTTGCAAATAAATACATTTACCGGTCACCACATTTCCCTAAATTATTACAATACAATGCGTGAAACCCCAAGTAAAGAGCTAAAGGGTACTTAAAAAGTAGAAGTGGGCTAGCGATTATTCCGTCACCTTATTTATAAACACGCCATGTCTATGCCTATCGGTAAAAACAGTGGACTGAGATATTTTGTTTCAAACTGTTTCCTCGAATTACATATTTTATTGATACTACCATAGTATGCTTGCGAGTACGAGATAACCTATGGGTAAGAAAAAGGTCTGGCACGAAGAGTGTTCAACGAAAATATTTTTTAAAAACTTCAATTCTAATAATGCTTTCAACATAAAGGGAACTCATCCACGTGTAAATTTCTGCCTCCATACCTGTGAGCCGAGTGGGTCCGTCCACTTAAGTGAGAGAACGCCAAAAAATAATTGATTACTATATCGCGTGGCACTTAAGGAAAATGAAATAAAATGTTTATGCCGAGAAGGTATGGTTCGATGCGAAAATAATTACGGTAATTGACTCGGAGGAGGTCCTATATAGACTCAAGGGTTCTCCCTTCCTCCACCATTTTTCTCTTCAATAAACGAGACTAAATTCTATTAGGATGAGTAAGATTTTACGAGAAATTTTATATTAAAGTCTCCCGTCATATTTACCTCCGCGGCACCTAAGCCTCTCAGAAATATCTCTCCAATCTTTTTCCAATCCGTTTAAGTGAGCTGAGATGGACGTTCATGCATATCGGAACCCACATTTTACAAATAATTAATTTCGACCGTGAGTCCATTATGGAGGAAGTCCGAGCAAAACTCACGTCGGTCTCGACGGCGGATTCCATTTCGCGGTATCATTGAGATGCTAGAAGAAATACCTCGAAGGAACTGAATACTGAGGGAATAGCGGTTAATTTGATAGCAATGAGATGAACTCAATTAAACAATGGATTGCGGTGATTGGTTTCACCGTTTGGCGATTTAATATGATTCGTAGCAAGGAGTTTAGAATGTACTGTAAGAGGCATCGCAGCTGATTGGAGAGGTCGGCGGCCATCTTGGTAGGTACAGACATACGGGCTTGATACATCTACATAATACCCTGCCAGCCACCATAAAGGTGTGTGGCAGGCGGTAAATTTCCACCAAGCAATCATTATATACCATGCATAAAAAGGATTAGTAATTATATCGTAGTCTAAACTTCACAATTTAAAAATGATAAATATAGCAAAGCAAACATGTAAAAACAAGCTGTAAGTTGGGTTAGCTTAAAGCCATTATGCCAAAATTTTATCCATTGATACACTTGTATTAATATTATTGGATATATTTACAGCCATCTGGACGGGGAAATATATACCCGTAATTGTACGGGAAAAGAAGGACCTTTTGAATCAGTCAGTTCGGCAATCAATTTCTATAACTTTATGATCATGGTCTAGTCTATCATAGTAGTTCGCAAAATATTTCAGCGCCAGCAGTGAAAATATTCTCTTGCAATTTATTTAATAGATTAAGTCTAAATTTATCCTGCGGTATGACAATAATTCCCATTTTAGTTCATATCATAGACTGGTTACGCTAATATAATTATCAAATATATCATACTGCCCCTTTACAAATCTTACCAATCTTCGCTACACATGCTCAAGTTCATTAGCCTATTTTGTAACAGCCTAGAAGAAATACCTCGAAGGAAATGAATACTGAGCGAATAGCAGTTACGTTAATAGCAATGAGATGAAATCAATTAAATTATGGACTCAAGGCGGTTGGTTTCACCGTTTGACGATTTAATATGATGCCTAGCAAGAAGTTTAGAATGTACTGGATAAGTCATCGCAGCTGTTTGGAGAGGTCAGCGGCCATCTTGGTCGGTACGGATAGATACGGGCTTGCTACGTGCGATATTTGTACCGATGAAGTTGATGGATTTCGTTACTTTGCTCGCAGTAAAACTTTGCGCATTAATATAAATAATGGATACATTTTTAAAATTCCTGAAAAAAACGGAATAAATTACGCACACCCGCAAACAAGCACCAAATATTTAATTTCAATATTTTAAATTCTAGTCAGTATTCGTAATAAAATTAACTCCCAGGGAAATCAAATGCATTAATATGTCCCTTAAATAGCCTTATGGAGATTAACTGACGTCAATGCGATGAAATTAGGGAACGATTTCATTGTTACGCATGTTTTAATACACAAGCAGTCTCCATAAGAGGCCGTATAAAACACAATATTCTGTACGGAGTAGGCGGAGCCCAATGCTTCCCAAGCACCCCTATTCTGGCTCCATTGTCACCCATAGGCCAGCATTCCAATGCCATCTCCAGTACATTCTAACCTCCTTGACATGTAGATACAGATATTTTTTTCATCCCAACAGATCATAAAATTCAAATGTGCAAATGTAGCAATTTATCATGCAGCTTATTACTCTTACTCAGGGCGAAAACTTATCTCGGAGACTGAGTGGTGTGGTTGCTACGACATTGTTTCCCATCCCGAGGGGCCCTTGTTAAATCCCGAGGGAAAACTGTTAGTGCATTAACTACATAGAGTCCTTGGACATCGATATAAGACCGCTCATTAATTTTATGGGTCTGATATTTGGATTTTCTTTTACATCCCTCCCTTCTTGTTTCATATAAATAATACAATGCCTTCCTTTCCCATTCTTCCCGTCCACTTTTCCCTTGACAACTTCCGCAGGTCCTAATGGATGTTTCATTCTAATATCCTAGGTTGGAACCATTTCCTGGGTGGTGTTCTAATTTTTAATACAGTGTGAAAATATTACGAGTTATATTTTTATCATACGGAATTAATAAAATTCATCAATGCCATAAAATAATTGAAATATTATACGTTCAGTCATCAGAGGGTAAGTTACTCATTCTTATATAATAGAATTTAGCATCACATGTCTCGTGGAAGCACAAATAACACGGTTTCCTAACGAAGTAATATTCTTGCTATAGTTGCATTTACGTAGTTATATACAATTGGTCATTTTGCCAAATACCCTCCTCTATATCTACATCTACGTTATACCCTGAAAGCCAACGTGAGGCAGGGCCGTATTTACCATATGGCGTACTCGGCGGCCGCCGCGGCCCCCGGCGCGCCGGGGGCCTTGCGAGAGAGAACATATTGTTGCAAGTAACCTAGCGCCTACTACCAGAGTATTAATAGTGAATAGATATTTGTACTAATTATATGTTGTCTTAAAATGCAAGAAAAGGTCTATGTCGAGCTGCCAGGTTGTAAGACTATAATAGCTTAGGGGGTCTCATTCTAGATTACCCCTGGGGCCTCAGAGGTCATAAATACGTCCCTGACGTGAGGGTTTACGTAAGGGCGAGAATCACAACATACACTACTTACATGAAACTAAGAGCTACTATCCTCACGATGGCTTGATAGAAAATCCCTAGATGTAGAAGAAAGAATGCCAGGCAAGCACAACTACCATTAAATAAATCAAAAGGAATAAACTCTCCAGAAGTCAAAGGAAAAATGGGATAGGAATCATTACAAAAGCTAGAAATGTGTGGTGGGCATTCAAGCGAACATTTAGTTCGATTCAAGCACGAGTTTAGAAGGCGAAAAGACGCATGGAAGAGGAAGAAGACATCTCCTTGGAGGAACAGGGAAACGAGACGGGGGATGAGGGTGGGTGTAAAGGAGAGAAGTAAGCCCCCAGTGAGGCGCTTCTTCCATTCATTCACGAGGAGAGTGGATGGATCTGTCAGCGGGGAAGATTGGTTTTGCGGCCGGCACCGGGAGAAAGGAGATAGCGAGAGAGGGGTGTGGAAGGGAGTTGGCTAAAGGATTCCAATGTCCTTGGGTTGGGGATTTCTCCTCTCGGAGGGCTGCTATCGGACGAGGGTGAGGAATCGTTCCATAGGGTGGAGGGAGGAATGGAGAGGATCCAGACCACCTACTCCCACCTTCTCCGCACGCTTCGCCCCTCTGCATACGACGGCTCCCGTTTGAAATAGTAGATGCAGATTTTCGTTAGGGGGAGGGTCAAAGCGGGCAGACTCCCTCGCCGGAGCTGGGCATTTTTGGGCGTGGCGGTCCCAGGAGGTCCGGCTAGGGGAGGGTTGCGGGACCTGAGGTGGACCGTAATCGTTGGATTTACGAGTTTGGAGGCTTTGGGCGCCCCGGAGTCAATTTCGTGGGCGCTGCCAGAAGGTCCCTCCCTCCCATAAAATGCCGTCCCGGAATCGGAAATGTGGATGGAGCCGTTTCGTTTCAGGCTACCAGGAGTTTAAAGGGAACCTTTCTGCTTTAGAGCCTATCTGGGGTCTGTAATGATATTTTCTAATGAAACTAATGGTCAAATGTTTTTGCCCAATAAATACTGGGAAATAGAAAAAAAAATACATGGTTAAAGGGTCAAAATTTTGTTTTTCCGACAATGATGAGAATGATCTTATAAAAAAAAAAGTCAAACGATTAGTAAAATGGGGTGCATACTTAAATTGTGAATATTTTCAGAGGATATTGCGAAAAATCCAATTCCTATATATGACAAACAATCTTAAAATTGGTACTAAAATTTCATAAAATATCTGCGCTAAACATGTTCTGAAAAGGTGTTATATAAGTAGTAAGCAACTAATCAGAACCCCATTCATTAATCTCTTAGTTGCTGCACAGGGTAGCTAAGGTCATTTGCTTCATTTAGAATAGGTGGGCATTTAATTAAAGTAATGATTCTTTTACGGAAACCCGGCGTCGGCATTAGGCTACTCTTAACGAAAGACACCTAGGCTGGATTTAAAGAGCTCTCCACACAGCTCAAGTAGGGACGGGTATAACAATGATAAATCTCTGCGACTGCCGGGATTCGAGCTCGGACCCTCGAGATGGGAGACTAGTACTCTGGTCACCACACCAACCAAATTCATACCATACAATATCCAAGCTATAAGAAAGCATAATGGGCAGCATAGCAAAGGGATAGGTAGGTGAAATAATGTTACAATAGTCTGTAGTGCATTACGCATGTTTAAGAATTGCTAACCCATAAGTGCTAAGGGCATACAGATAAATATATCTTGAGAAATAATTTTCTAAACTATAATCACTTCATCACTAGGCAGATTATAACCATTTTGTTGCACATGGTCCGTATATACACCATGTTTCCAAGAAATAGTAGCATTGTAGCTCTTAAGTGCATGTCAGTAATGGATGTTTGCTGACCTTCACCCACTGCCACACACCCTCACGGTGGCTTGCAGGGTATTACGTTGATTTATAAGTACTCTCGTGGTGTTTTTCATTATATTCGGTAGACATAGATGTAAATCCAAAAGAGTGCAGTGAGGTAATTTTGGGGCAAAGAATAAGCAAACACAGAATAGACGTGATTGATTTAAGTTTCTATAAACATGTTTGAAGAAGTTTGTAGTAGCACTATTCACTTCCTGCCGCACACCCTCATGGTGGTTCGCAAGGTATTACTTAGATGTAGATGAATTCTCTCTTCGAGCATTGATTCCTGCTCGGGCGTAATATCAAATGGATGCCTCGGGAGCTTTCTGCAGGAAAAGGGTGGTGTGGGAGAGTTTCAGAGAGTTGGGGGATGAGAAATGGTCATCGTCCATTCCCTTAGTTGTCCTCGCACCTTTCTTCAGACGCCACACCCACCTCACGGACTACTGAGGCTGGCGGGGCAGAAGTTGACCAAACCCTCCCATTGCCCAAAACCGTATCCCCTCTCCCCTCCAGTAATAAATTCAGCGTTAGGCGTTTTGCTTCTGCTGCGGCGGCCAGGGATTCTCTAAGGGGAATGGGTGAGAAGGGGAGGTTTTGGTGCGGTTTTACGGGGGTGTATCCTTCCACCCTGTCCCCCTCACACGATTGTCCACCCCTCGTACCCCACCCCAGAATATAACTACCCGGTCGAATGTGCTGGCCAGGGTCTCCCTGTATGAGTGTGTGTACTAGCGCGTGTGTGGTGGACCGTTTCAGTGAGCAAGGTTCGGTCAGGGTGGGAGGGTCAGCTGTCAAGACCATCCGTAAGGGAGGGAGGCCACCCCTAACCCATTTGCCCTCCTCCTTCCTTCTCGGACGACTCGTCCCCCCGTCTCCACTCCCCCTCCAGTCCTTCCGCCCCCCAATTTCCACCACAACACCCCGCCCCACTCACCACACTTCCATTTCCTCCGGCAGTACGTGCGTGCCGATATCCAAAAATGCTATTTTCGCTCGTCCCTTCGCTTTCCCACTACACCCTCCCGCACAAACGAGCAGACTTCCGACGCAGCGACCCGGAATCGCGGCGTTCCCCCTCCCTCCCTTGCTTGACAGAATATCTTACTGGACTTCACACTTCGAGGGAGTGGGACCAATCTATTGTTGGACCCTGCGGACAAGGTGGACATTTTTACTCACCACGATCCAATCTCACGAACTTCCATCGGAAACAGGCACGAAAGTGCACTTAGTATCGAAGTTTCTAAAAATTGCTGAAAGGTTATTTTAAGGTTTTAAAAAAAGATGTTTTCTAAAAGGTGGTGAATGCGCAACATCTCATAGGAATGAAAGTATATGTCTGTTATCGCCACAAAAATTTATGAGCATTTTTAGGTTTATTAACGATTATGGCGGTACTGAAGTTGTTCTTACAATTAGTTGCATGTAAAAGCACGTTTGGAGAGCTTCATCCCCTTCCACACACCCTTACAATGGCTAAAAGGAAATTACGTAGATATAGATGAATTAAGTGCATATTATTAGTGAATTCGAGTTAACACGAGGAGTATTACTGCATAAATCATCACGTTATTCATTCTATACTTTAGTGATTACAGGGATGGGGTTGGAGTGGCGTTAGAGGGAAGAAACCGAGGCGGCTGTATGTCCTGGAACACTTAGAAATATTTACCAGCACATGAAGAAATGCGAAAAATCACAAATGACCACTCATTTTCAATCCATATCTCCCTCATAGGAATTCCAGATCTTCTTATAGGGGTCGAGTTGGTGTAGTGGTTAGAGTACTGGGTCCTTATTCTCTTTCTGAAACTCTCGTGGTATCCAAGGGATAACATAGGTTTTTCGGGACTCGCGTTAACTTTTTGTAAACATTCTAATGAGGAAATCAATGAAACGCAACCTCGGTTTCGTTGCTGGGGAGATAACCGAGGTTGCGTTTCAAACGAGAATACGGGCCCTGGCCTCTCACTGCGCTGAAGATATTTTTCATTGGTAAACCGTCCCCTAGTTGAGTGTTTCGTGGAGAGCATTCGAGTTCAGTACTACTTCCTACGGATGGCACGTTAAGTCGTGGTCCTCTTGGTGCCCTTCATTAAGAGAGGGCTAATGCCGAAACGGGTTTCCTCTTCACCCTAACCCTTAATGTATCTGATGATCTCATACCTGATGATGCCCTAGCGGGTGAAACCGGTCGTGCGAGTATATGGCCGTTTGTGAGTGAATACAAAGTTTTACTTTCCTTGTGAATATGTTGGACTTCCACAGAGTTACGCCGGAAACAATTAATTTTAGAATATATCTCAGCTGGTAACTGCTCCTGTTAAATAATACACTGTGCTTATTTGATTTTAGTGCGAAAATTTTGAGCCACGAGAATAACTCATAGAAAATCTTCAACTATTTTATTACCAGATTGTTCTACCCGGCAAAATCTGCGGATATATAGATCGTAAAGTCCATCTCGAATGTCGATCTGCATGGTATGAGTGGAGTTTATCAGGTATTAAGCAAAACAGCCAGTTATTTTACATACTGTGACGAGATGGCTGTTCCTTTCCCTGAACCGCTAGTGGTTTCACAGGAAGATCTGATATCCATTATATCTACATTACACCCTGAAAGTCACCGCAAGACTGTGTGGCAGGGGTAATCCGTCACCAGGCACGTATTATCAATCAGAGGGAATACGTTTATATGGTTTATACTTATCGTTAGTACAATGAAAACATGCAAAAAATACTACTCCGTGCATGCACTATGAATTAAATCGCATTACAAAGTAATACCCACAAAACGATAGCGAGAGATATCCATTAAAGAAATTATTAGCTTTAATGCACAATATCACTTAAATACCTGCTCAAGTATCCAGGAAATATGAAAAAATACAGCAAGACGAATTAATATTTTTAGAGTAAAATTATCATAAGTTTACTTGGATTATAACCGTTCTTGTAATTTTATATGCGTGTCCATGATTTTCCTTTTGTCGAATAAGTACCCCGACGAATTTCAATACCATCGTATGAAATGAATTCAATGATTCCATTATATTTTAAGTGTTCAGTTTAATTCGATGATGAAGCAGGAACACGAAAAATAAAAGTGCTTTAAGATTTTCCACAAAAATATCAATTTATGATACGACAGACTTTCCGCTGCCATTCAATTCTGCTTACTCTATACACATAACTGCTTTTTCTATAAATTCACCTTTATATATAAGAGAAATGTATATGTAAGAGAAATACAAATAAAGGCAAATGTAAATAAAGAGAAATTTAACTCGTCTTTTTGTATAAGAGAAATGATTAATTAAGGGCTGCGCAAATATTTATCTGAATGTCTTTATCGTAGAAGTTTTTACATGCATTCTGGCCCCCGAGTCGCATAAATACATTACCTTCCCTCTTCTACATAAATACCTACACGTTACGTCACAAGTGACTCTAACTATCGCGCAAATTCATTAATTTGACTCGATACTATTGTCATTCGGTTCTTTCCTTTCCTGGATGAGAAAGTAAGGTTCGCAGTGTCATGTCTTGTACCAAAATTATAATCCTAGCGAAGAAGATCAATTTTGAGAAACTATATTTCGAGGGTTGAAATATATCATCGATACCACGATGCAGAAAATGTTGTCGGTGAAAGGTTGCGGAAAGCGCGACATTCGAGCAAGGGGTTGGATAAAAGAATTGGAAATTTCGATACGAAATACCCCTTTGGATAGAACACCCGAGAGAGAGATGGAAGGACGGGAATTTTCCACCAACCGATATAGGCTCTCCGAACGACACACTTCATCATCATCCCTTGGAAAACATGCCAGCAACCACATCTAGGTATATTAAGGGTTATCCATTGTAAATGAATGTTCAGAATTGAAATATAAATGAAAGGATTGAATACCATGGATAAACGGATGAACTGGAGTCATTTGTCAACGTAGTTGATAAAGGTAAGTAACGCAATCGTCTACTAACCAGATGGTCGCAGGATCGAGTCCCTCCCAAAGGATTGGTTTTTTGTGATGGTACATCAATAAATCACAGCAGGATGATACTGCGAGGCACAAGCGACTAATTGAGAGATTAACCTTCGGACCTAGAGAATTTCTTCGTCCGACTCATAATACTCGACTACCACAAAAAAGAAATCAAATTCTTTAAAAACGCTTTCTAATCACATCTCCTAATTCGATTTCAAATGCAATAGCAAGGTTTCCACGGCTAAAAATCATCCACTTCGACCAGGAGTCGAATCCAGATCTCTCGATTTCCGAAATAGTGCTTAATCCAGATAAGCTACGGTTAAACCAAGAATATATTCATCAATATCTAATACACGTCCACTTTTGAAAAAAAAACAACATGTCCTTCTTCCCAGTAGATTTTCAGGGGTTTTGAATTTAGATGTGATGAACTGCCGTCCCCCCAATGTCACAAATCAGTTGTAATCGTGCGCACTGCGCCACAGTGCACAAGGATACACCATTTGTAGAGCGGTTGTCAATTTGTAAAAATAATAGATTAGTCACGTACAACTAACAAATTAGTTACACCTGCCTCGTGAATGCATGTCTAACATTTTCCACAAAGTAGTAGCATGGTGCGAGGTAGGTCTCAGTTGCATGCAAGAATGCGTGGACTATTATTTTCGCATGCCTGCATGATATTAAGTGCACATTTGAACCTCTTTAGTTTAGAATGCACGCCTGGATGGTTCAACGCCTGCCGCACACCCTTGCGGTGGCTTTCAGGTAATTGATAGAAGTAGACTAAAAACTAACACTTTCCCTCTCTATGAAAATCTTGCTAATGTGAAAGTATCGCAAATGTTATTTACGCCGTCACTTACGCGTCAGTCACCGTCAGTCGAATTTAATTCAATTCTTTTTTTTTCAAAACTTTTTTCAGCAGAATGTGAACATAACGTCAGGTGACCAACCAGCCCTTGCCACATTCCCTTACGGCGGCACGCAGGGTGACATGTAGATTTAATCCTCCCGTTTGACTTCCGTCCTATTTCCTCAGCGACGGAACGCATAGCGGATAGGCTTCGCGATTCCATGCCCGCGATTCCCTCGGACTCTAGGCCCGCCACCACTGCCGCGAGAGGCCACTAGCGTCTAGTTTTAGAAACAACCTTCACACGCTAAAGAGAGCTTAATCACATCGGGACTGCAAGTGAGTCGACAAAAATAACGAGCCAATTATGTGTCGACCGCCGAGGCGGGAAGCAACGAGCGTCATTGCTCACGGAAACCGACGACGCCTCCCACACCCTCAGAAAGATACGGGGAAAGGGTGGGCTAGGGTTGTGGGTCGTTAAACTAACAAAATCATGGCAAAGGACGTGAAGAAATCAGAGGTGGGGCCATCCATCCCTCACACACAACTTAACACTCGAGCAAATTGCGGTCACAACAACCAGGCATGAAGCCAAAGGGAATGGGTGCCATCAATTTTTTTCCCTACGCCCTTTCCTCCCAAACCCACCCCCCCGGGTGACCACCAGCCATCGCCATCATCGGGGGGAGGCTGTCTTTAGAGCGTGGGCGTGTCCTATGCGGAGGCTGATGGAGGATATGGTCTCCGCGTTGTTCTCCGCCACTGTTGAATAAAAAAATAAGGCAGGATGCGGGGGAGGTGTCAGGTCCTGGGGGAAAGGGGGGTAGGGGAGGAAACAGAACCGTGAGGGGAGGAAAAAATGATACATAACAGTGAGCGTCCATTATAAACCCCCTCCGCTGTCGTTGGGATAGGGACTCCGTGACGCTGGCGGCTCTGAATATGTGCGTATATTTTTTTTTCCTGCGCGCATGTATCCGTGCGCGGATGCGAGGGGAGGTGTTTTTAAAGGGTGGGATCAGAAATGGGCGGAGATGGGGGTGAAGAACAGCGGGCGTCCATTAAATATCCGGCCAAACAGGGGGGAGGAACATTGCGACACGGTCAGCCGACGGGAGGTAGCGCGGGACTGGGCAGTCGGACGGTTGGACTGGGGAGAAGGGTAGTAATCTGTTCTCGGTAAGACCACACGCATTCACCAGATTCCCACCGAATGGACGATGGAAAGAGAGGGAGTCCGTTTTCAACACTCTGGGCACGTAGATCATGAAGCCTATTCATTCCTCATCTCCCTCCAAGTGTAATTTTTCACCCTCAGTAGAGTACCTTAAGCTATGAGCGGCGACACTGTGTATGTGTCCAAGTATGACAGTAGATAAGGAAATGAATATACAAACAAAGTGGTGGATTGACATACGGAGATTTAAGATGCAATATTTATAAGTTCAGGGATAGTAAAAATATGATACAAACTGCGAGGGAGTACATTAATTAGAATATGGCGAGTCATCACTATGCTAATTATGATTGGCGGCATAAAATTTTACTTGCATGTTTGACATTAGTTTCAAATATGTATACTGAAACTGCAACATGGCGACGTCATTTACATCTACGGCTCAAGAGCGTAAGGCATGGTTCTTTTAAAGTTTTTATGCATTGGCTTTTCCGAATGAGTAAAATAATAGCTTGAATTTGGAAGCTGTTTAATCTCGAAGCTAATTTACGGATTCGGTAAATTTACTTAACGGGGCAGTAAAATTGGCAACACATTTGCGAAGTAAAGAACAGTTGATGATTGAGCGCGGGACGGTCATGAATAGTTAGTGTGAAAGAGGTAAATTTTTCATCAACTAAGACGACTATACGTTTAGAATGGCAGGATATTTCAGGGATCATTATACGGAAAAGAAAAAACGTAGAAAATCATATATTATAGATGATTAGCTGTGATCCACCACTAGGGTAGATGTTCATGGGAGACTTCTACTATCTTTTAAGATTACCGAACATTAATTTTTACCATTTCATTCTACCCCCTAGAACGGCCTTCAATTTCCACTGTGGTATTAGAGCGTTTAATATGAAACGTTTTACATAAGAGACACCGAAAGTCTCTAGTAACATTCTAAACCATTTTAGCAATTGCAACCTTGATAAAATATTGCAACAAATTTTTCTATGAAGTAGCCACAAAATTTAATAAATTCAACGGTAATATTGAATACAACAGTTTTTTAATGAGTCAGCCACGAATTTTAACGTTCAAAGGCAATAAGTACAGCTTAAAACTGCCTCAAAACTTTATCTTATCCCTCGATCCGGATTATCGACTTGATGAATTTCTAAAGGCTAAATTGGGGTGTTATAATCCAGCCGTACTTTCAATTCATATTAATCATCTATAAATCCAAGAACGCTATTGCCGGATCAAGACGAGGGAATCAAGCAAGAGATTGGGGAGGTTAAATGAATAAGGTTTAAAGGCCAGCCCATGGAGCGGCCGGCAGAGAAAATGCACGCGCCCATCACCACCAGGGATGGCGGGCTAATGCCTTTGGCATTCGATATATTATAAGCATCCTGTGCCCCAAGGCAGCCACATGACGAGGGTCAATGGTCGGGGTGAAGGGAAAAATAGGTCTCGCCGGATTAGGCGGGCGGGTGGAGGCTTAAGGGAGTTGGGCCAGCACGCGCACAAATCAAGACACGTGACCTCCATGGATGAAATCTCCGGACCACAACGATTAATATGGGATCATCGCAAGTGAAGAGGAGGGGTAGAGTTGCAAAGAAGAAGATAGAAAAGTTAGTGCGAGGAAGTGGAAGTTTACTAAGTTGCAGTTAGGCGTAAAATCATCAGTGTAGCGCAGAAAAGAACTCATCTACAACTACGTAATACCCTACGAACCACCGCGAGAGTGTGTGGCAAGGGGTGAAGATCAACAAACATGCACTAATTACACACATCTAAGAACTAAAATCCTACAATTTCATCTTAATGAGTCACGTTTTACCTAGATCGATAGAGTACTCAGAAAACCCTCTATTGGGCTTGCGTTAGTGTGGATCATTACCAAACAGGCACAAATAGGTACCCTAATACGTAATAAGAAAAATACTATAGTTATAAACATACCAGGTACATGCAACTAAACCGTTTTTAATATGTACCAAGTTGGCCGTTAGTATAGACTAAGGAATAGATTTTTTAAGTTATTAGTTTGTCATTCCTTGAGTGAATTGAGTTAACCTGTCGCACAATTCAATACTCTTAAATAATAAATACAACACGTCTATCCCTGAATTTCTCAAAAATGTTACCTAAACCCCATGATATCAATAAAAGATTGAAGGGTGAAAAAATTATTCGGGGGAGTAGCCGTCGTGAATTCAAACGGCGTAGGGTAAATTCGAGGACAGTGAAAGGGCATGGATTAAGTTGCCTCATGGAAATAAGCGGAGCCCTTTTCCTTTCCAAATTCTATTTCCCAGTTTTGAAACATGTGCCGAAATATTTTGAGGCATTACTGTCCTTTATTGATACTTGATGACGACAGACTACATGAGTCCCGGGCATCATCAGCACTCCAGCACAAGAAATTCTAATGAAATGATTCTTTCTAATGACAACTTACAGCATAGCAAGCATAGTATGGAGCTCAGAATATGTTTTAAGATTATTAAAACTGATAAACAATATTATAAACGGTAAATACTAGAAACCAGTGGATTCAAATCATGGGGTTACAATCAAACCCAAGGAGATGAAGTTACGGCATTGCGCCATTTTTATTATAAAAAAGAGATGACAAATTAACAGCAAGAAGCGATAGATCCGCAAAATCATTTTAAGGCTTTACCGATACCCTTAAGAATAAAAGAGCGGGTATAAATTATTTTTGGGAGACAAAACCGCGCCGGACCCATTTATATGTTATTGTCTCGTGGAAGCGCTGCCAAATTTCTTTTCCAATATCCATTGCTTTTTATTTTCGCTTTTACTCTTATCATCGCCTTTCACGTGCGAATGAGTATTACTAAAGGGAACGTAAAAAATAAGATAAATACACATAATTTAAAGAAATCCATGAATGGAATTCCTTGCAAAATTAAAGAATGCTAAAAGATAGAACGGTTAAAAATCAAAACAGCAGTTTACACTCCATTCTCATGCATTATTATTTATGGGAAAAACTGAACTGAAGAATTATCAGGACTTATGCCCCATATGATAATCTGTAGATGTTTAGCAGCTGTATAATTTCAAATTTCCAATGACATGAAGTATTTTTTCATGCGCCGGTATTCATTAAAGTCACCTCAAGTTTAACAGCACAGTATATGTGTAACGTACCACCCGTACCAATTAAAAATTCATATACAGATGTAAAGCTAAAAAATATTTCCGTAAGTCTTCATGTTAAAGCGTTTTGTTTTGTAATCCAAAATTTAGTCTAAAAAATCTACAGAGAAATATGATACCTGACTCTCCATTGATAAGTCCACTATGACTGCAATCACCCCACGCGAACAACGTAACACTTATAACGTATAGGTATGTCATTTCATTTTAACCATTAATACGATAATCGAAAATAGTTTACCAACAGGCATTCATAGTTACTTCATTGGTTTACATTCCATTAAAGGTGGATATTTATCTGTGAAATTACAATGAATTTGTTCAATAGTTATTATTTAGCAAACCTTCAATTGAAACGGGATGAAAGGTTTGTCCTGAGTCTGCTGGGAGTAATCCTCCCGACCAAAGATACGTAATCACGTCCCACTCCAGTCCACAGATCTTCCTGAAATGTAGTACAATCGGCAGACTGATTTTCCCTATGGTGCATGAGACATCCTCGTAAGGGATTAGTACAGTTCATTATTTGAGGATTCGGAACACGCGAACAAACCTGAGAGGGATTAATAATTTCTCCAATACGCGTCCCAAAATAGTCAACAATTTTTAAATCCCTCGGGAAATAAATCCGGAAGGGTTTCTCTGCGATTCGTCATCACACCAAATATCGTACAGACAGTTATTATAGCGGCAGCGGTATAAGGAGGACGAAGGGATGGGCACTTGTGGACCAGGCTATTAGAGGACGGAATAACGACGGCAGAAGAAACTCCACTTTCCCCTCGCTCCACAAATGACGTGTGACATTGTGAGCGGCGAGGGTGGTCATTGTTTGTGCCGAGTTCGCAACCTTATTTGCGGACGTCCTGCCTTCCTACCGACCAGCGTCGGGGAGATGGGAGGAGTAAGGGGAATGGAGCAAAGTGAAGATCTGCCGTTTATTACGCCTGCACTCCCGATGAGCCGAAGAGTACACAAGCGCAGAGCGCCGTGGCATCGCCTCGTGTTTGGGAAGGGTGGCAAAGGGGAGGGGTGTGTTGACGCGGGGGCGGAAGCTGGGAAGGGTTGCGAAGGGGGGTAAACCAGCGGGTGGTGATGGCATGATTGAGGAAAAGAACGGAAAAGCGAGTGGTAATGATATTAAGCCGTCCACATCACAATATCGTAGGAGGCGATATCAAAAAGATGCTTGGCTTAGGAAGTCCATATGTGCAACAAATGAGTAAAATTATTAATAACCTTACTTCCCTTTCCTTTTTATCTCGTAAAAGATTATGATAGGCAACGTTATGAGAGGGTAAATGAAGATCCGTTGGTAGAGTGGTTGGTAGTGCATCTCAGATATGTTCCTAACATTACTAAATCATATAAGCTACACCCTCGCATGCCCAATGGAAATTATATACCAGTGTATTTTTGTAAATTCAGTGCCTATTAATAATCATTATACTTCTACGTAACTACTAATAATTTAGTTTCACATGCCGGATGGATGCATAACTAACACGTTTTTCTAATAAAATAGTATATTATCTATTACATCTATGATTACATAATACCCGGCGAGCCTCTGCAATGGTGTGTGGAAGGGGATGAAGACCATCAAATATCCTTTACTTATAGGTAACTAAGAGCTGCAGTACTACTGCTTCATGAAAACTTGTTATATATAAGGGTCTCGTGCAAGTAAATGGTTATTATCTGCATAGTAACGAAGTGATTACTGGCTAGAAAGGGCTTCTCTAAATACTTTTATTTATATTGTGACCCCTTGTTAGAGTAGTATGTAGTGCATCATGCATGTACTAAAAACCAATCCCTTTACTACTATGCAGATACTATCTATCTAGCTGCATGAGACCCTATTATGTCAATAGTGCATGTTTGGTGATATTCACCCCCTGCCACACACTCTCGTGGTGGCTCTCAGGGTATTACGCAGAAGTAGATGCTTAGGTTAGTAATGTTAAAATATGCTTCATGCACTGCGGACTACTCCAACATTTTTTTACCAACCTATTCTTTTGCTATGCTACCTATTGTGTTCACTTATGGTGCGTGGGTAATGACATTTTAAATCTATCGGTACGACAATCTATCTCTTTAATCTTTTATTCTGATCAAACCTAGCATAACACGCAGGGCTCTTAATATGGGTACATATTTAATGTAATCTATAAACAAATTAGTTTCATTCAAAGTAGTGCATGTTTGGTGCTATATCACTCCGACCTCGCCTCCTCGAAGGTGCTTGCGGAGCACTCATTAGACGCAGATGTACCTCTACACACTACCACACAGGCCACCTCGTGGGGTAAATCGCCAATGAACACGCATTCATCTACATCTACGCAATACTCTGCAAGCCACCGTGATTGCGTGTGGCAGGGGAGAAGATCACCAAACATGCACTATTGACATGCAAACAAGATACTATGTGGCAAAAATCATGATAATAGGGTTACATGGCGTTAGATGGTTAGTATCTACAAATTAATAAAGAGATTGGTTTTTAATACATGCATCATACACTACAAACTACTCTAATGTTATTTCACCAACCTATTTTAGGGACTTCTCAATCTCGCCCCAATAAAGACGCTTATCTATCTATCTATCACTCTGCTATGCTGCTTTTCATGTTCTCTTACAGTACAAGGGAGAAAAGATATTTTGAATCTATCGGTAAGACAGTTTATCTCTCTAATCTTAATTATCAGGTCGAATCTAGCACTACGAGTACGACAGCTAGAATAAGAGGGGTTTTTAAAATATGCCTAACATCTTCAGTAAAGCTATCCGATCTAAATTTCTGTAGGAGATTTAATCTGTACTTTAACCTACGATATTCTAATGATTTTCAAACAAATTCTTCAATTAATTCTGATACACTACTAAACCTATCGTAACACCTTTTAACAAACCTAGTTGCTCTTCGTTGCACACTGTCCAGCTCTCTGTTCAAACTTAATTCATTCGGGTCCCATACACTGGCTGCATATTCAAGATGGGCCTGACTAGTGAAAAGTAGCATCGCTCTTTTGTCTTCTCGTCACATTTCCCGAGCATTAAGTATATGCTACAAGAGATATGTCACTGGATCGGAAAATAATTGCCAGACATGCACCAGAGATGTGAGAACAAGTGATTATAAATCACCAAGATATACAGTTCGTAACTATAAACTAAACAATTGTTTGTATTTAATATGATATTTAATGTAGCGGGAATGCAAGCGTTATCTTGTGTTCGTCAACATCCATGGAGTACACTGCAAGGAACATTTAGGGGATATGATACGGTGTAAATCACAACAAACATCCACCAAGCAAGGACACTAATATATTGCTATATTACTCCGTAATATCTGTATCAACTGACTGCTCTGCAAGCCACCTTGAGGGTGCGTGGCAGTGGATGTTGTATCACCAAACATGCACTAGAGTGATAAAAGTGAAGTGTGATAAGAGAAACGTGTAAGTTATAGATGCATGAGACGCAACAGCACAAAAATGCCGTTTTTATTAATGCTCACAATAATTTTTAACATAGTACACATTATTTCCCATTAAACGAGTTAACATATTGTATTTCTCTGCATCTACCCGAAACGTGCAGATTAGTGTCTACGAAGGTACTTAATGTTTATTAATGGATTAGGAACTTGTTAAAATATGGTAATCAATGATTCCCATCGGGGAATGCAACGGAGCAGTTAACACGAATTAGTATTCTTCCAGTCAATGCCTGTTAATTAATCATTCCCCTGTCCCCATTATAGCCGAATGTTCGGGCATAAAGATAGCCAGTAAATTGCGTTATATGATAGTTGAGCTCCGGTAACAAACTAATAGCAGCCGGAATAGCTCA
The DNA here is from genome assembly GCA_933228895.1 of Platycnemis pennipes. Classification (NCBI taxonomy): domain Eukaryota; kingdom Metazoa; phylum Arthropoda; class Insecta; order Odonata; family Platycnemididae; genus Platycnemis; species Platycnemis pennipes. The sequence continues at coordinate 32,932,329 of OW121857.1, read as the reverse complement.
GGTGGGAGAGCGTTAGACTGAAGATCTAAAGGTCCCTGGTTCAGACCCGGGTTCCGGCGTATATTTTGTACTCCGTTTCTTTAGTTTTAGATCATACGATGAGGCAGTATTTAATAATAAAGTAAGCACATCACTCCCTGCAATTGACTCAAATTATCCCGCAGAAATGCCAGTAACAAAATGAATACGATGTATGACACCGTACATGCGATTCATTTTTTCCGAAACATTTTTAGCACTCGAATAAATAGTTTTTATCGTAGAGGAGCAAATACGAATAACGAATTTTCTTGCCTGATTAGGTATTCCCTTACCCTGCACACACATACTGTGACTTACAGATAGTAAAACATTCTTCCTTTCCACAATTGATGATCAAAACAACATCAAAAGGTGTCACACAATGCTAGCTTTATAAAAGTTCACTTCCCTTTATAAGAAAATACAATCGCATAAACACAGAAACGTTTGGTATAGATTAAGTAAATATTCCAGATATAGGATTACCAGGACGGAATTTTTTATTTTATTAAAGTGCCTGCATGAACTATTAATGTTCATGTTTTTCTTAAAAAAATTATTGCATGCATGTACGTGGGGTTGAAAGAGAAGTCTTTGATGCATATTCCGTATGATATTCATAGTGCTCTCTCACATATGCGTAAATAACATACATGTAAATACATTAACGATGAGGCATAACTCACCTCTGCCACACACCGTCGAAGTGGCTAGCAGGGTAGCTGTCAGTAGATGTACCTGGATGTGGATGCTGTAGACGTACCAAGAAAGGATAGTCTCAGCGAAGTCTTCGGTATGGCACGAGGGTCGATTCGGTTGTCTTCTTCGTGAGCAACATGAATGTGTACCTCGGAGCCCAACAACTTTCGTGTTTGCACTCCCTTCCGATGCAACGCAGGGGGATGATGAACTTCTAGAAGGTAATTGGAGAAGGACAAGGCTATAAGGAGGGGGCGAACGATGATGCCTGCTTCCCATTTCCGACAAGGGCACGAAGACAGGGAGCCGGAGAGAATACGAGGGGTTGCGGCCCGACGATGAGTCGCAATTCGAGGTGAGAACCAAGAGGTCCGGGTTGTCAAAAATAACAAGCTTGCACTCGCCATCTGAGCCTATATAAATACAGAGCGAGCAAGTAATGGCCAAGCAGACACACAGAGAGGACCCGATATCATACAGAAGGGAGGAGCCCTGGTTTCTTCTATGTTCGACTTATGCATGCCTGGTGGTGGTTTACCCCCTTCCACACTTCCTTACGGTGGCTTGCTAAGTATTATGAAGATGTAGATGTATATCTATCCCATCCAGCAGGGATTCCACCGAGGAAGAAGGATGAGGAAGTATGGAAAGAAATTCGGGGTCGGCATTGTCGGAGAGTTCTCGACGAAAGCACCAAGGGATCTACGATTTCACGTCCCATCTGATGGATATAATACCAGAATTTTTATATCTGTGAAGGAACTGTGCTTCAGTAGAAGAGAACTAATTTCCAATGGCAATGTTGAAAGTATTTAGTGCTCCGTTAAAAGCTCCGTTCTGAAATATAGCAAAAATTATGTAGGTACGTGGGTGCATAACTATTCCACCAACAATATAATAGGGGCAATTTTAGGGGCGACTAGCAAACCCTTAAAACTATCTGTCATGCTAAGAAGCTCCTACTTCTCAAGTATTTCCTCCGGCTTCTCCACATCACATATAGTTAATGGAGGGTACTCCGAAGAACTAGATACATTGGGAGCTTAGATCATTCGCGCAATTTAGCAACGGTGAGCTACTGCGTAAAACAGAATCCCACGGGAAATAAATCCAGAACTCTAGTTACATTGTCAACTGCATACCGGGCTCATTTACTTTCACCTCAACTTGTTATCATCATTTATATTCTTATATTTTACCAGCATTCCAAGACAATACGTTCACTGGTGACGTTAAAATCATTTTGCGAACTCCGACTTAGTATGGTAGACTGGACCATGAACATAAAATTAGAGATACATCTACATAATAACCTGCGAGCCACCACGAGGGTGTGAGGCAGGGGGTAACTCAAGAATCCTTTAGAAAGGGAATTGAGCACGATGAGTAGGTACTAAAAGCGATACGACTTCCTAGCTCGTAATTCTAAGGTCGTAATTCTAAGGAATGCCCAGAAGGTATACAGATGAAATTGTCGAAGAGGCGATGTTAAGAAAACTAGAGGGAATAACGCAAGTATAGAATAGATATGAGCAATGCCAATCGAGAATTCGAGAAAATTTTGACGAATAACTGGTTAAATGAAGCCTAAAATCTAAACTTATAAACAAATTTAAAGTTCACGAACTATCCGTGAAAACTTGAGCGGCGTTTCCCGCTGAAATAGCACAACAGCCGATATTCCACAGAGAAAAAATCATTCCGGGACCAGTCAAGTCGAATGAATTTTTTCTCTGTGGAATATCTACTATCTAAAACCAAAAGCATAAGAAATAGATTGAAAACGTGATAGGAAGGGAAATACAACCAGGGATGGGCATGATTCGTCTTCATGAATCACGAATCATGATTCGCGAATCACAAACTGTGATTTGTGATTCGTGCTTCGGATCATTTTTTTTTTAATGATTCGTGATCCGTGAGTCGACTCTTTTTTTTTAGTTGAGGTGATTCGTGAGCCGAACTTTTGTGATGCAGCTCACGATTCACTGACGAATCATGAACTAATATCACTGATTTCACTTCTAGAAACGTACATCAGTCTTTCACCGACAGTTACTGTGTAAGTATACGTCAGAAGTGGAACAATATGGTTAATGCAAACTTCAATAATATATTTTACACTATATTACAGATTTGTTCAAATGTGACTTTAAATTGTTTTGAAAAAATGGCAATGAAATGTCCTACATTTAAATGATGACCACGAATATTACATTTATTACATGTAGACTCCTTGATGATGACCTACAAAAAATTGAAAAATGGTGTGATCATGGCAGTTAGAATACATTTAAAAAAAGTGAGTGGTAATGAATTTTTGGAAAAAGAATTGTTCTCCTTCTAGCACTTCAAATTAAGTAATAATGAATTAGCAAACGTGGAATCCATTAAATATCTTGGAATAAGACTGTCACATGATCTTTTCTGGGGTAAACACATACGTGAAATAATGGGTCAATCTAATCATAAACAGGGATTCATCAAAAGAGTAGGTACTGGATAAATGTGACGATCATGTACGAGAAATCAGCTACTTTTCCCTTGTAAGACCTCATTTGGAATATGCTGCCAGTGTATGGGATAAGCCACCGAGTGCATCCACCGGGTTGCGGATGGTGGGTCGACCTCTAGATATAGAGGGTAGCTGCAAGATAAGCGAGTTTACTCATCGAATAAGCAGTGGTGGACAAAAAGCGATGGCATTCCGAGGGGGTATTGGTCTATCCCTGGGTAAGGTAGGTCTCTAAATAATACCGAAACTGTGAAGATGCCATGACTTGGCGACGAGAAGCCGCTAATAATTACGCATCTCATCACCCAGAGAAGAGGGCAGCACCTCTTCTTCACATGAGTGAAGGAGGAATGCGTGTGAAGCGCTTCCTGCAGTGCAAAGAAAGATAATAATGGTGAAGATCGAAACCAAACCTGTAGATACCGGAGTGGTGCAGGTTTACATGCATACGACGGACTATGAAGATGAAGAAGTGGAAGACGTCTACGAAGATATCACGGAAGTTATAAAACAGGTAAGAGGAGAAGAATACCTAATTATTTTAGGAGACTGGAACGCTATCGTCGGCGAAGGTCAAGATGGAAGAATAACTGGAAACTACGGATTGGGAATCCGAAACGAAAGAGGAGAAAGACTGATGGAGTTCTGCACACAGCATAAGTTAGTGGTAGCCAACACATTGCTTAAAAATCACAACCGAAGAAGATACACATGGAAAATGCCAGGAGACAGAAGAAGATGTCAAATAGATTACATTTTAGTGAAGCAGAGATATAGAAACCACTTGAAGGACTGCAAAAGCTAGGGTAAAAAGTTAGGGTACAAGGGAAGCAATATTGGCCCTTAGACTACTCATAGAGAAGAGAATGGAGAAGAAAAAGCCGACGTTCATTGCATTTGTGGATTTAGAGAAGGCTTTTGACAACGTGGATTGGGATTTAATGCTTGGAATTCTGAAGGGAAATGGAGTGTCCTACAATGACCGAAGAATTATCCATAGTCTGTATAAAAACCAAGTGCCTGTGATTAAATCGGGACCCAGCTGTGAAGAGGCAAGAATAAGGAAAGGAGTGAGACAAGGATATGCACTGTCTCCCATCATTTTTAATGTTTACATCGAGAGAGCCATCAATGAAATCAAAGAGAAGTCTCCTGGAGTGACTATCCATGGAGAAAAAATAATCATGCTGCGATTCGCTGATGACATAGCACTAATAGCAGAGACAGAGAGGGATCTGAACAAGATTCTAGTAACCATGGAAAGGACAATGGCCAGATATCAGCTGAAGATAAATAAGAAGAAGACAGATATTGTCGTGCAGCAAGAAAGAAGAGGCGAAAACCAATGTCAAACTAGGAAAACAAAAACTTGAAGAGGTGAAAGAGTTCTGTTACCTAGGGAGCCGAGTAACCTACGATGGACGAAGCAAGAAAGAAATAGTTAGTAGAATAGCCCAGGCAAAGAGGGCATTCGATCAAAAGAAGAATCTCCTTACAGCTGGAAATACAAGCGTAGAAGTAAGGAAACAGTTTATCAGAACATACATCTGGAGCATGTTTCTTTACGACAGTGAGGCATGGACGATGAGAGCAGCGGAGAAGAAAAGGGTGGATGTATTCGAAATGTGGTGCTACAGAAGAATGATGAAGATTAAATGGATCGACCGAGTAATTAACAAGGAAGTCCTAAGAAGAGTAGGAGAAAAGAGAGGTCTGCTGAAAACTCAAAAAAGAAGAAGGGACAACTTAATCGGCCATATCGTGAGACTTGATGGCCTGATGAAGACTATCGTCAAGGGAAAAGTGAACGGGAAGATTGTAAAAGGCAAGCCTTGTATGAGATACATGGAACAGGTTGTGAAGGATGTAAAAGAGAAGAATTACGTCACAATGAAAAGGTTGGCCGATAGAAGAATCGAGTGGAAAGCTGCTTTAAACCAATCCTAGGATTGTTGACCAATGATGATGATGATGATGACGAAATCGGTCTAAAAAATGAACTTGAACGTGTGCAGTGAACATCAGCAAGATTTGTAACGGGATGGTACGATAACTATTTTAGCGTAACCAGTCTATTAAATGAATTAAAGTGGGAATCATTGCCTGATCGCAGGTTGAAATGTAGAGTTCTTCCCCTTAATAAATTCCAAGATAATATTTTCAGTGATGATGTTAAAAATATTTTGCGAACCCCAACTTACTATGGTAGACTGGACCATAATCACGAAGTTAGAGAAATTGATTGCCGAAATCACAGATTCTAAATGTCCTTTTTTCCTCGTACAATTAGGGATATGAATAGCGGTAAATATGTCCAATACGAGTGAATTAATGTATATCATAGGTAGCTGCATGTTGGTATAAGGACTTGAAGGTAACCCAACTAACAGCATGTTTTTGCAAGTTTACTTTACTATATTTATTTTTTTAACAGTGAGGTTTAGACTAGTATACTATTACTACTTTTTCATGCATGATATGTAGTGCATGTCTGGTGAGAATTCACCCCCTGCCACACACCTTTATGGTGGCTTGAAGGCTTGTACACAGAACTGGTAATTTATGATATTCAGTTAATCCACAATGTATCTACACAAGTGTTAATTAAGCGGCGAAAAGATTGGTATAGGTTCCCAATTATGGGAGCAATGTTCAGAATGTGACCATTACTTAGTGGTATTATCATTCTGCAATAATTCTATGATTCGTGATTCGTGAACCGCACGAATCATATTTAAAGGAAAAATCATATGATTCATGATTCGAGATTTGAATCAAATTTACAGCAGTGAATCGTGATTCGTGCTTCGAATCTAATTTCCTTCGATATTCATGATTCGTGACTCGAATCAATACTAGGTGATTCGTGCCCAACCCTGAATACAACGGATGTTTATAGAGCTAAACATGCTTCTAAATGTTCTTAATTACTGAGCATTTCAAAAACATTTCAATAACTGCACAAGCCACAAACTCTCCCTTTGATTCTCCTCATCGGCTCATGTCACCAAGCACCGTAGTAACATGGTGAGTGATGTGTTCGAAAGAAAAAGCAGGAGAATTAGAGCACCGGAAAAAATTTCTTGCTAAGAATATTCCGACAGTTTACCGTTCCCTTCCTATTTTCTTACACTCCTCACACTCCCCTTGTCTCGAACGAACGCCTCCAATCTCTCATCCATTTCTAATAACTTAAACTCACTTGGACTTACATTTGCTCATGGACAAGGGCCTAGACGCGTTGAAACACACGGTGCTCTTTTCCCCTGATGGCGAGTGATATGATGCACATCACCCTGATGCATCCCCGATGTACACTGTCTGCAAGTGGCGGGCAGGTTAAATGTGGATTCGCACAATGGATCTACAGAGGTCTAAGTGCCGGGGGTGCGCCAAAAGGCCTCCGCGCACCCCTTCAATTTATATTTTTACATTTGCTCATATTCTGTACGATAACCTAGATAGAATTCAGCAAAGGTTAGTGACTTTATTTTTTAAGGTATTCGAAGTATAAATTGTTGTATCCCCATTGTGCCCTTGAAAAATTAAGCTCATCATCCATCCTTTCAAAAAAAATTGGCAATCAGCCCTTGTCATAAACGCCGTCTCCTTAAAACTACGTCAGCGAACGATACCTTGTCTCGTCCATTCATCCTTAACCCCGACACTTATGTTATTTTATCAATACCTTCTACAACGGCCTCGGTAGCGCATTGATACACTCGCATCGGATATAATTACCGCTATTCATATCTTTAATTATCCGAGGAAAGAGGAAATTTTGAATCTGACAGTTCGGCAATCAATTTATCTAATTTTTTGATTATGGTCCAGTCTACCATTGTAAGCTGGGGTTCGCAAAATATGTTTAACGTCATCAGTGAAAACATTATCTTGGAATTTATTTAAGTGGTTAAATCTATATTTCAACCTACGATCTGACAATGATTCCCATTTTAATTCATTTAATAGACTAGAAACTAGACTAATAGATCAATTGTAAGCCAGGCACAAATGATAATGCTACAATGAAATAAGATAAAGTATTGTTAGTTGCATGTATGCAAGACAAGTGCAATAAAATCTTAAGAAGTATCTATGACGGAATAAGATTTTCATAAATGACGAGGTATTTGCTTGCACCATTTAAATAATTTTCAAATTTGGCATTATTGGGTTTAGGTATGACTAAAATGCGCTATGTCAGTTAAAATAAACATATCAAGATATTAAATGTTCTTATGAATGAATTTTCCGGGGCTTGATGCAGTAGTTTTTTTCGGAAAAACATCTCATGGCGGATTTAAGTCACACCTGCACCTAACAACAAGTACGCCTAATTTGAATATTATTTTCATAGGTACAAATAATACCCCCTCTTTTATAAGTGCATATTTGGTGATCTCCACCTACTCCCGCACACCCTCGTGGTGGCTTTTAGGATATTGCGTAGATGTAGATGTAGAATTTCTTACTCAAAATGTTATGGCCGTGCAAATTTGTTTCGAGCAGTGAAAAGTATCTTTCAGTTTAAATTTCAAGTAGCATATATTCGTCTCATACCTCTCGTACCGAAATACCAAAGTGCTCAGACACATTTGCATCCACGTGTGATCTTAAGAAAATTTCCATTTGAAATGTATAAAACACTTGAATTCCGCAGGGCATCTTCAATGCGTGGAACACGAGTAGCACCCACCAAACAACATATTTGCAGACCCCGTTTCAAGAAATCAAAGATTGTTTTTCCAAGGGAGATCCTCACGGACTGTGAACGGAAAGATATGCCACCCACGATCAGTGTTTTGTTAGCCGTGGCGAGAGCAGTAGGGAGGCACCCACGTCCCCAGCGTAGAGGATAGGACCAAGGAAATAAAAGCCTGACTATTTTCATTTCTCACAAGTGGAAGCCAATGCCAGCTTCACACTACATGCAGAGCTTCCGGCGGGAACAAGAGGGTGTGAGAAACTGCAGTGAGAAGTCAAATATAAGGTCGAAATAACATACGCAAAAGTAAACTTACTACACAAGCCTAACGTATTCGAGAAGTAGGAAAAGACCCAGATGACTTTAACAACAGTAAAAATAATTTATTCTTAGGAGATAATATTTGATACTTTGACTTCTACTACTTACTTGATATTTTGGACAGTTAAAGTCCCGTATTGAATTCCGTGCGAGTAAGTTATGGTAAAGGATTTAGAGGTTTAGAGTATGTGCAAAGGAGATCAGCAAAATTTGTTAAGAGTCATTACGATAATCGCATTTGTGTTACAAGTGTAATAGTAGAACAAGGACGGGAAGTACTACGTGTATGCAGATTAAAATGTAAGCTAAACCGTTAGAAATATATTACGAACCTCTGCGTATTACGCTAGATTTGATCAGATTAGCGAGATTAGAGGGAAAAAAAGTCGTACCGATAGATTTCAAATGTCTTTTTTCCCACGTACCATAAGAGAACATTATATGCAGCCGAGTAGAGGAATAGGTCGGCGACAGATAGGGAGGTAGAAGGGCGGTAGATACGTAAAAGCCGTTCTCTGATTCGCTGTCTTAGTTTTTGAAGGTTCTCCTATCCCAATGTCTCGATCATGGAAGTTATTCTTACCCCCTTATCACAACATTGGTTCGCAATCCTTGCTGATCTCCTCTGAATTTGATCTAATTCTTTTATTAATCTCTTTTCACACGGGTTCTAAATGCTATAAACATATTCCACTTTGGCTTACCTGACACGACCTGACCTCTCCATGACTTTTACGTTGTGCTTTCCCACCACCCGTATGATAAATCCGAGTTTCTTAAATGTTCCGTAGTACTTGATTTGATCCCGTCTATTACATAATTAGTATCACATAAACCCAACACTTTGCCCCAGAAGTTCATTACAGTACACGTTTTTTAGATTTAATACTGTTTTCCATTTCTTGCACCAGTCCGAAATTGTACCCTCACGTCTCCTTTGTACCCTCTCTCTAACTCTCTCTTCCTCCCACTGTCTTCACGTGCATCTCCTCGGCATGACCTCGGTGTCAACGGGAAGAAAATAAGCGCGTCATCGGAAAAGCCAACCCGTTCACACGATTGGAGGCGGGGAAACAGTCAACGCCCATGCTATGCACACACAAGAGGCACCAGTGTACACACACAATCATCGGTCCTCTTTCCCTGGAGGAGTAGGAGGGAATATGGGAGAGGAGGTACGGGGTTGGATGTGAAGGAAGTGGTGAAATCATGCAATAGGGCAGAGGACAGAAATGAAAAGGGCGAAGGAAAAGGTCGGTTGGAAATTCATGGAGAGAGAATTTCATTTCACCACTGGCATCATCTGCATAACAATTAAAGTGAAAACGAATGGTGAGAGCATGTGAATGAGCAATAGGTACAACCACTATAAAATAGTTTTAAATTCAAAAACAGTAACTCACGAATAGCAGAAAACCGCATAAAAATGTAAGAATTAGACCGTGATACAAAACCATTTGTGTCGGTAAAAGGAATACTAGTGGCAATAAATTGACATCGTAACAGAAGATATTTTATTCAACTAAGTAGAAATAGTGAGAGGTGAATAAGAGATGCTTCTTTTCGCATAGAAAAATGGAGTCTGATTGAAAGATAAATGAGAAAATGGAGAGGAAAACACAGAAAAATCTGACAGAGGACGAGGGACTTCGTATTTCACCCGATAAAAAAATATAAAATTATTTTTATTTCATGAAACTCAAGCACAGCCTCCAAGGACATAAAGGCATTCCCGCGAGTGTAAACATGACTAGAAATATTTAAAATTACAGCTGTATTCTTAAAAGAAATTTATAAGAGAACATAACTGAGCCTTCTACAAATTTGGAAAAATATGTCCATAGTGAAAAAAGTTTACCCTCCCCGATGACAGCACCGATAGTGGTTATTTTCCACAGCGAATAATTTTATCTCAACATCTATAAGGCTAAATCCAAAAATTAAGCACAGGCTTTGGAATAATCAATAGAGTGGTTTGTAGAAAGATGCTACGATTAAGGTTTACATCAAAATAATTGAAAGAATAAGGCTTGAAAGGATATTCCGATGGAGAGATGAAGTACCTACTAAATTAACCTCTTGCAGTTATTTAATTCGGACGTATTCTCTGGAGGTCTCGGATCTCCTACAGTGGCTTGCAGGGTATTATGTAGATTTTGTTTCATGAACATGATGAGGTATAGATGATGGTTTTTAAATATATATTTAAAGATCTAGCGAATGATGATATGTTAAATAATATGGATAAAAGTAGAGAGATAAACAGAGTGGAAAAGTAGAAGGTGACATTTTAGGGGTCATAATTAGGAGCAGAAATTGATTAGATTCGAGCTACAATAGAGATAAATAGGATAAGAAATAAACGTTTTTGCCTATTTTGCATACCTTCATAGGGCTAAATGTAAGTGAATCTTTTCGTTTTTCCATTAGCATAAAATATTTATATGTGCGCAGTATCATCCCACTGGCTATATACTTTCCATTAGGGGCTGTAGTGCATGTAAAAATACTTTATTTCTTAATCGATATCGAATTATTTTAGATCTTCTATTTACAATTTAACTCGGAATGCAGTAACAAACAAAAGTAGGTATTCTTTTATTGGCATTTATGAAAGCCTGATATTGATGCCTTTTCTACACACTCTTGTGGTGGTTTTCAGGGTTTTCTACACCTGCGTACAACCACTCACTTCCCTAGAAGCCCTTCGAGGGTTGTAGCGGGTTTTAATTGCCATCGTAACAGAAGAGCACACTAGAAATACACTACGCACACCATAACTTATACATGAACCAATGTTTACAGTTCTAGTCAATGGCAGTATTTTAAGCGTAGTTAACAATACTAGCACTGCGTATACTAGGTCATTGATAGTAATTAAAAGTGCAACATTGCTTTCACATCCTTTTAAAATATAAAATTTCAACTTTTATACATAGATATGAAATTTAATTAATTCTATATATTGCTACTAATTTGCAACCAGGGAGAAAAGACAAATGCCTATCGCTATCCATTGGATCATTGGATAATCATTGGAATTATATCCATGCCTCCGATTATTCGATGGAACAAGTAATATTTTCCGGCACTTTGGCAAACGCGATTATTTTATTGAAGTGGCGCGAATTAATTGCCATAAAGCACTTCTAAAACTTTAATCTGTGTCAAAATATTTTTATCCAGCAATAACAGACCCTCAAATTCTTTCATGCACTGACATTAATGAAGCAGAAAGGTTTTACAAAATATGATGTAAGATGTGTAGCGCACAATATTAATAGTAATACGTGAATGAGAAGCATGGCTAACTATTAATGCACACATGTAGTTCCACGCTGAGTAATTATTCACCCCATGCTGCGCAACCTCTAAATGGCTACCAGCGTACTTAGCAATCGCACATATGTTGAATAATATCCTATTATTTTTCATTTTAGTATGCCTTGAATTTAATTAGGAATTAAAATACTCAAAAATATCTTTGTCTCAAGCCTTTTGGCAGGATTACTTCCACGTGTTTACAACATGTTGTAGATAACAATGCTACGGAACCGAATTGGCATCGTAACAGAAGAGCACAAAATTTACCAATAGGAGGAATAAAGGAGAACTAAAATGTTTGCAATGAGTTTTAGAAAAAAGACATTTGCATTATTATGGGAAACACAATGCTTTGATAGTAAGTCACCAAGCAATACGGGAATTTTAATGTACGTATTTCTGAAATCGAGAACATTACTATACGTAATTAGTGGCACAAAGAAATACTTAACTAAGAAATAAGTGAGAGTTGAACCTTCCTCATTAAAATAACACGATGTCTCCTTAAGGGCCTTCACTAGGGTCAGATTAACTACATCAAAAATTAAATAATAATTCTCATGGAGTGGAAACTATTTGAAATGTAAATAAACGTCTACGGCTACGTAATAACCTACGAGCAACCGTGAGCGTGTGTGGCAAGGTGTAGTCATCATCATCGGTCAACAATCCTAGGATTGGTTCGACGCAGCCCTCCACTCGATTCTTCTATCGGCAAACCTCATCATATTGAAGTAGCTCCTCTCTTTTACATCCTTCACAACTTGCTCCATATACCTCATACGAGGCCTGCCTTTTCCATTCTTCCCGTTCACTTTTCTCCGTCGACGATTGTCTTCATCCGGCCACCGTGTCTTAAGATGTGGCCTATTAAGTTGTCCCGTCTTCTTTTTACGGTTTTCAGTAGGCATCTCTTCTCTCCCATTCTTCTTAAGACTTCTCCGTTTGTCACTCGATCGATCCATTTTATCTTCATCATTCTTCGGTAGCACCACATTTCAAATCCTTCCAGCCTGGACTTCTCTGCTGCTGTTATTTTCCATGCTTCGCTGCCATATAATAGAATTCTCCAAATGCAGGTTCTAATAAAATTTTCCTCACTTCCACGTTAGTATTTGCAGACGTAAGCGGAATCTTCTTCTGGTAAAATGCCCTTTTCGCTTGGGCAATTCTACTAGCAATTTCACTTTTACTTCGTCCATTGCTGGTTACTCGGCAAGGTGTAGTAGTTTAAGTAAAAAACAGAGTAGGATAAGTCGTAATACTCGATAGTAATGGTCACATTCTACATCTACTATGTGCCCTATAAGCCACATCAAAGGTGTGCCGTAGGGGTAAAAAAATCACTAAATCTTCATCAAGTACTCGTACTAATAGGTAAAAGTGTGGTGATTCACCTACCCCACGCCCTTTCATAAATTATAAGTCACCATGAAGATTTAGTGCAAGGAAAACAAGTAAAAGGTAACGCTATATCAAAAAGTATTTGAAATTTTTCGAACAGATTAAATACATCGAGAAAGAAACAAATATTTTCACCAAATAAATACTTATATAGGTATTACTTATTCACGTCAGTAATAGCTTCCTGGTGCCGGGAATACCATTGTTTGCCTCAAATATCGAATGCAAAACTGTGATTAAAGAACATATTTCACAGCAAAGAAATGCGTATTATATACTTAGGTAAGTAATAAGTCTTTCCTGGGAAAACACGACTGAAAGAACAACTTCTTTCTGATCTGCATAACTGTATTTTTTCTTGAATGCTACTTTGCACGTAGTGCCATAGGTACCATAGGTAAGCAGCGAAGACCGGCAGGATTTGTAAATGGACGGAATGATAACTATATTAGCGTAACCAGTCTACTGCATAAACTATAATCGGAATCATTATCAAATCGTAGGTTAAAACATAGACTTAATCTTTCAAATAAATTCCAAGACATTATTTTCACTGATGACGTGAAAAATATTTTCCGACCCCCAACTTACTATGGCAGACTGGACCTGTATAATCATAAAATTAGAGAAAATGATTGCCGAAGTGACAGATTCAAAATTTCCTTCTTTCCTCGTACTATTAGGAATATGAATAGTGGTAAATATGTTCAATAGTATGCACAAGTGTATCAACGGATGACATAGGTAGTTGCATGTTGGTATAAGGACTTTAAGCTAACCCAACTAACAGCATGTTTTTGCATGCTTACATTACACCTATTTTAATATTTTTAAATAGTTACGGTTAGACTAGAATTTTAGTTACTAACTCTTTTTGAGCGTGACATACAATGCATGTTTGGTGTGAACTCACCCCCTACCACACTCCTTTATGATGGCTTACAGGGTATTAAGTAGATGTAGTCCATGTATGTTTATAGATAAGAATCACATTCGTGAACTTTGACACATTTTCATGAGCAAGTAGCAGGAAATCGTTGAATTTAAGTAGCGCGTGTATAGTGATCTTTCTCCCCTACGAGACACTCGCGGTGGCTTGACGGGTGCTGAGTAGATGTAGATGATGAAAGAGCCATTTTCCGATATTCTGATCCCACCGGTCTTAGTCATATTCTGACATTAAACATTTTGAGCTAAGTACTTCCTAAATCCTGATCCCCCTAATTCCGCCAAAAGGCATCTGAATCATCTTGAGTATATTCAGTAATTTATCGACAAGTTTATAGAGAGGTAGCTTAAAAGAAACAATGAAGAGAACGTCTCTACGGCTGTATACAAAGCAAAATTGAAGAACAAATGCCGAAAACCGTCATCTTAGTAACATATTTATCTAAATCAATTAACAGGGAGCTTATGCATGATTGCTCTGTTTTCTAAACACGGAGTAAATTGTTAAAATGAGATTAAATACAGCTGATAATCCAATTTTAGCCAGATGGGTAGTTCATGTTTGGTGAAAATTCACCCCTTTCCACACAACCACATGGTGACCTACAGGTTGTTCACATCTACATCTACCTAATACCCTGCAAGCCACCAAAAAGGTTTGTGGCAGGGGGATTATTGTTATGTAGATGTAGATGTAGATGAAAGGGAGGTACCTTCAGACCCGAACGATAAACGAAGGCGACTTTTCAGCAGGGCGACGTGGGAGGCAGGCGACACGCCCATCCACGTGATGACAACATCCATCGTCCGACCCGTCCTGGAACCCGTCAGAAAATCCACCCACGCAAGGTAAATCCACAGACAAGCTCGCACTTGACACTTCACGCTCCCTTTTCCTTTCCACCTCCACCTCCCTCTACAGCCGCAGTGCAGCCGGGGGGGTCAGAGCAAGGAAGGTGGAGCGAGAGAGAAGTCGAGGGCGCGGTAAGGAGAGGGAGGCGAAGCTGGGGTGGAAGGTACATGATGGGTAGAGGAGATGAGGCGAGCAAGGTTTAGCGGCTGGAACGTGTGGGGGTAGACACCTGTCAGGGAGCCTCAAAGGGTAAGTGCGAGGAGTTTTGCCTGGTGGGGACGGAAGGGAGTTAAGGGAATAATACTTTCAAGCGGGGTTTCGACACGCGTCATATCCCTCCTTCCTTTTTCCTCCTTGCTTTTTCACATCCATTTCGTCCCATTTAATCCTCGCCATCTACATCTACTGAGTACCCTGCAAACTACCTCGAGGGTAAATGGCAGAGGGTGAATAATCGCTGAGCATATATTCCAGTGGCGTTGTGCCTCTTAGTCGCTTGCGAGTAGCGTATGCGTGCGAGTAGTGCGAGTAGTGTATGTGTATTGGTACGATAATTATATTAGCGTAGCCAGTCTATTAAATGAATTAAAATGGGAATCATTGTCAGATCGCAAGTTGAAATATAGACTTAATCTCCTAAATTAATTCCAAGATAATATTTTCAGTGATGACGTTAAAAATATTTTGCGAACCCCAACTTAATGGTATACTGGACCCTAATTACAAAATTAGAGAAATTGATTGCCGAACTAACAGATTCAAAATGTCCTTTTTCCTCGTACATTCAGGGATATGAATAGCAGTAAATATGTCCAATACGAGTGAATCAATCCATAGCATAGGTAGTTGCATGTTGGTATAAGGACTTGAAAGTATCCCAACTAATAGCACGTTTTTGCATGCTTAGTTGGCTATTTTTTATTTTTACATAGTGCAGTTTAGATTAATATATTAATACTAATCCTTTTAAATGCATGATATGTAGTTCATATTTGGTGAGAATTCACCCCCTGCCACACACCTTTGTGGTGGCTGGCAGGGTATTATGTAGATGTAGATGTATGCACGGAATGGTATTTTTTTAGTACCTGCATGATTTAGGTTTAGGCTAAACCATTTAAGTAAATTCAAAGTTGATTTGTTTGCAGATGATGTATATTTAGGT
Organism: Platycnemis pennipes; assembly: GCA_933228895.1. Taxonomy (NCBI): domain Eukaryota; kingdom Metazoa; phylum Arthropoda; class Insecta; order Odonata; family Platycnemididae; genus Platycnemis; species Platycnemis pennipes. The sequence continues at coordinate 32,916,371 of OW121857.1, read as the reverse complement.
GCATATTCAGAGCCCCTGCGCATTATGCTATGTTTGATCAGACTAACAAGATTAGAGAGAAAGATTTTCGTACCGATAGATTTAAAGTGTCATTTTTTCTGCGCAGGTAAAATAGCAAGGGTTAGGTGGGTAAAAAATTGCTAGAGTAGTCTGAAGTACAAGATGCATGTTTGAGCATTGCTAACACGCTCATGATAGGGAAATGCCGATAAAGATACTTAGGATAATGATTTCCTCGCCAGTAATCAATTCATTAATGTGTAGTTACTATTAATGACATGTGGGACGGACGCTACTGACATAAAACCTTACGGTGGCTTGCATGGTAGATGTAGATGTGCTGCCACTACACACATGCAACGTTTAGTGGCTCAGACAGACACACGATAAACAGAAAAATTCACATGACTTATCTTAATAATCTCCCTCACATCTTTGGTTCAATCAATTTTACTCTGTTTAAGGGTAGTGTGTGCAACTGTATGAATGGAAGGTGTTTTTTGAATGCACCTTGGAGCGAAATTTCGTGGTGCTGTAGAGGTTGAAAGTTAGGCAAGTGAGGAGAAAAAATATTTGACCGTATCGATAATGAGATAGATATTATATGTGTTGCTGAAATCCCTTTTTCTTAACTATTAAAAAGGCAATAGCGACTAATAAGGTATCAGTGGGAAAGAATATTTTAACAAATGCTGACATAGCATACTCCGTTTACGTTAACACACATTGTTTGTTTAGAAGTTAAGTATCTAAGACAAAAGCGTAATGCAACTAGTACACCCCCATGGATACGTTTGAAATGGACAGCGAATTTGAAATAGTTATAGTCAGCAGGTGACTTATGTATTCTATTTTTTGATGTACACTTCCCTGACTATCTCATTTCAACAACCCAATAAAAGACTACATTATTTTTGGGGGTTTCTCACAGGTTTGTTGCTTAATTCTATTTCCCTATCTAACACTGGAGAGATATATCATGTAAGTTACAATAGTAATGGGTAGCTAATGTTAGTTTTGTATAAGTAATTGAAGATAGCATAGAGACATTAAAAGAAAGGTATATTGAGGCATCATTACTGAATACCTTTCCTTTATCAACAGCTATATAAAATTTGCGCTTCAAAATGAACTCTGCCATTTGTTCACGCCATTGAAAATTTCCGCGGGACGATTCTCTTTAAATTACATGGAACAATTGCATTGCGAAGCAATTAGCGAACAAAATATGGGGTCAAACCTTCATGATTCTTGCTGTTTTCGAATTTTTATAACGATTAGAAAACTTTTTATTTCTAGCTAAATTCACGGGCATTGAAATCTTTTCCGCATTGCTGGTAAACTAATAATTGGGGTTAAATGATAGCGAGAAAAAAGGAGGGTGAAGAAAACCAGTATCGGTATATTAAAATCTTACGCAGAGGACAAGGGAATCCTCATCTTTTCAGAAATTTTGCAGATGGCTTAACTCATTTATTCTCCTCCAAGTAACATTTAAGATTACCCCAAATCTGAAACAAACAGGAGTAGATCTCATAGCTCGGTGTTGAAACTAAACCGCAGATAGGAATCCATTTTTTGTCCGACATGAAACGTGATAAATGGTTGTCAGAAAAAAATACTGAACAAGGACTAAAAAAAACCAACTAATGTAAACGTTGCCATTTTTGCGTGTACACCGGCCTCCCAATTTTTTTTTCAATTATTTCGTGTGCATATATTAAAGGGGATGAACGAGTTCAAGAATAAATCTCATTCCGAGTACTTATGCGTTCGTAACTCTGCGGCCACTTCACTACCAAACACAAGCCCTTCCCCCTCCTCCCGAACGGGGGTGACGAGAATTTCGCGAGACGAATGAGGGAGAATAGGAGGGTGGGGGAGGAGTTAAGGTCTCTCAAAACATTTGAAAGACGTCGGAGATATGCAGAGTCACACGGGGGAGGAGGGTGGAAAGGGAAGAGAGAGTTTAGGGAAAGGCGGGAAGTGAGAGTTGGAGGGAAGGTGGGGTAAGCACGAGGTGGAAAGTGTGGAAGGGCATGTAGACTGTAAGGCATATATATGCGAAGCCTCATGAGAATTGGAAGCTGAGTAGTTGAAGGACAGGCGAAGCTGTGACGATGGGAGATCTCCTTAAAAGATCAAGTCCCTTCTCTCTTCATCCTATAGCTAATGCAGCCGCTATAAGCAACAAAAAACTCAAAAGACGCCACTCTTATGGTGGATGGATCAAAAACACGGAATGGAAATCATTGCACCCAAGATGCATGTAGTTGATAAAGAAAAAAAATTTGTTGAGGAAAAAAATCGTGTCTTCTGGAAACGTAATACTTAACATGTTTGACAGAAAATGAAAATAGTGTTGCGAACTCTACTGCGTATTGTATATAAATTACCAGAGTTTGACTTTATGTGTCATCTTCAATAAAATTTACTGAGTATTACAGGAAGTTATTTTAATTTTTCGTGATGGAATTACCACTATATCATGCCAGAAAGTATTTCCTCGGTTAAGGTTTTGAACTTCGTAAACCATACATACCATTCTTACACTGCTCACGCGGTAACAAACGAGTTGTCACAACTGAGTACTCAAATTCTATTAGCTAATTCACGATTGAGGAGACTTATTAAATATTCACTTCTTTCTGAACTTCTTTCTTCCTTCCTTTCCAAATAAGTATAGGTAGCTCACTAGTATGTGGCATTGTATGCAACCACACAAAAAAAGTGATTCTAGAGGGAAATTTTTCATGAGGATATTGCCACCACACTTAGTTTTTTTGAATCTAAGATAAAAACGTTTTCGAAAAGTAGGCACCCAGGGATATCAAATAATTGATAATCCATACCAATGAACTCACTGCTAATTAATTCGATTAATTTTTTTTAAACGGAAAACGAAATTCCTGAAGAAAAAAATGCTACGAAAGTGTCGTAAGCACATGTTTTGCAAACAAGGGAATCCGGTATTTTTATAAAAACTTGCAATGCCGAAGAAATCCAATAAGCTAAAACATTTTTTACCTCCATCTTTCTCATTTATACGTTAAATTCTACAAACCAACGAAGTTCTAAGATAATAGTAATCAAAAAGGTATCAATCTTTTTCATTACCCTCAGCAAGTAAAGAGTATGTTCTATTCGCTTTCTAGGCCGCAAACCGTAGACTTAAAGCCTAGCCAAGAAATTAAGTGGTAAAGCATGAAATTAGATGCTGACGAACGCCCAAACTTTTCTTGATAGGCAAAACATTTAACCAACGCTTAAGTAACGCTAAGCCATCCGAAGGATATCTTTTTTTGCTGTTTTCTTCACCTCGATTATTCCATTCTCCCAGCTCCTCTTCTCCGACAATGGCTTAGCGCGGACTTAGTCCTATTCTTACAGTCATCTCCCACTTTCCAAACTTGACCAGCTACCGCACCCCATACTCCACCAAACCGACCATTCAGTGCGCTGGACTCCTCGAGGTGACCGAGAAATTATTCTTTCCCCTTTTCAGCCATTCTCCCTATCCCCATTCACGCCACTCGGCCTCCGTGAAAAGGAAACTAAAACAGCCAGCCCACCCAGGGGTGAGTCCCGACTATTGGAGGAGCACGAAAACGTCAACGCCGCATTATTGGTCTCCCCTACCACCTTCCACACATCCTAAACTCACAGCTCCACGCATCCCTCTTCTAAACGTCCGAACCGTCTGTCGGAAATGCCCACCGAAAAAGTTGAATGAAATTCCTCACTTACGCTGCAAAACCCGTGGCCAGTCCCGCTCCCCTCCTCCAGCGCGCCAGAAATTCCTTGCCCATTGATCTTTAAATCCTCGACGTGAAATACCTTTTTCGCCAACAGAAGCGAAGAAAACCCCTGTGTGTTTGTTCATTCTAGCGATCATCCTGAGAGCATTAGGCAGAGGGCGGAGAGTCGTATGGGCCAAAATACGATGGATGCAATAAAATTTGTCCCTTCATATAGTTATTAATTTATTAAATCATGTTGCACTCGCTCAGTTTCGTCAGGGTGGCCTCCCGCCGTGCGTATCCGGTTGCAAATGAGGTTCGAAGCCGATCTAAGGTTAGGATTAAGACGATCGCAAGGAGCGATCCTCATAACTCCAAAACTATTTTCACTGATGAAACTAAAAACATTTTGAGACCTCCGACTTGCTATGTTAGACTTTACCATGAACGTAAATTTGGAAAAATTGCTTGTTCAAACCGACAGTTTGACTGAAATGAAAACCTGAAATGTATGTCTATCCTGGCGTGTGTTCCCTTTATGAAATGTCAGTCTGAAATGCCTGTCTTTCTTCGTACGCTTAGGGATATGAATAGTTTTAAATGAATGCAATAGTATCAATGGATAGCATAGATAGTGGCAAGTCCGTCATAGGACATAAAGTGAATCCAAAAAACAGCATGTTTGTGCATACTTGCTTAGCTCTTGAAAACTTTTTTTTTAAATTGTAATGTTTCGAGTTTTTATCTAAAATTTTTCCATTTAGTAGCCTAGTTGTATGTCAATAGTGCATGTTTGGTGATCTTCATCCCCTGCCACACAACCCCGCGGTGGCTTTAAGGGTATTGCGTATATGTATATGAGCGGAATATAGTTAATATTATAGTTAGTTATAGTTAATAGTTAGTAGAATATGCACTAATTATAAAATCCTTTTCTAATTAGTGGTGTGAATTCTTGGTGTGAATTCACCCCCTGCCACAAACTCTTGAATAATGGCTCAAGCTGATCGTAAACTGGGATTAATGAAAAGAGTACAAATTTGACCTTTGTGGTAACTTGCAGAGTATTATGTAGATGAATCTTTAGTATATGGAATGACATGTTTCCTCTAAATATTAGGTTTTCTCGTAAAAATCAACTTGTTCTTCTCTACTTCTCTACTCTTAGAGCATATTTGGTGATCTTAACTCCCGGCCACACACCCTCGTGGTGGATCGTAGGGTATTAAGTACTTGTAGCTGTATGATTTTCTTCTCTATCCATCAAGATCCAAGGTTTCCTCTCTACTCAATTTTTTCTCAATCGCAAATCTCTTCGAACTTTTTCTATCAAACTCAACTTTACTCTTCCCTGCCACGTAAAAACCTCCTCCCCCCTAATCCACGTATTCTTCTTTTTTACCCTCAAAAAGCCAATACCATCTCAGTCTCTAAGTAAAAAATATCTAAGCAGCACATACTATATTCACCTACTTAAAGGGAATATTCATGAAACTAGAATAAACTGCGGACAATGAAACTCAACATAAGCTCGGTATGAGCATTCCACAATATAAGTTCATTGTACAGATATTCCCGCTTATTTCTGTTGAAAAATATAGTTCATTAGAGAGTAAATCAAGGCACTCGGGGTCAAAGCAAAAGATACCCTCCTTGGAATAATCAAAGATAGCTATGACAGTGGAGAACTACCAGAGGACTTCAAGAAGAGTGAAATGATCGCAATCCTGAAGAAGCCAATAACAGAGATCTAACAGATCCTCCTGATCAAAACTCTTCTATTCCCCATCATCGACTACTGCCTGGTGCCATGTAGCGACCTTTCCGGCGAGGACGTGAGGAGACTCCAGCTAGCTCAAAACTCGTGCATGCGATACGCCCTCAGGCCAAACTACATGGAGCATCTTACCCCGTATTACATCCAGGAGGGGATACTAAAGGTTAATGACCGGAAAACGCTTGCCATAATCCAGGCAGGGATTAAAGCCTGGAAGAAAAAATCTCCTGGCTACATTTCATCCAGGCTACAATCGCTCGAGACGATCCACGGCAGAAACACAAGAAACGCGGCCTCGACGATCCAAATCCCCTGTCACCGATCATCCAGGATGGCGGGATCCTTTGCTGCTTCATTTCCACGGGCGTATAACGCATTGCCAAAGAAGTTAAAAACGAATTACTCGAGAATGAGGCTTCACAAATTACTACTGGGAACTTACATCTCATGAGAATCCATTTATATACTTTTGATTTTTCATCTTTTATCATTTTTACCTGTAATATTTTTGATTTGTATAAGGCAAAATGTTTTGTACTTTTTTCTTTTTTTTACATTTTACAATGCGTTTAACTATATATTTGTACTCTGTACCTATTTGAACCAATAATGTATCTTTTATGCCCTGGGCGGGGGGTGGAGAGGACGTCAACGTCCTATCCCGCCCAGGTAAAATAAAACTCAAGTAAAGTAAAGTAAAGTAAAGAGAAATACGCAGAGCACAGAACATTGAGCCTGGTGTCACACACATCGAAAATGATTACTAGGTTAATTAAAAGAAGAATGAATTGAAAGATCGAAGGCAATCTTTCAGAAAATCAATTCCGATTCAGGAAAAACCGAGGAGCTAGGGAGGCAATACTCAGCTTAAGGATACTGGCCTAGGAAAAGATACACGTGAACAAGCCATTGTATATGGCATTCGTGGACTTGGAAAAGGCCTTTGACAACGTCCAACGGAACAAGATGTTCAAGATACTGGAAGCAATTGGAATAGACTACAAGGATAGAAGAATAATCTATAGCCTCTACAAGAACCAGGTCACCACAATGCGAATGAAAGACGGAAGAAAGATAGAAGCCAAAATAAATAAAGGAGTTGGACAAGGATGCAACCTCTCCCGTGCGTTATTCGATATATACCTGGAAGAAGCAATAACAGACGCAGAGGATATTGGTATCAAGGGAATCAAGGTGAATGGCTAAGAAATAAACATGCTAAGGTTTGTGCACAGTATCAGGCATAACGTAGTGGAAGTGAGACATATTAGATAAGTAAAAAAAACTTTATCACTTTTCCACAATATATTTAAAATTATAAAATTACACAACACGTGTTTCGGCTTACTAAGCCATCATCAGGTGTACACTCACTCACTTTTCCACAATATATTTAAAATTATAAAATTACACAACACGTGTTTCAGCTTACAAAGCCAACATCAGGTGTACACCTGATTATGGCTTAGTAAGCCGAAACACGTGTTGTGTAATTTTATAATTTTAAATATATTGTGGAAAAGTGCTTAAGTTTTTCTTTTTACTCCTCTAATATGCTAAGGTTTGCTAATGACATCGCACTTGTAGCAGAAAGTCGAGAGGACCTGCAAGAATCCCTCACCACAATGGACCAAGTCCTTCAAGAATATAATATGAGCATCAACAAGAAGAAAACTAAAATCCTAGTGTGCGGATGAGAGAAGCTTAAGGCCACTATCACAATTCGAGGAGTGAAATTAGAACAAGTGGAGAACTACACCTACCTCGGCAGCACTTTAACTTGGGATGGAAGAAGCTCGACGGAATCAAGTGAATAATACCATCTACATCTACATCTACACGATACCCTGCAAGCCACCGCGAGGGTGTGTGTGCAGAGGGTGAATATCACCAATCATGCACTACTAACATGCAAACAAGCAACCAAAGTGTCTCATTTCCAAGTTACCACAAGCTAATGAGGAGTTTATGAAGAAGAGACAACTATTATGCTCAAAGAACCGACGGCTGCAAACAAGGAAGCACTTCATCAAACCATTCGCATGGAGCGCGGCACTTTATGGATAAGAGACATGGAACATCGGGAAAGCAGACCAACGAAGAATTGAAGCCTTTGAAACATGGTGCTGGAGGAGGATGTTGAAGATTAAATGGACAGATAACGTGAGGAAGGAAGAGATGTACAGAAGAGCAGATGAAGAAAGGACAATATGGAAAACCCTACGGCAAAGAAGAACCAGATGGATTGGACATACCTTGAGGCACAATGAATTAGTTAGAGATATAATAGAAGGGAAGATCGAAGGGAAGGTCCCGCGAGGAAGACCAAGAGACAAATATATAGGGCAAATAAAGAAGGACGTGAAAGAGAAAACATACCAGGGCGTAAGGGAATTAACACTGAATAGGGCAGAATGGAGTGCGGCAGTAAACCAATCCTAGGTTTGAAATACTGATGATGATAGAGAGTAAAAATTAAAAACTGGCAAAAAAATTGAGAAAAGCATTCCGTCATAAAAAGTAGGTAACAAAGTTGCACAGTATTAATCTGTCATCATAAAATACAGGGAGCCCCAGCGAGGGTGCATGGTAGGGGGCTGACTCCACACTAGGAATAAATTACCGCTTAATGAACAATCTTAATGTTAGTAGCTACCTCTGAAGCTTTGACATAAAGGTATAAATAAACTATTCCACCTTCTAATAGCACAGCTTTTACTTATTATCCATCACTCTGTGGGGAAGACAAATTAACGTAGACATATTACGGAGTAGATGGCCATTGTCGTTGGAATCTCTGAAACAACAGGCATTGAAGTCTCCATGAACAACCACTCAAAAAGTTCCATCGAAGGATTCAAAATCACACATTGACCATAAAACTATTAACAAAACAAGGCATTGATTAAGCAATAAATAATCCTTGAGAATGAGAAAATTGCTTAAAAGTAGTCATTATATCTAAATAAATTACAAAGAGATATCTGCAAGAGGATCTGCAGGTATAAAATTATGCTTTCTTGAAAGAAGGAATATTATTAGTTAGAATATTATTAGAAAGTATTAGTTGATGGTAATACGATAATGGAGTTTAAAAATTTCAATTTGTTCCCCTATTTCAAAATTAGCAAGGATAGTAAAAGAAACCTGCTGCCGACAGAAGCCAAGTGGTCGCTTTTATAAAGACGTTTTATTATTAGTGTGATTTTTTCAAGGTGATGCTTCCAAATTTAGTCTTCCCCTTTGAGAGAAAAACCTTCGTGTCCCGTTATTTTAAATAACCAAGTATTAATATAAAATCATAAAATTGATTACTAATAGGCACCCACGAATGAGATATTACACTAAGTGGTGTCTTCCTAAGTGGAGACTACACTCTACGTAGATAGTCATCGCAAAGGTGACGGGCAGGGGATGACTCCACACAGTTATGCATTCTACATCACTATCTGCGTAATACTCTGTAATCCACGATAAAGAGGTGTGGAAGGGGGTGACTTACACCAAATATGCTGTAGCTATCATGCTTAAAAAGGATTATTAGCTTTATTCTAGTCGGAACCACCATTTAAAAATATGCATTGTCTCCGAACAAAACTATCGTGTTGTGTAGGTATCCTATTGCTAATTGCTTTATTACCTTGTTGCCCCTTTATTTATTTATATTTAATAAATTACCCCGTTCATTTAGTCTAAACCAAACTCACTAAAATAACGCGAAGACTTCAATTGTAATACAAGCCGGCCAGGTTCACTGGCAATCCAAAGATTATAAGTTAACATCTCGTCTGGGGGCATGGGTAAGGTGTACTATCAAGTGAAGGTTAGTCCGTCCACATAATTTAAACGGTTTGAGAACGCAGTAAAACTAATTCTAAGATTCCTATTTCAATAGACAAAACCAAACTAGTATCATACGGAATGAGTGTGATCTCATTTTTTACAAACATTTCTGGTAATAAACTGCAAAGGAGATCAGTTCAGCTCAGTAGGTGAAAGCCTAATATCAGTCGAAGTGTTTGAAATACAAGGGAAAATAAATGGCAATATAGAAGATATATTTTGGTAACTTCTACACTATTAATTTGTTCGTTTAATTAGTTCGTTATGTCCCAATGTATGTATAATTTAATTGATGGTAACCTCAACACAGGTTTTTCTTCAAGGCTACCTAAAGCTCCCGCTTGGACTCATCTATTTTTTCTTGGGCCTAATATATGAATAAATAAGAAACTTAAAAGAGATGTTTAGATATCAAAATATATTAATGACAAAATAAGTGGTACTAAGCGTATTTCGTACACCTATACCCTTAGATTTATCACCATGGAGATTAAATTCTGAAATGGAAAACTGATTTTTGGCACAACAATAACTTTAAGTACCTACTAACTAATTAAGATTCTCTTCATTTCAAGTTCTTTATTGAATGAGAACGACGAAAGATTCATGATGTATTAGACTCCCACCTCAAAACTTGAAATCATATGAAGTCCCGTTCTATTTCTTTTATGCATCAGCAATTTTGGTACCGTAGTGAGCTACAACGGATAGGTTTACTGAAAATGTTAGATATATATTAATATTCCCTTCGTATAATGTTATATTTGACCAGATAAATAATATTAGATATATTGTCAGCATATGTTTGGTGATCTTCACCCCCTGCCACTCACCATCGCGGTGGTTCATAAAGCATTACGTAGTTGTATAAACCTCGGCGGCTTGCAGGGTACTCAACATAAGTAACGGATGATGTGTACACAATTATGGATGACTTTGCTAATATGAAACCCCTGGACAATAGACATGAAAGCCATGATGAAGATAGCAAATAACAAGTAACAATAGCAGCTAGTTCCGTAACTTCGAGTAAATATTTGTGGGCGATAAATTTGCTGATTTTCACAGGTACGGCAGCAGGTGTTAAAGAGATTGTAGAGAAAGTACTTGTACACATGGTTTCGATCAATTTTCCCACTCCGAAATTTCAAGTTATGTGGAGATGGGTTTATGATAAGGCATCTAATCACTCCTTCATAATGGCACCATACTCACATCAGGGTGAACATCGCGAGGCGTTTACGTGATACGAGCACAGCGTTCCCGACACCTCTCTTCTTGCCTCGGTGATTCGGCTTAATTTGTCCCTACCATCACTAGTCCCTTGGTCCAACACCGAGTGGGAGTCCTTTCTGTCTGCACCTCGACCCCCCCCCCCCCACCTCCACACCCCAACCCACGGAAACGTCCAGTCGAGCCAACAACCGAGGTGGCATACCTGGCTTTCGGGGACGGACAATATGTCCATTATGTCCTAAAGACTCGCCTCGAATGATTTTGATTGACGTCTTAAGACATTTCTCCCCTGCACAAACGGGCGGGACCCAAAAGTGAGCGGGCATGGGTGAAGGGGGGATGAGAAGGAGACGGAGCCAGGCCAAACAAGTGGTGGGCAACTCTTCGGAGAGCGCGGTAGGGGAGTGGAGGTAGAGTTTTTAGAGGCGAGAGAGAGAGAGGATGGAAGAATGGGAGGGGGAGAGTAAAGGCTTCGAAGGCAGAGGCGAGAAAGAATGAGTTGCGTTCTTCGCCGGGGACCTCCCGTGGAGAAATGAGAGGCTTGTGGTGGCGGGAAATATTCCTCGAGTCCAGAGAAGGATCCTTGAAGTGGGCCAGGAAGTGCGTACTTGTGGTGCATTAAAAAGGTGCGCCTGACCCGAGGGAGCACCTTCGGGGGCCTTAATTGGGCCGTTTGAGAAACCATTTAGCCGCAAAAAGATCGTGAGGAAGCGATGTCTCGGTTATTATATTATTCGAGAACCCCAGAAGGCGAAAGTAATACTTCTGGAGGATTAATTTGCATGACTTCGGGCGTGGAGAGGAGATATGAGGGGCGGCTAATCATGAAATCATGCAGAAAATGTAACAGTAAAATGACATAAGTAAGTTTTATTTGATTCTAACATCGCCCAGCGAAAAAAAATAAAATTACAATACAACATTGAGTATATTGAGAAGAGCGTTATTTTTTATGACTTTTGCGTGTTTAACGACAATTTCAGTACAGTGTGGCAATAATGGGGTATTAAGACGTATTCTCGTAGTCTTCTCAGAATGATTACTCAATATTTACACCATTGATTAATAAAAATTTGTTTTAGCGAAGTGATAAGTGGTGATACTACTTCTAATTATTGATAAAAGAGTCTAACTAAGCTTATCATGAAGCTTAATTATCAAATTAATTCAATATTTAAGCCCATCACGGAATTCGAACCCACGACTTTTCGGCTGCCAGATCAGCGGTTTACCGGCTTGACTACTGTGGCCAGCCCATAGTATTTATTAGTAACCTATTTTTATGCCAAAGATAAATAAGTTTTCAGCCCAAAATGCCTTTATTTACGTGTCTCAAAATGTCTTACTTGATCAATTTAAATGTACTTTTAATTGTTTTAGATCGAATAAAATATAGCTACTAAGCCTCTTTAAGCATCATAGGAAGTGAATACTTGGTGAAGATTCATCCCCCCTGCCACACACCTTTATTATGGCTCACAATTTATTACGTAGATGTAGAAGTGTCTTGTGATGCAAACTCATGTTCTACATTCGTAAAATTCGATCAGTTTAGACTTAAGGCCCACCTACAGATTTGAACCTCACACCGCGGAACATTTTTTTTCTTTCAGTGACACCCAAGGGAGAACAATGCGCCAGTCAAACCAATTATTGCTGTTAAATTCATCTTAGGAGTATGAGAGAAATATTTTTTTCTAAATGAAAATCGCTAGTTCAAATGGTCGCGCATGCATTCACAAAAATAAATGCAGGACCTCCATCCACTGCAATCAACTCTGCATCGGTCACCCCGGGCTGAGAAGAAAAGTGGGGAGGGCGAAAGCTCGAGAGAAGAGGTCTGTGGATCCTCTCTTGAAAGCCTAACACCCTCCCTCACAGACTAACACCCCTCCCTCCCATTCATTTGTTTGCGTTCCGTCTCTCTCCCACAAATATCCCTCCCTCCACATTCCTCGCACCACCGACCTGAAGTTCCTATTGCACCCACACACGCGCGACGGACCCAGAACCCAACGTCACTCGTCATCACATAACAGGGCGGCGAAGGGCGGAGGGCGTGCCCCGCGCGATAAGAAAGCCCTGTCACTCAATCCGCCAGATGGCACCACACGGGTGGGTAAACATGGCCGCTGCCAACTAGGCGACTACCTGAAATTCTCCGCCCTCCCATTCTTCACATCCCTTCCATTATTTCACCACGGACCATCGCTCGTCCCTCCTCAATCAAAAGCTGCCCAAAGACGTGCCCCATCACCCCATTCCCTTCTTTAATTGGCTAATATCCCCGCCCGGGATATCGTCGAGGAATGCCCCCGGCCACCCGTGGAGCTCGTGGGTGATAGAGGAAGGTGTGGCGTGATGGGCGAGGAGGTAGGGAAAGGGGGTTGCCGAGACTTGAGGGACGGGACTATGTATAGAGCACACCTCAAATGCTGTCTCACGAAGATGACTTAGTAACCATGCTAGAGACCTTCCCCGTTCCTTTCATGAGATTCCTTTGGCGAGGAAGCGTATGGGGAGGGAAGGGTGAGTTTAATGTGACGAAGGGACTTGGATGAAAACTGACCCTAAAGGTTATATATATTCCACTCCTTTTCCTCCCTTCCTCCCCCTCCCATTCAAGGAGGAACGAAATTGAGGGGTTTAAAGGGGGTGTCACGAGTTTCCTTTAATATTTTTTTGACGCCCATATTCAGGTCTTTCATAAACACCTGTCCTTACTTTTAATAAAAGGAAAGATGCCATAAAGAAAGATGGGGAGAAATAGGAGAGGGTTTTTATGAACTCCATGAAAGGATCTCCCTCAGAACTTACACAGGTAGGCGTGTATACAAAAAGAGAGTGTATTCCGTTCGCCTCGGTGAAGAGGGAGTGTTTAGGGTGAAAAGATCGGTGCCAGTTTTCTTTTCTCATTCTTCGATTCGAAGACTTTAATAAGGAAAGCGAGTCTCGACCGTGATCTTCGCTCAAATTTGAACACCATTAAGAGATCTCGCCTGGAAAGGCTCCAGTTTGCCCAAAGAGGAGCGGAACGAGGGAGCCATTGATAAAAATGTGTGCAGGGTGTATTGAAGTCGCAAAATTTCGGGCACGTATCATTCTCCATTCCCTCATGCCTGCCCCATTGTGAGTGAATTATTTTACCACAGGACTCGAATATATCTTGAATACCAATACTCAGGCATGACAACGAATAAATTACAACTGTGGGCGCAAAATGTGCAACATAATGGCAACACATCGCAATCAGGAGTGATTGAGTGAAACAAAAATTTATTTCAACCACAAATTACTGAATTATACCGAATAAATATAATTCGTACAATTGTGTTTTCGTCACCCAGGTCAGGGAACGAATTTATTCGGTTATCCATAAAATCGGGGTGATTTAAAACCATATGTTGTTTAAACCAATATTAAGGTGGACTGCAGATTACGATGCAGGCAAAAATTCTGATGTAGAAGGGGGTTAAATACGACTACATCCACTGACTACCCTGCAAGTCATCTCAAGGGTGTGCGCAGTGGATGATTTGACACTGAGCATGTACCACTGTACATGCACTATATCTATCATTGTGAGGTTGAGGTTTGGTGGGCTCCATAGAGTGTGAGCGCTATATGCTCATATAATAGGCATGTTGGATGGAAAACTGATTTTGTAGTGTGTGTCCCGCATGACATTAAAAGTGATCTGCCATTGGTTGATATCTCAGGCCACACACACCATCGAGCTGGCATCTAAGGTAGTCAGTAGATATAGATATAAAAGGGTTTGCGCTAACTATTAGCCATAAAGCGACGTCTAATTGAGTAATGACCGACACAAAAATGTATTGGTTATATTTATAGATGATTTTTTCCGCTTACCGTTGATTCTCCTTGCAGCGAATTTCTCCAAAGGGCTTCCTTCCTTGACCCACTCAAATTCTTGCTGTCACATAATTTAGTTTGTTATTTTATTTGCTTGAAATGTGCTGATTTTGCTGGTGTGGGACTGACTTCCTTCTTCATTGAGGACCCATCTGCAAAGCATGATGAGGAATATATCATATAAAGTTGGCCTCTAAGGGATATACCTAACAACGGGAACAGAAAAGTACTGATCATCACAGTAAATGGAGAATGGGGGCGTTTACTCGGAACCGAAATCGCAATTTTGTACACGAAATTGTTATAATATAATTAGATATAATTGTTATAATAATATCATATTATGGAAACGAAAAAAGAATTTTAGTGAAAAAATTAATCTTCTAACCAAAATCTCCAAACCACTCATAAATCAAAAATTAAAATAAGCAAAAGGTGTCGCCCACCGAAAAAGCTGATTTGATAACATCGACGTCACTTTCCTCCCGTCCTTGACTGCTTTTCGAGGAAAGGAATGGAGTGGAGGGGGGCTCTCGGAAGGTCTGCTCGCACAGATGCTGTCGCAACTGCTCTAATTGGCAGAGTCAGCTGTGTCCCCCCCATTGCGATAAGGCAAAGTAGCTTCGCAGGCTCAGTTTTGATTGGACGAAGTCGATATACATCAGAGGTCGCACCACGCCCACTTTTCCGAAAGGGTTAATAACATCAGTTTTTCGCCGCTTATAACTCGAGAAATAATTGACGCATCAAAAAACGGAAAAATAAGGGTCTTTTTATTTTACAAACTCTATCAGATTCGGCAATAAAAAAATATGGTAAACGACCCCATTAGGATAACAATTATATTACACTTTCCCATTACAGGCGCAATGAAGCCAAGATTCTTTAAGGTGGACCACATTCTGCTAATGTGTGTTCCCGATGTAAGTTTGGTGATTATCGTGAGTCTTAAGTGCCTCATTAACATGTTTAGAAAGGGCAGAAGAAAGAGTGTTTTCTCGGTTAACTATTTGAAGAAAGTTTTCTCAGGTCCTCCAATTTGAACACCCTGACCCGGTGGAGAACCTGAGACGACTTTCTTCAAATATGTTTATGGTAACTAAGTAACTTCCCGTGTATTTTGTATTTGCTTATGCCTAGCCCAAAAATTACAAAACTACACTCTTTTGGATTTACATCTACATCCATCGAATACAATACATACCCCTGCGTATTATGCTAGGTTAGATCAGATTTACAAGATAAGAGAGATAGATTGTCGTACCGATAGATTTAAAATGTCATTTTTCCCGTGTACCATAAGAGAGGACAATAGGCAGCGTAGCAAAGGGATAGGTAGATGAAATATAGTCAATGTAGTCTGTAGTACATGATGCATGTAATAACAACCAATAATCCCATTCTCATTATGTAGATACTTGCCCTCTAGATGCATGTGACCCTATGATCTAACATGTCTCCTATAAATATCCTAGCTGCATCTTAATAGTGCATGTTTGGTAATCTTCACCCTCTGCCACACACCCTCGTGGTTGCTCACAGGGTATTACGTAGATGTACAATGCACAACATCTCGAGAGTACCTCTACATCTACGTAATAGCCTGCGAGCCACCGCGAGGGTGTGTGACAGGGGGGAAGATCACCAAAAATGCATTATTTACATGTAACTAAGATCTACAATGCTTCTAAGATCTTGAACTAAGATTTACAAAACTTCAAGAAAAACTGATCACGTTAAATAATTTCATTATCACCACTAGTCATTATAGGTCTCCCAAAACGTCTCACGAGGCCTACCTTTGCCATAAACAGTCGGCAAGGTAGAAATCGATCTTCTTCCACATTTTTACCATGACGATATGAGCTGGAGCAACACTGTACAAATATTTATAAATGTTCTCAAAACATACATTATACGAAAGTATAAACTTATTTTTTGCGAGAAATTTATTTTTAAAATAACCTATTACTCTGGAAATTAATACATATTTCCTTTCCTACACGTCATAACTTTTCCTGGAAAATGAAAGAGCTAAAGAAGAATTTATTTTATAGCCTTATAACATTCGTGGGTTCCCGTTATTTCCTCGGTGGGAACTTAACTCTGAAAAACTCAAAGACATTCAGAATGTGCACAGCGGTTTTCGTTAAAAAAAGGCTTGGGCCACTCTCAACTAGCTTTCATTTTCAAATTCGAATCAATTCTCTTACAAGACATGGAGAATGTTAAAAAAAAAGTATCTCCTTCCCTCGCGGGAAATCCACTGGTACAGAACACCCTTCTCTCATGCCTCCCTACCCCACGGAAACCCTCGTCTTCCGCCTCTCGCCTCACCTTGAAATACCCTGCCGGAAGAACCCCTAACCCTTCCCTTTTTCGCATTTCCTCCCCTATTCTCCTCTTCCCTGAACCCTTTCCCCTCACACACACTACCGAGCCCTCCATTCTCCCCCTTGACTCAACCCCAGACTCTCGCTTCCTGCCCTCCTGCCCTTCGCCTCCATTGTCAAGCCCCGAGCAGCTCACGGAAGCATCCCCCCCCCCCTCTTTACCCTCACCTTACGTACCCTCACTCCACGGGACCCTTAAACCACATAAGCCCCCTTCCCTAGCCTATCTCAAACCCCTCCTTCCCCCGAACACGGTGGTGAGCTTCCCTTTCTCCCCAACCTTTTATATTTCCCGTCCGGACCAAGCGAAGAGTGGGAGGAGGGGATCCGCGTGTTTCCATTGTGTTCTGCCAGGACCTCGAGGCGGCAGCACCGGCTCAGCGCCAGGGGAACAGAAGGCATGAGACAAAAGAGTGGAAGGAGGGCCGGGGGAATCGGGAGAGAACGGTAGCATGAGCTAGCCACGCGGCTATTATCGGGGCACGTCTCGGGGTTATTTAATCCTAATCATGCAATGTGAGGAGGTGGTGGTGGGGGTGAGAGACGGGGAGAACGCTGTACATCGGGAAATGGAAAGAGCGCTAGTTAGCTAAATGCGGATGTTAAGATACCTTTCACGGAGTGACCGGATGAGGAAGTGGGACGGCTTTAGTTTGACAAGAGAAACATTTTTGGCACGAGCCCTAGAAATAAAAAAAATGAAAATTATTTCAGGAAATTTGAATGCTCGGAAAAAATGAAAAATCATTTACGCACATTAAAAGGATAGGAATAATAAGTAAAGCAAGCAAAGTCACTTCGGGTCACTCAGTACGATAGATGCAACGGAATGAGTCACTTAGTGCCTAGTAGAACATTTGAAGATTCTATCGTTGTTCTAATACTAATTAAAAGCATTTTAAAATGTAGAATAGAGGTCATACATAAATTAGGTAAAGCTGATTTTCCAATTTTTCCCTATAATGCTTCGTATCATTCTCTTGAATTCTGTAAGCAGCCAACGAACCCCCTCTTTTCTGTGAATGATGAAGAATATTTTTCATGAACACCTTATTTATTTCTCAATACAATTTAGTATTTCCTATTAATAATGCGTGTAATATACACCAATATTATTTGAAGAAAATTCATTTTTAGTGCATCTCAATCCCAAAAAGAACGGAACCGTCGATCAAGTAACGTACAGTTTCCGACGGTATAAAAACAATTTTTTTTTCGAATCTCGTCGATTTCCACTTAATTCTATCGAATACCGTCATGATAAGCGGGTAAGTGCCACTTCGTTGTTAGAGGCAATGGGATGGGTAACTTTTAAACGCGAAGACATGAAGCCAAACTGATACTTCTAAATAGGCACAGGGCAGACGGGAATGCCTCCGACACGAGGGAATTATAAATGTCCCTTGCTACAGAGGTACACGGGATCACTCGGATAAAATTAGAGAATTAAGCTACATCGCAGGTAGATTCAAATTTATGTTCCTTCCCCGAATAATTCTTGGTCATAGTGCCATAGTACCTCTAACCCAACGATGCCTTCATAAAATAAATTTCCCATGGCATGAGCATGTATTTGCACAAGTTATATTAATGCAGATATAAAAAACAGAGATAAGATTAAGAGTGCGGATTTTTGGGTATCTAAGTAAGTTTACACGGACCTTAAATACACATAATGCACGCTTGTTATATTTCTCAATCATCTACACCTACATCTACGTAATACCCTGAGAGCCGCCGCAAAGGTGCGTGGCAGGTGGTAAAAATCAGCAAACATGCACCATTTACATGCAACTTAAATCTACTAAGTCATGCGGCCATGAAATATTTCCTTTCGTGTTGGATGAAAAGTGCAATTTGTAATGTGTGACTCTCATGAGTTAGACAGGCAGTATTTACAATTAATAGTGCATGTACGTAGTGTATTTTGGTGGTAATCCATCTCCTGCCACACAGGGTCAAAGTAGCTTTCTCGGTAATCAACAGGTGTATAAATATGCATAATAAATACGTCCCGGATCATAACTGGTTAACAACCTCGCTTGGGGATAATTCAAACCCTCAGCACTTTCTCGAGGTGGCAAGCAGAGTGTTCACTATCGTTTAATACCTTAATTGCGACCTTTAAGTTTATTTTTCTTAGGCAGCTTATGAAAAAATGCAAGGCCATGAGGATAAATTGACATGTAGCATGTGAGTCAGCTGTGGATTTGATTGAATTAAAAGTAAAACTGGTATTCCGTTGTTAAAAATTGAATTTTTTGCCCAACAAAATTGGATGACTTACCACTCGTTCTTATGGTTGAAGAAATACCTACAGGCGTGACTTGGTAGAAGATTTTCATGATGAAAATAAAAATATCACCGTCATTCTCAAGGTACACACACAAATATACCTTGAGAATTACGCTTTAGACGTCGAACCCGCGGTCGGCTGGTTCAATAAAAGTGTGTAATATACCAAGTTATTGTAATTTGCATAAAGTTCTTATGGTGACTGTTACGGTGCTATGCATGTACGGTTTTTGCAATAATCGGAATTTTGACCTCAGTATACTTCAAGACCACAGGGCCAGTTCTGCGGGGGATTTCAGCAGGTCCATATCTACTTTCATCGCAACCTCCTTGCTCCTCAAGGAAGGCGGTTAGCGAGGGGGAAGACGCTGGCAGGGGAAGGCAGCGGAGGTGGTGGTGCTGGCGGACGTTGCAGGAGTACCTACTTCCCGCCCCCACGCCACTCGATTGCAGCGCCACTCGGAGGCTGTGGCGGGAGGGGTAAGGAGAAGACGACTTTCTTTCAAGTGAGACTTAAGGATGCATTTATTTAGTCGGAGGGTTTTTAATAAGATTTTTCCCCCCATTTCCACTTCCTCCATTTCCGTCCACCCCTCCCCCCCTCGCCCCGCCAACCCAAGAGTACCTCTCCATGCTAATGAAAAGTTAAGTCCGGAGGAAATAGAGAAAAATTCTTGCCAGCAGCGATTATTCTCCTTCCCTCCGTCCTCCTCCTCCCAAGCCCTCCCTCCTTTTCAGCTTCTCCTCCTGGGGCCATTTTCTTGAGTTGGAAATAAAAACAGGATCGAGTTGGTGTTTCGCGTGGACGCCTCGGGCTCGCGAAGAGGACAAACACCCGGCTTCAAACAGGACCGCTGAGTTTCTGACGTCACTTGACTCTTTTTTTTTAAAGAAAATGTTACACAAGAGAACTTCATCAGCATCTGAGAGCTATTCAAAGACCCGCCACGAGGGATTGCGGAAGGAGCAAATAAAGGCCTTAGTAATCCTGTTTAAAATTTCAGTGCTTACATAGTAATGTAAAAGAGATTCACACTCATTGTCACTAGATCAACTACAGGAGAAAATGGCTGAGGCAGTATCTCTCATCCACTCCTAAGAAGTTCATGGATTCCACAACACTCTGTGTGAAATTATATGATCAGAATCTATACTAAGTAACAAACATTTTCATTAATTTCCATTGCGCCTTGCAAGCCACCGCAAGGCAAGTAGCAGAGAGTGATTACACACAAGGACACACTACGCTAGCATTATCGTTCTGTTAAAAGTGGCATTGTTAATTATTACGTGACTGTGTTTACTGCCAGCTAAATTGACCAATGGAGTTCGGTGACTCCATTTGTAGCATTGCTTTCCAATTCAAACTATGATCAGTCGAAAGTAGCAATGAAAATTTAATACATATACTTGGAATAGATACGTTATATGCTATTCGTGCAATGAAATGTCGAAAATAGACTCACCATTTTTTAAATAATTAAAGCGGTGCAGACACGCAAATTTCCAAAATCTCCATTGTATGTAAATGCAAAGTATGTATCTCCGTAGTAACTTCAACCGAAAATATGATTGTCTCCCATCGAAAATTATTATACTTCAAAATATCTCCCTTTATAGTTACCCCTTTACTTTATCTAATGATCTAATCTTCCGGAGCGTATTCTAACGTTAATCATCTATTTAATATATTAATAAAAGGACATGGACTGAAATTTCTGCAGATTATTTAGTTTTCAATTCAAACTCCGACCTGATTCGAATGATACCTAACCTTCTAACGCATTGGACAAACTTCTAGGCCAATCAATGCACACTTTTAAAAGCGTAGCCGTTCATTGCAGCCCACATACTAATTCCAGACTCAAACATGATTGATTTTTTGAAGAGTTTACGAAAAAAATTATGAAGGAAGGAGGTTTCAAAAATTTCGCCGAAGAAGCAGAATCTTTAACTGGAAGGTAAACTGTAAATAAATTAATGAATTTTCGTAAACAAAAATGTTATCACAAAGTCATCGGCCCTACGGAAAATAATGTCAGCTTCTAATTTCTCCTGTACTGCTTCAAAGGTTGAAGTCCGTCTCGAGCCCGAATTTACGCATGTATATGTTCCGCATACCAACTTTCCTGACTTTTGAATACTGTAGAGACTAATAGGAACAATATACACATGTATTTATATTGACTGATTCTCACTTAATGGAGAGATCCCAGTCATTCTAATAGTAAAACTGTTATTTTGATCTACAATAGGACGCATGATGATGAGTCCTAATAACGTCAAACTTAAAGCTGATCTGTTCTCCTATGAAGACAATGCCGAAAAAACATATTTCTTTCCTTAGTTAGGCTGATTTACTGATGTATTATAATAGTTCAGTTTGTATGCTAAATTCTCACCACTATTCAAACCTACGACGCGTCGTAGGTTCAGACGGGAGTGGAATTCTAAATTAGCACTCCAGCGAACGTAGCTACAAAATTAAATAAAAACGGTGATTAGCTCTTACTACGCTAAAACTTTAAATAAAAAATACGATATGATAGTATATCCTGGGATTATGAAAATTTACAATGCCAAATTTGTAAACAACCACGCGGCTGATTGATGATCAGATACTGTTATTGTTTTGAGTAAGAGTTCCAAATTAAATTTAAAGCCGTGCACTCTGCTTCATATTTTTCTTCTACATCTACATAATACCCTGCAAGCCACCATAAAGGAGTGTGGCAGGGGGTGAATCTTCACCTCTCACTGTTCGAGAGCGCTAGAGCCCAATTTTCGGTTGAAGAATTTATGTCCCGTAATGATTAATTCTCAGTTCTCTCCCTCCCAGAAAATCCCTCCACTGTCCTTTATGTTTCTCCTGTATTTAAACTCGATAGATTCTCTCGATAACCGTTTAAAAACTATCTATAGTCCGTATAATCCTCCAAGATACCATGAGGATATGCGCCACGATGTGGTGCACTGCAGTACTTTATTAGCACACTGTTCATATAAGATATTGGAAGAGTCAACGCCAGGTTCCTCTGTTAAGGCTTTGAGGATATAGAGAACCATATTCTTTTACCAGCCCACTTCATCTCCTCACACTCGATCCCTAAGGGAGAGATGGGATGTCACGACGGCGTAGCGAGGAGGAACAGAATACCCACGGTGAGGAAGAACAATGCCAGGGGTACCCATGTCCTGGAATCATATATCCTTGCATAGAAAAGCGGGCCACGAGGGTTTTTTTTCCTCAGTGATCCCCCTTCGACGCGTTCTTGAAAGGAGTCAAGAGCGCATGCGCCTGCTAAGAGGATGAAGTGGAAGGGCCGGCAGCGTTTATTTCAAGAACTACCATGGCCGCGTGGCGCTTCAAGAACCATCCCGGAGTAATATTGTGTCCAATCACCAAGTGCCCAGCTTCACCTAACGATTTCAAGGAATTTATTTTGAATTAATGAGGATTCATCCGTGCTCAGTTCGTTTGAAAGGTAAAAACGTCTACAACAATTACATACAATCTGGGATTAACTGCATCAAAAGGAGATCTGCCATATTACTGTACATACATGATATCAATAAGGTGGTAAAAAGGAAGCTTCGTCTATTTGCCAAAGACGAATTGCGTATTGGTAGTTAAACTTGGTAAGCTCAGATTTTTGGCCCTTGATGCAGTAGTATATTAGGAAATTAGGTATGGAGAGTCTTTAGCTAAGGATTTAGATACGATTGATGTTTGGTGTAATAGTTGGCAGTTAGACTTAAATTTGAAGAAATGCGTGATAATGCACTTTTGGAAAAAGAATAGTTTTCCTCGGAATAATTATTGCATCACAGAAAAGAAAATAAATAACATACAATCTATTAAATACTTAGGCGTCACCATCACTGAAGACATGTCATGACGGAAACACATCAGGGAAATAACTAGAGTAGCAAACCGTAGATTAGGATTCGTAAAAAGAGTTTTAGGCAAATGCATTGAGAGAGTACGAGAAAGAAGCTATTTTACACTTGAGTCAGGCATCATTTAGAATATGCCGCAAGTATATGGGATCCGTACGAGGAAGGTATGATAAAAGAATTAGAGCGTGTGCGAAGGAAATCCGCTAGATTTGTAAAAGGCCGTTATGATAACTGTATAAGTGTTACGAGTTTAATAGAAGAACTAGGATGGGAATTACTATCAGAACGCAGGTTAAAATTTAGGTTAAACCTTTTAAGTAAATTCGAAACCGATTTGTTCAAAGACGACTTTAGATATAGGTATATATATTAAGAACCATAGCGTATTATGATAGGTTTGATCAGATTGACAAGATTAGAGAGATACATTGTCGTACCGATAGATTTAAAATGTCATTTTTCCCGCGTACCATAAGAAAGAACAATAGGTAGCGTAGCAAAGGGATAGATAGGAGAAATATATTCTGAGTAGCCTGTAGTGCATTTTGCATGTAAGAACAACCATTAATCCCTTTCTTACTATGTAGATACTAACCATCTAGCTACATGTGACCCTATTATCTAGCATATCTCCATATCTTAGTAATATCTTAGTTGCATGTCAATAGTGCATGTTTGGTGATCTTCACCCCTTACCATACACCCTCGTAGTGGCTCGCAGGATATTGAGTTGATGTAGATGCATAGGTAAATTCTATGCCCAAACGATAAAGAATATTTAAGTGATGACCTACAAGCAATTGACAAATGGTGTGATAAATGACGGAACTAAATTCTAAATGTGTAGTAATGAATGTTTGGATAAAGAATTGTTCTCCTAGCCCTTCAAAATAAGTAATAATAAATTATCTAACGTTGAATCCATTAAATATCTTGGAATAATACTGACACATGATCTTTCCTGGGGTAGACACATACTACGTGAAATAATGGGTCAAGCTAATCGTAAACTGGGATGTATCAAAAGAGTAATGGGTAAAATGTGACGATCATGTACGAGAAATCAGGTACTTTCCCCTTGTTATCTCCTTTGGAATACGCATCCAGTATATGGGATTCCTGCGAAATCGGCCTAAATAATGAACTTGAACGTGTGGAGCGAAGATCGGCAAGATTTGTAAAGGGACGGTACGATAAACATATTAGCGTACCCAGTCTGTTAAATGAATTAAAATGGAAATCATTGTCAGTTCGTAGGTTAAAATTTAGACTTAATCTCTTAAATAAATTCCAAGATAATATTTTCACTGATGACGTTAAAAATATTTTGCGAACCCCAACTTAGGTACTTTGGTAGACTGGACCATAGTAAAAAAATTAGAGAAATTGATTGCCAAACTGACAGATTCAAAATGTCCTTTTTTCCTTCTACAATTAGGGATATGAATAGCGGTAAATATATATTCCAAACGAGTGAAATATATTCCATATGGATGACTTTAATGGCTTGGAATTTCGTCGGCGGAGTTAGCCACACACTAACGCTACACGTGATACGTTCCGACGCCTGGGAAGTTGTTGGAATCATATTCCATACCTATGCTATCCATTTTCAATGGATAGCATAGGTAGCTCCATGTTGGTATTACGACTTTAAGCTTACCTAACTAACAGCATGTTTTTGCATGCTTGCTTTACTATTTTTGTCTTTTTTAAATGGTGAAGTTTGAACTTAGTTTAGAATTAGTACATTATTACTAGGAACCGGAAAAAATAGCATCTATATTTTGCAAAATTAGCATTTATTTTATGCGAAATTAGCATTTATTTTCCTGAAATCGGCATCTATTTTTTATCATCGAATAACCTAGAGTTGAATATCAATCCTTAAGCTTGTTTGCACAATGTGCAAATATATTATTAACTCAATCAATACGTTTGTTTAAACTCATGCAACCCCTTTTATGACAAATTAATTTGACACCATAACAATGTTTTATATCATGAGAAAAAAAGCTAAAAAAAATTGTCCGGAAGTTTTTGGCTAATATACTTTAGAAAAAAAATGATTATTTAAAAAAATGGTCACCTAGAGTACAGGTGATTTATTTTAGAATTGAATACGACTTCATGCTTATACCTACTGATCATATCAAAGATTGTATCCAGGTTCAAGTTCCTACTTAAAAAGCAAGCCAGTCATGAGGAAGCGGAACTTGTGCAAGTAAAAGGAAGGGAGACTTTTAAATGCCTATTTATCCTACAGTTTATTTGGGTTTGTAATTGAACCAGTTAACACGCTATGAAAAAGCATTAACATCTTTTAATTTAGCTCTTCTGTCATTCACAACCGTCTTTTAGTGCGAAAAAAAAGCTCGCACTGTCCACAGTATCAGTAGGTGTATACACTGTTTGGATGGCTTCTGTAGAGAACTTCGGATGTTCTATAGGAGAAAAAAGTTTCGCAACAGATGGAGCGTCGCCACTATCGCTCTGAGAGAAAATCGAATTAATATCTGACCGTAAAATATTCTTTGGTCTCGGCCACCACGAGGGAAGTTCAAACACGGTAAGGTGATAGACTAATCGCCCGAGTATGTGACGGAAGACCGAAAGCTTGCCTGCCCCGAGCTGTAAACACGATGGCGTCCAGAATGGACGCATATTATTCCTCAAATGCATTTTAAACGCTCTATTTAACTATCCTGTACTCGCCGAACTTTCCTCCGAACGCCGAGCCTTTCCTCCGAACTTCGCTTCTTCCTCGCACTCAGGCAAGGTCCTGAGATTCACCCGGTGTTCGCCTCTTCGCTTTCTTTCCCTAGTTTGAAAAAGTGAAGAAGTTTATATCATTTAGTAATTGTGTTGAGAGCTGCCGCTAATTACTGCTTCGAAACATGGAATGATTTAGCGAAGTATGTAACATAATCTAAGACAGTTAACAGAGCACCTCAATGATTTTTCTTTAGTAAATGTAAATACAAACTTATGTTCAATACACCAATCATGGCGACAGCTTCACTTCAGCTTGACGAAGCCCTTTGTTCCACTTTGACATTTGGTTTTCATTGAGCCGGCATGACATACAACTTGCTTTACATTACAAAACTTGTCTTTCACTCTAGAGTCCTGAGGGAAACCACGCGTATATTGGCTGAACACTGTGGCCAAACGCTGCTGCTAAAGTATGGTATAGATTCAAATTATATCATTGCTATTGGTAAAATCTCGTTTCTTATGCATAAAGTATGAAGAATTTTGGTTTGAGGAAAGTAATATTTTGACAGACTTATAAAAGTAAATGTCCTACGGCTGAGAAATCGGAGTGCTTTCGGTGGTATTACTGGAGTGTATTCTGGTGGTAATTTGTATGTTGGTTGGCTGAAATCATCCATGAATCCTTCATTCAAAAGAGAAATATTGGTTTGTCCAGCCCAAGAATTAATGACCAAAAGGAAATTATTGTTGTTTGTGCACAGGATAAGCTCTAGGTCAAAATACAGCTCATATGTATAGCTTAATAGTTTACTCGACTATTAGCGAGTAACAAAAATTTTGAAAACAGTCTCGTTAACTTCAAATTTCACTTTTGAGCCAAATCTCACGGACACCCTTTGGAAACAAATACCCCGAGCAGAAGTGTTCTAGAGCAACATATTCGGTATTCAGCTGTATTGGAATTGGTCATTTTACTTATTTGGCCGATACACACTTCCTTAGTTTTTTTCCGCGGTAAGAAATCGTTCGCTAAATTTCTGCCTTAAGGATACTCACACCCCTTATAGCTCACAAATTCAGGGTAATGTTGTAGAACAATTTCTGTCTTTGGTATTGGAAGAATGTTCTTAGTTGTGGTCACATTTGCCCTTAACTCGCAAAATTTATGATTTGTCCACAAGAATTGAATGGAATTAGGTGATAATCTGTGGAAGAGTGACACGGTGCAATAAATACTTGAAGATGTATTTTTCACACTTTTTACTGAGTAAACCCCTACCGGTTTCGACATTTTCGTGTCATTGTATCTGAGTACCCTAGAAAATGACACGAGAGTTTCGAAACCGGTAGGGTTTTTCTCAATAAAAAGAGTGAAAAATACATCAACATTTTCTTACACAAGCCCACAATACTATAATATAGCTTTGGGATCTAGTGGGATTTTTTCACATTTGGAGAGAATTGCACCGAAGAAGACTTAGCTTCGACTGTGTGATCAACATTATGATGAAAAAGTCACCTCCATAAGAAACTCCGCCGATTCTGGATATCTGACAGTCTGTTTCAGTGACGACTTAGTGACCAGAGATTTTTTTTACTTTAGAAGATGATCCAGCGAGATATTCCATAATGAGTAATTAATTAAACACATACGATGAAAATCATTGAAAAATTATTACCTCGAAAATGTTTGAGCTGATTAGTTGCATTAAGAAGACAATGAATATAATAATTCGAGTGGAGTTATCATTTTCTCGAGCGATGTATTTTCAAATTATCAAAAATGCACAACGCTGGAAAATGAAAATAAAGTTGGAAACCCATTATCATTACGTTGTAGGCCTCAAAGAGTCATCATGCGGCCTGAATATTGCACATTTCATGGCCACTGTAGATGAATGAACGAATGATGATCTTCCTACTCAATATTTCACGACCCCAACACGTAGATACCTCGATAGCTGGCAGTATTCGGTAAGCAAAATAGAAAGACATGGCAATAATCCCAGGCAAGTTAAGTGAAATAATATTCTTGCTCAAATCCAATTCAGGGAGGGCGGAAATTTTTCGGGAAGCCGTTAGACGAGCAGGCAAAGAGCTGGACATAAAAACGGTTTCTTTACCTACTCTCCTGGAGAATTTCCCTGAAAGCAGCGAAATACAGGTTCCGAAGCAGCGAAAGACGGAAAGTGATTGCAGCAGTAGAAGATATAACCATCCACCTATCATGAGATCAGTTCCAAATTCGCTTTAACGGCAAAACACAGGTTTCCATGGCGAAAGAGAAGAGGCTCGAGGGTAAAAAATAGCATAACATTCCTTTAACGTGACTTGGATAAAAACATGTATCTAGTGCTTACGTAAAATAACAAAGTGGTGTACGAAAAACATTCACCTTCTTCAGGTCTCGAATTGAAAACTTCGTATTACCAGTCAGTTACATTACAGCTCGACCACTCCCTAAAGATATTAACGGAACGATTAAATGGTTTATATGGACACGGAAAATATTCAAGCTCGTCTTTTGTTAACCTTTTCATATGGGAGAAAGAGAGCGAAGAGGCGGACACCGTGTGAATCCCAGGACCTTGCCTGTGTGCGAGACAAGGAGCGAGGCCTAAAAGAAAAAGATAGGAAAGACGGAGAATGCGGAGTGAAGTTCGGAGAGAACGAGATAGTTAAATGGAGTGTTTAGAATGCTTGCAAGTAATAATATGCCTCAGTTCTGGACTCCAGCGCGTTTACTGCTCGGTGCAAGCAGGCTGCTTCCGGTATTCCGTCACATACTCGGGCGATGAGTCCATCATCTTACCGTGTTTGAACTTCCCTCGTGGTGGCCGAGACCAAAGAATATTTTAGCGTCAGAAATGAATGCGATTTTCTCTCAGAGCGATAGTGGCGACGCTCCATTTCTACTTAGTAGCTATCCTCATCTATCAATTGACTTACTATAGAATCATACGGAGAGGACTACAATAAGAAATTCAATAAGTATTTCAATAACTTCAATAAGGACTTCAATAGGAAACAGCACCCACCACATGAAATGCAAAATAAATATCCAACTAAAACTTAATGTTTACCGCGTAAAATTCTAACAATATCGTAACTATTACGTAAGTATTATGTACAAAAAATAACAAAATCGTTTTTCGTTGCATATGCAATCATATCTACTTCGTATATAAATGGTAACCCCGTCATTATAATATAATACCAACCGTCATACCGTCTACGAACAAAATATCGCCACTGAAATTGATGGATACTGATTATCCGACTAAAGTAGCAATACTAATCAGCTGACCAACATTTTCAATCGGTGTTTTCACTACGACAAAATATTCATCATGCATGAAGTGTATATAAAATATATTATAGAATAAATGGATTAAAATAATCAAATAAAATGGATTAAAATAATCAAAAGAGGATATGAAGTGGATTTTCAAGTATGTACTCAAAATTTAGAAATAGCTGAAATAGAATTACCCACCTGTACGAGATTTGTATTCAAAATAATTAGCGATATGAAAAACCATGAAAAAATAATTTGAAATGCAATACGGATGAAAGACAGAAAACTAGCATCAACACATCCCACAACCAGTCTTGAATAATTGCATTTGCATTCTTAGTAAATTCTAAGAAAACAAACCGCGTAAAGAACAAGTTCACCTAAATCACATAGAAATCTCTTAACCTCTGATCTTATTAAAAAATATCAACAGTACAGAATTACTGACTTTTCTATTTAAATAATGAATTAGCAAATCACACTGAATTAAATACCATTACTTACGGTGTATTTAAAAATTTGTTAAATATCGCGAACCACTGCCTAATACAATCGAATACTGGATTTCATTTGGGGCAGTATTATGTACAGAATTAGGTATTAAAATATTATTTTACTTGAAAATTACAGCGAAGAAATTTATAATCCATGAAGCTTCCACAATATATTTAATAACATAATTTACTAGGAATATAATCTGTTCCAAAGACACCCCAACCTTGCATCACCAAATTAGTCATTCATGACAAAATATCACATTCACGAGTGAATATAATATCAATGCCTAATGAAAAGACTAAACAATTTTTTCACGGACAGAGCATAAATCTCATAGTATCAGCCACAAACCAACAAACTCGCATATTAACTCTTAGCTCTCACCAAGTAGGACAAGTTATTTGCAGTTGGATACTGGAGTTAGAAATATTGTTTCCAAGCACATAACCACATGAAAGATTTACTACTAAATAAATACCAAAAATGGTGATTTAGGAATGAATACTGTCTCACGGGTTTGACAATGCCTACAACAACAGATTAAATCAAAAGAGCTCGAAGCCATAAGGTAGAAAGTCAAAGAAATCAGCTTAAATCTGCATTGAACGTAGCCAAAACGATAGATTGTTAGGTTATTCATAATCATGGAATATATAGGGAAATATTGCAAAAGTTTCGCAAAAATAATATAAACAGACTTTTAAATTTACATTAGAAACCAAGAGTGAACCAAGTGAAGAGGTAACAGCGACTATCAGGATATAATCAAGCATCTATATACCTACACCTACACCTACGTGTTCCCCCAAGATCCACCGCGATAATGTGTGGCAGGGGGTGATAGACAACCGTACATGTACATCTAAGTACATCTACTTCTACGGAATACTCTGCGAGTCAGCATGAGGGTATGTTGCAGGGATTGAAGATCACCATACATCCACTCTTGACATGCAACTAGGATATGCAGGATAATAGGGTCACGAGCAGCTATATGGTTAGTATCAACATAATAAGAAATGGATTATTGGTTGTTAATACATACATCATTTACTACAGACTACTCTGACAATATTTCACCTACCTATCCCTTTGCTACGCTGCCTATTGTGCTCTCTTATGGTACGCGGGAAAAATAACATTTTAAATCTATCAGTACGACAATCTATCTCTCTAATCTTGTTAATATGATCAAACCTAGCAGAATACGCAGGGGTTCTTAATATATATTTAACATTATCTGTGAACAAATCGGTTTCAAATTTACTTAAAAGGTTTAACCTAAATATTTACCTGCGTTCAGATGGCAATTCCCATCCTAGTTCTCATCATCGCATTTGGCTAGAACCCTTTTTACGAATCCTAATTCATGGTTTGCTACATTAGTTATTTCCCTGATGTGTTTCCCCCATGACATATTTTCAGTGATGTAATTAAGAGGTGCAACGCTAGTATTTTAGCGGTATAGATACTTCGACGTAATATACCCTGCGAACCACCACGAGGGTGTGTGGCCAGGGACACACACCCTCGACAATTTATGGAACCATGCGTTCACGAGATACGTGCTAAATGGTAAGTATTTTCAACCACCCTTATCAACGAATTACCCAACGAGCCGTGTGACAGGGGGTGACATAGTGCTGTTATATGTAATAGTCGGGAATTTCATCACATATATTAAGTTATATTAGCCAAGCATACATAAGTTAATGTTAATGTAAATTTAAAGTCAACGTTAAATTCTATATTACTACGTTTAAAAAAATAAAAATATTATTCACTTAGAAAATGTGTACACTTGAGTGATATCTAAGAATTCCTTCAATAACTTGATTCCGAAAAACAACCGCCAAACGATTTTAATGCATTAATAATAATAATAAAAATGATGCATACTGCAGATTATTTGCAAATTGTTATTACATTATCATATATTTTTTCTTTATAGTTCAGGTTGATTGGTCCGTCTTTTTCCACTGGCTACATAGGATTCAAAGAAAATAGTAAATTCTGTTTCCAGAATTTTATAAACATCAAATAAAACCTTTTCTTAAAAACTATTTTGCATCCTTATCTTCATATTACCCGCAAAGTTACCCATAAACATTCCCATGGCACCGGGTAAACTAGACAACAGGAAACAATTCATTACCCTACAGTGGACACAAAAACACGTAATTCATATGTCATCCTGTTGTTGTTCATCAAATGTTTCTATTTCACTAAATAACAGTAGTACTAATTAAACGGATAGTAGATATCAATGCCATAGAAATAATATCGCAAATAATAAATTCTCCTTTAAAGTATTTTACTTATTATTTACGCCAAAATGACGCAAAAATAAGCAAAATATTGTAATATTTCTCAGTCTCCTTCTCACACCTGAGAACAAAAAAGATCCTAGAGAATCTGATTTCCCACCAATTCATCCGTACTTAATTCCCTGACTTAACATCAAAAGAAAGCTAAACTTAGGTCTCTGTGGTACCATTTTATCCACTGGCGTTTGCATTGTTCCCCGGCTCAAAAAATCAGTTCCTGAAGAACGCTTTCAGATAAAGGCCAAGGTAATATACAGTTCCAGCTCTTGGCATTCCTATGATTCCCACGAGAATTTGACGATGGGAACGAGGCGGTTAAAATGAACTAGATACGAATGAATACATTGAAAGAACGAAGTCATTTAGCGTGGGATAGAAGAAATTCAACCTTCCGACATGGCTACAGGGGGAAAAATAAGTTCATACGTGGCCCTATCACGCTTCCCATTCGGTAACAATTGAATGTGCGGCGAGCCGACAGTGTCACGGTGAGCATTCACATGGTGTTTATGCGGGCGGAAGATATCGACCACTCACCCGCATGAGAAAAGTGCTCACCCTCCCTGCTTTTCGCCCGTATTCCACCCTCCCCCCTTTCGAACCCTCCCCTCTAAATCCCGAAAGCAAACCCCCTCTCCCTTCCCCTCACGGCCCGTCGCCATCGCAACAAAAATTATGTACACATATTCACACACTCATTATGCACATACGATACGTCAAAATATTTTAACCTTATACTATTACCATACGAAGTTAGATTGCCCACGCAGAATTATAAGAGAAAGCACAACAATTAGGTATTAAATGGCATTTCTCCTACTTCATCTTCGATATTTTTTAAAGTATCAACCATTTTTTAGGAAAAAGGAAAGTAAGGGAAAATATAATTAGGAAGAATATAATGGCCGTAATTTCTTTACGGAATTAATTGAAGACAGCGGGTCACATTGCAATAAGTTGCACCATCACTATTGCATTTTAATTATAATGTATTTAGTTATTTGTTAATAGAGCTTCAAACGAATAATTTTCAGCTTAAATGAATTTGAAATCAATCAGCTTATTCAATTGATTAATTCAGCTTAAATCAAATTGAAATCACACGAACGCCTTGCAATTAAATAATAAGCATAGCTAAACAAAGGGATAGCGGTGCTATCATCTTAATCAACACGTTTATGCATGTTTGCTCTTCCTTAAATATTTTTTTATTATTATGGTTCGACTAAAATGTAGCTACTAATCCTCTTTAAGCATGATAGGTAGTGCATCTATGATGGAGATTCACTTTAGAAAGTGAAGTTTACAGACAACTATGCAGATGTAGCTCAGCAGATGCATGAATTGATATTTTAGATATCAACCCAATTATCTGCACCTACCTGCTTTCCTAAAACATTACAAGAGGTGGCTTGCAGGGTAGTGAGTATATACAGATATTAATTTGCTAATAAACTTAATCCTGACATTTTTAAGTGAAAAATATTTAGAAAGCAGATGATTTTCAATATAAAACCCATATCAATCAAATTTATTTCATGTGCCTAATTACCAATAGCAATCCTAATTGCGTACACTGAAATTCAAGCAAATTTCTATTTGAAATCATTAGTTTTTCTTGTGCAGAAAAGGGACGTTCATCCACACAGAATAATTTTTAAACCTTCTAGTAAAATTTAAATACCAGCTCTCAACACTGTTTTAGCCAGAACAGGAATGAGATGCCGAATCAAACGCGCTACTGATGTAACTTCCAGCCCGCCGCTCTTTAAGTTAAACTCACACCTTGTTCATGCGTCACTGAACCACTGTCCCCGTTCTAAAACTCCCCTCTCGTCGAACATCCCCATCCCAAACCATGGTATAGCAGGCCTCATCCCCACAGACTACAGGACCGCCCACAGAGCGACCCCAACCCCCACGGAATGATGCAGGCGAGATCCCCTGGTTGACCACGGAGGCTGGGCCTCTCGGAAGGGGAGGGGGTATGCTCATCGGTTTGTGAAACTTCCACTATGCAACAGGAACTCAGAGGAATGCCGAGAGAGGGGGAGAAGGACTAGGGACGAAGGATCGGAGCAGGGGTTGAAAGATAACATCAAGGAATGAGATATTCCTCCCGCCGTTTCCGGCCGATTGCCCGCTAAAGGCAGTCGCTTCATTCGGTGAAACCCATGCGAGAGAGTTTATTTAGTTATTAAGGGACTTGCGTGGGGAGGGAGGGAGGAAAATAATGCGCTTGGCCGAGCGAGAATATCCGGGCCACTCCTGCCATGGAGCGAATTCGGATTGGACGGGGGAGGGTGAGGAAAAGGAGGGAATACCTTTAAAACGTGAGATACTTCCGCGGACATCCTTTGCGATTCCACGTGAGATGGCTTGATCAAGCTCCCGCTGTCAAGCATGGGAAACTGCTGGAATCCAGACGGGCCTGCAGGTGCAACAACGCTTTTCCTTCGGTACCTGTTAGACGGTGGAAACATTTCTCTCATGCGTTCCCACCCACCCGCTAAGGCAACCCACGAGAGTGTAAAAAAAAACACGAGATGGACAGCGCAAATCGCAACGCAAAAACTCCTGACGCGATTCCTACACCGACGAAATCGTTCACGCCTCCCCAGGTCCATTGGAACGACGGGAATATCCTGCTCCCTTGGATTCTCCGGAGGAGTGGAAAAGGAAAGCAAAATGCAATGGTGAGGTGCAACTGAGTGTGGGCTGGAGAGAGAGCGGGAGAACCAGAGAGGGGGAGTGAAAAAGAATTCTCTTCTTTTACATTGCCTCCATCCTCGTCCGTTACACGCCCGATATATTCACGTCAAGGACGGAGAAAGTGAACAGAGGAAGAGGTAAAGACACAAGATTCACGCAAGGATTGTCATTCTCTTTTCTCGATTGGTTAGAAAAGGAAAATACGAAACGAGGACCATTGTAGGGGGGGTGAGGGAAGCAAAAAGAAACGACTCCACTCTCCACATTTGTACTTCGGTTCTCACGAGTCGATCTGTTTATAATAAAGAGGACTCCGTCGGACTGATTCCCCACGTACTAGAAAAAGTTCGGCGAATCACTTTTCGCCTCGACGATGACTCTAGTGGGTTTTGTCTGCACTCCTCGCGCGCGAAGGAATCCGAATCCGCTCTCGCGTCCTAAATGATCCGTTGAGGGCCTTGAGATACTCGAGATCTCTAAGAAGAGCTCGCTCTCTCCTTCCCCCTTCCTTTATTCTCGTCGGCTAAAAGAAAAATCTGACGGCCGTAAAGAACACGAGCCAATGGTGATGAGGGGGGAAGAGAATCGAGACGCTTCCCTGCTGAACAGTTAGCGGTGATTCGAACGAATTGAGGCGCGCGAGGAGTCTCGAAAACTTAGCGACATACCATTATTAACCGTCGGCTCAACGGATAAATCCGTCTGCCTCGAGGAATAACCGACGTCTACCATTGCACTCTGAGGATTTCTAACAAAAGAAAAGTTTGTTCAAAATCCGCATTCTGGTGGATAGTATAATCTCCACGATTGGTGGATTTACGTAGGGGAACTGACTTCGGCAAGGTAAGAGCCGTTTACGATCACAGGGAAATTAATTCAAATACTAGCCCTTTCTTGATATGATCAGCTTCAAGCTTTACATTGAATGGAGAGACACAAGAAAACACTTCAGTTCACTGGCATACAGATACGTACGAAAATTAAGTAACCACCACCAAGAGATTTAATCTTTAGAATTGGAACCAGTGCACAGTGGACCAGATCTAACAGAAAACCGACAAAAAGATATGAGAATTTTGAGAATTCACACTCTGTCCTGTATAGTGGAGGGATAATATGAGGCTGATATTTTAGGCATAATTGAACTGCTAGAGCCATCGAAATATACCCGCCCTGATACGACAAAATTTCCACCCACAACAATCAGTGTCATTTTTGCTTTGAAGAAATTTGTTCACAGTTCGCTGAGCAATTGAAAATATTTTTTTCAATAGAGGTTATTGGAGGTATGCACTATTACGTAGCGCAATAACTTCACTTTGTATTGTATTTGAACGTGTTTATGATAACAATGTAATCATTCCCTTTAGAAATAAGATTTTATCTTAAATTTAGATTAGCCTCAAAAGCGAGACTCAAAAGACCTCAAGCTCATTTCATTGCCGTCTCGTGAGTAATGGATTTAGATTTTGTAATTGCTTGACTTTAGTACATAAGAGTGAAATTTTACGCAAAAACAAAATCATTACCCATAAAAATATTTAGGTATTATCAACTCACATTACTTAAGTATAGCTTAAAGTAAGAAATATTTGGTGTGAAGATGACGATTTGATTTCTGTCACCCTTATGAATGAATCAAATATGTAATTCGGTGGAAATTTTCATAAATACATAATTTCCAACAGTAGTAAATGGTTCATTTGATGAAAACTTTAAATGGATTAAAACATTTTAATAGAACTCAATTCAAGATGAACAGAAAATGCCATCATGCATACGGAATTTCATCTCGTTCGAGTTCCAGTTTCGAGAGCACCTCATCCTTACACAATGCCCTCGATTTTTTCATCAAAGCAGCGCTTGTATTTGGGAGAGCGTGAGACCAATTTTCCGACTGACTCAGGTGATTGGTGCAAAAAAAAGAGCAACTTGCATAATCATTAGTTAGCATTTGACTCTTAAACGTACACGGTCCTTTATGCCATAACAGCAACGGGGAAACTGGAAAAAAATATCAAGCGCATTTAGAACATTCGGAATCGATAATCGCGACGGATGGTGGAGGACAATCGATATGGGAAGGAAGAAAAAGAAACGACTCGGTGCGCTACAACGTCGACTGTTCGCCATTCCGCCGAACACCGTCGCAGGGGAAGCGCAACAATAGAGTGAGCAGGGCGAAACTTAAATAAAGCGCTTGTTACGTTCGCGTGACGGGTCACGGTCCCTTCCGCTCGGCGTGGCCGGCATTGTGGGTAGCGGAGTCGCGTTAATCGATTACTCACGCACTCGCTGCAAAAACCAGAGGGAAGGGAGTGAGAGAGGGCGAGAGGAAGGATGGGACGGGCGAAAAAGGACGCAAGAAAAAAGAAAAGAACATCGGAGACGCGCGAAAAAAAAATGAGGTTGAAAATTCACCCGACAACGAGATAACTCGATTGTTTCGTCGGAGGGGATTATGGGAGTGAGTTTCTCCCCTCCCCTTCGATTATTGTCCGCTCCGATGATCACATTTAAAATTTCCAATAGCACGGGAAGTCGAACAACTCAGCGCCGATCGGCTTTTGTGTCTCGTCCATCAAGGCTAATGAGAACATCCCCACCAATCACATTCCGAAGCAAATCACTCATCAGGATGTACTACGTGTTTTCTTTACTACACACAGGTCTTTCACTCCAATAGGATTATGTTGCCAGAGAGATACTTTTTGAAATGGCAAATCTCACTAAGTACCTGATACCGGTAGAAATAATCGAAATAAATACCGAATTAAGTTTTTCTTACTAGATTTCATATTTAATATTAATATTATCTACATCGAAGCAGGAAAATTACAACCTTTATCGTAGATTAATCGATCATTTCAACGGATATTAATGGACCCTAGTATAAGATAAGGCACATCACATATAATTCCCTAACCACATTGTACTCTGCGATTACGTCGTAGATCGCATGATACAGATTACTAATTCGTATTTATTATTATATATCATGCATTACAATGAAAAGGTTGGCCGATAGAATAATTGAGTGGAAAGCTGCGTCAAACCAATCCTAGGATTGTTGACTAATGATGATGATGATCGTGCATTAAAATGCAAACTAGGGTAACTATGAATGCCGGCGATTGATTCCTACCACACAGCCTTGAGGTGACCGCATTCGTATAGATGACTTAGAGATAAAAGGCATAACGTTATGGACCGAACACATATCTAAGATAAAAAACGAAAGAAAGAGTTAGTTCTCAATGGGTAGTTCATTTGGCTCCTAACCAGAGGTTCCAGGTTTAATCTCAGGATAGTCCTTTGAATCTGTTCTAAAAAAGCCAAAGAGGAGATTTATCTGGGAATTAGATCTTTCTGGGAAACCACATATAGAACAGGGAAAGGAACCGGCCCCCCAACCCTGATGTATGAATTTCACATACTACATATTAGGCTTGGTCAGCAGTTGGTGAGCTCTAACCTCACCAACAAATACAACCTTCGAGTTGGGCATAACTATTTTTTTAAATAGATGGAAATTCGTAGATATATTTAGCTATACGTCGAAATATCATGATGGAGATAAGGCGAATAGGACTGAAATAAGCATACTATCTTTAGATATAGACTTATAGCTGTCAATTAAATACTGGCAAACATCTTAGCTCGAAATCATTTATAAACATTTTTCCAAGGAGAACGAAGCGTACGAACTGAAGCGTGAGCAGCAAATATCAGCAACATTTGTTACGAGACAGAACGTCAATATATAAGCGTAACCAGTCTAGTAGAAGAACCTGCATCGACATCCGCGCAATACCCTGATATAAACACAAACTACATTTTTTTCATCCAACATGCAAAGAAAGAAGAAGTATTACAAGTATCCATACCTTTATTTCATCTGTTTGTTTGTCATTTCATTACTCCTCACAAATTAAGTGTTTACAATTTCATTTTCATGTGGTGTAATACTTTTTGTACTCATGGATCCGTAACAGTAAGTTGTAAATCAGAGGAGATAGAAGTAGAGATCAGTATCTAGTCTCGGGAGGCGTTCATAGTTTGCAGAGGAGCGGGGGTGATATTATATTTCCGCCACCAGAAGCCCCCAATCATCTTCTGAACCATTCTCTCTTCCTTCATTCAAACTATTGGATGTTTACTGTACAATACATCGTTCACTCGTGTTATTAATGTTCTGCTGGTGATTGAAAGAATGATTCGGATGCACTGGAGAGGGTCAAGGATTCAGGGACCAGAATGTTCTATTTATTACGGAAAGCAAATACCTCTGACGTCCGAGAGGAGATAAGATACGAAGATGCGTACGTGAGGCAATTGTTTCCGCCTAACAAGGATTAACTTTCACAGAAAATAGAGTATCTAACGAAAAATGTTTTTGGTTCCTTGAGGCTCAATAAAGTTCCTGGCGTCACCCAGCCCATTTACCTGACAGTTTTCAGCTCTTTCTATGAGCAGGGCACGAAAATTCAAATGTTCGACAAGTAATTTTAAACACATTCAAAAAAATTAAAAATAACTCTCTTTGTGCTTAGAATCACATAAAAATTAACGACCTGTAATCACCGAATTTTTGGCCAGGAATTCAGCCATGCATCCCGGTATTTTATAGTTGACTCCTTTCTATCTTAATTTATAATTTATAATGTGTCCAATAATTGAATACGGAATTCATAGTACTAAATCAATAACTATGCACCAAGGAGAAATGTCTGATCTACGACATTGACCTATTCACAGGTGTAAACAGTACATACATTTAACAGCACATACAGCGATTTCCTATATGAAAACTCATGGATATAACGGACGAATAATCTTACTTTTCTCTTTTGGCCTGTTTTCCTTATGCATTTTGTTAGGCTGTAAATAAAATTCTCCTGCAATAGAGAAGGAAATTTAGGCAACTAACATGTGAAAGAAATAGGAAAGGCATCTGTAAACGTCTTCTACGTCCCACTTTAGCATAAATGAAGTCTGCAACTGATAGTCAACTTTGAACCAAAATACGCTGTTCAAACTGTTGTTAAATCATTCACTCAACTCCAAAGTTTCAGGAAAAGTATTATAGAGTCACTAAGGCGTCGATAACATGCTTCCCTCTTCTTCCATTTTGGAATATGGAACTGACATCACGTGACGGATTCATGGGTGAAATTTATATCTCTCGTGAAAATAATGGGAACTAGGAGTTTTACTAGTCCTAGGCACCAAACTATATTCTGAATGATTCTCGGTGGGTTAACTAATTTAAAGTGCTAAGTCATTTTTTGATATTTTTATTTCAGGCATCATAGGATCCAAAGAAACAGAGATATACTCTATTTTTTGCACATTTACCGAATTTTGAGCACTTCTCGCAGAATTTTGTCGTCCAATGAAGAAGGATTAATCATATTAGATATATATACGCTTAAAAGAACAAAATTATTATTCTCTCCAAAGCCAAAGACAAATGAGATGAGCAAATTATGAAATATGGTGAACGTAGACAAATACTGGAGAATGGGATTGTTTAGAGAAGGAGAAAAATTCAGATGAAAATGCTGTCGAAGGCATGGCAGAAAAATTGAGAGAATAAACGAATAGTAAATTCCAGGCATGAAGTGGTGAAACGATAACATAATTAAAGTCCAAGAAGAGTAATTTGAGCAATTTTCAACAAAAAATCAGTCCATTTCATCCTGGTTTTATATACTACACCATTTCCTGATGAAAATAGTGTTCAAATACTCTTCATTTTATTAAAATAATCGCAGAGATGGGTATATGATTGAATAGCGAAGGAAGTGTTTACACAGTGGAAAGGAAATAACGTGAGGATGGATATTTTCTCTGCGAGTTGTCATGAAAACCATGAAATAATTAATAAAATAAATATATAAAAAATAATAAAATAAATACATATAGACATGCACCGAAGTGTTTACACAGTGGAAGGAAAATAACGTGAGGATGGATATTTTCTTTGCGAGTTGTCATGAAAACCATGAAAAAAATTAATAATATAAATATATATAAAATAATAAAATAAATACACATAGACATGCGCCATCCGGGTCGATTAAAATTTACTTTTATTGCTGTGAGAATTTGTTTGACTTGGTCTTCCACCATTGAGGGACTATTAAAAGTTTAGAAGAACTTCAAAGCTGTGACTCCATTAAAAGGTATCAAGAAATTAGAGAACAAGGACGACAAGGAAAAATAAGAATAAAATGTTAGGGAAATTCTGGAGGCAATGCTAAAACTACATGGTATATGATTTTTGGAAAAAAGATAGATTTACATGGACCTCATCGTAAGGATGTGTGCTATAGGTGAACCATCATTAGATATACATTTTCCATCACAAGATAATTAAATGTACACTACTACCTGGAGTTGGAAGAGGATGCTGAAGAGCAAATGGACAGATAAAGTGGGGGACGAGGAGGTGCACAAAAGAGCAGAAGAAGGAGAGACGCTATGGAGAACCATACGCCGAAGAAGAACACAGTGGCTTGGCGGGCACATCCTGAAGCACAACGAATAAGTCGGAAACGTAATGGAGGGAAAGATCAAAGAAAATTACTGTGAAGAAGATCAAGAGAAAAGTCCTTAGGACAACTGAAGAAGGATCTGGAGAAGAAGAACTACGAGGACATAAAGTAATTGGTGTAAAATAGGAAGGAAAAGGAGGGCTGCACTAATTCTAGGATTGAAACCCTAATAATAACTATTATGCAGACAAGCGAAAATACTAGCACGTGCATGTACTTACTTACAAACAACAAAGAAGCAGAATGCTACTACTTTATGGATACAACTACTCAATAATAATGTGTATTAGGTTTTTGGAGAAATCAAAAACGCACCCCTGCCCCGAAGACTGACAAACCAGAGACTGGGTAGGGGAGTTTTTTCACCAGCTGCGAATCCTCTATTCACCCTCGGCGTTAAACCAATCCCCGTCAAAGCCAAACCCTCCCTTACGTGCGGAGATGGCGATATTGCACCGTAAGAGGGCACGCTCACCGTTGGGGGATGATTAAGAGCTGGCTCGGGGTGGTGGAAACGGTATTCGGGGTGGATAACAGAGTAGCGGGACGAGGGAAAAGGTGGGAGAGAGTGGAAGATGGCCTTTAAGGGTTCACGTTGCCACGCGACACTACCTTTTTCACCATTCCCCTCCCCCTTCTCCCTTCCCCCCCTTCCAGTTACAACCCCTGAAATTCCCATCCCCCACCATCGATATCTCCAGTCCCACTACGTGAGCAAAAGGGACACCGAAAGCTCACCCTCCCACCTGTAATACCTTTTGGAATTTCATTAGAAGAGATTAAGCTCCCAACCGCTCGGCCTGCCATCTGGCGGTGGTGTCGAAGGTCTCTCCCTTGATTCCAACCCCCACTTTTCCCCCCTACCCACGTCTTCCCGCCCCGCGTCAATTTCATCATTCCCCTGCATGCCCTCTCAATCTTTTCCCCTCCTGTTTAAGATCTCTCCCCCAGCCCCACATAATCTAATCCCGTCCAAGTGCCTTAGATTCCATCCTCAAAGTCATCGCCTCATCCCCTTCTAAAGTGTGCGAAACACAGCTATTGCCTTACCTATGGTCCGATTAAATTGGACTAATCCTTAAGTTTAGACTCGCAGCATGTCACTACAAATGTGATTATAGATTACGGCGAAAACCTCAAGGGAGACTAAATGAATGAAAAAAACAAGGGAATGGTAACGAAGGTATGAAATGGAAGATATAAAGGTCAAAAGAGTATCATTTAAACTGTGACGAAGTCAAAGAAGAAAGAATAAATAGAAGAAGTGAACATAGGATAGTAACAAAGGTGTGAGATTGGTGAGAGAATGAACAACGCAGGATCATTTACACAGTATTAAAGCAGTAATTTCACAATAACACAGAAATATTAATATGAATCACAAGGCTCTGAACAGCTATGATTGTTCCCCAGAAGAGGGTCTATAAGCTCAACTCATCGATCATGATTCATCAGTGAAATTACATGCCAATCCGGATTAGTATTGACTCATCGGGAGCCTCTTAAACACCAGAATGTTGACAATGATATAGCAATCAAAAAACACCCAGAGGATTTGGAGTGGGGGTTGAAATTTTGTTGCATGTTGAGCTTAATTTGCCAAAATTCCTAAATATTAGTTGAAATATGCAGGAATTCCTCATGGCAACGCAGTTATTAACGAAGCAAAGGTAACATTCCCCACTTAATCCGCCTAAGTATCCAATTATGTAACAATGATATGGGCCAAACAGCGATGAGATGATAAATAAGTGAAAACTAACTTTGTATATACCTACTCACTAAAATGTTACAAGAGATTTGTTCTGGGCTATAAAGGACTGCATAAGCAGAATACAACGACTAAGAAGAAATTAAATACTTATAGGACTGAAAGATAATGGTGACTAACAACTGATTTTCAGGCAGAAAGTTTCCATAAACGTACCAATAGTGAAATATTTATGATGATTAACTTCCATTACGCACATAATATCAACTGAAAGTGTTAACTATAGGATATAGCTTGAAATTGGAGTGAAAATAATAAACAGAGGACACAATATAATATAGCTGCAATATTTGTTAGCGGAGTTCGTATATAGCCTAATAATTCAGCTAGTTCTAAGTCATCAGAATTCAAATTAATAGCTTAAAGCATGGAGCTGATGACGACTATCGTCGAGGAAAAAGTGAACGGAAAGATTGGAAAAAGCAGGCCTCGT
Organism: Platycnemis pennipes; assembly: GCA_933228895.1. NCBI lineage: Eukaryota > Metazoa > Arthropoda > Insecta > Odonata > Platycnemididae > Platycnemis > Platycnemis pennipes. The sequence continues at coordinate 32,872,994 of OW121857.1, read as the reverse complement.
ATGAGATACATGGAACAGGTTGTGAAGGATGTAAAAGAGAAGAATTACGTCACAATGAAAAGGTTGGCCGATAGAAGAATGGAGTGGAAAGCTGCGTCAAACCAATCCTAGGATTGTTGACCAATGATGATGATGAAAGCATGGAGCTAAGACTAGTAGAATGTTGGTGTATTTTGATGAACACAAGGGAAAAAAATACTTTGCTGGTCCACAGGATATGATTTTGAGGATGAGGAGGAACCTGTGGACCAGCAAAGTATTTTTTTCCCTTGTGTTCACCATGAAGGAGTTCCACAAAGTAACGCCACCCACCATTGCATTTGGTGTATTTTAACAAGCATTCTCCTTCGTGGTCCTGCTTCATGGGCAAAAGTTTTCTTTTATAATACCGGACAAGAAATTTATTTTATTATACCGGTGCAATGCAATATTATCCTTAGAAACATCAAATTCGAAAATTTCTCATATCAAAAAAGAAATCTGTCGGCTGTATGGCTTATTCCATACTAATATCAAAACCCCGACACTACACTGTATCGAGAACCAACAGCATTAAAAATATATATGAAGCCTAAATTCCTTTCTTTTATGATTATATATTAGTAAGTTGAGTGAAATAACAAAATCCGATTTTATCAAAACATTTGAAAATTGGGAAGGGATCTGTGATTTTTTTACACGGTATAAGTAACGTGGAAATACGAGTGACCCGAATAAGAGTTCTCCCTCTAGTGAGAAACACGGGTGGATCAAACTTTCCACTACTTGCACCAACTGTGGAGGGGACCAAACTAATATGATGTGTAACTCATATTGCTGAGACCCCTGGATCAAACTCTGACGCTGATACGAAACGTGCCAGGGGCTCCTGAAAAAAAATAGTGATGAAAAAAGACACCCCCTTTTGTACGGAAGGCGTCACTATGAATTTCCCCATAACTATTCCGGCCCAAACATTTCCTCTTGTTTCCCCCTCCAGCCTACCACCGATGTATCGCATTCCACGCTCAATTTAGCCGGCGCTCTGTCGATAAAGGGTGGCGTGGGTGAGCTGGGGCACCAAGGGGGAGGAGAAGGAGAAAGGGGAGAAGCCTCATAAACTTCCCCATACCCCCGCTAACCTCCACCCATCTCTCATATAACTGTTTCGACCTGCTCGGGGAAATCGCTGGGGGAGGAGGGAGGACGAGGAGGGAGACAGCCAACCACCGTAGGGGAGAGAAGACCTGACCCCCGCCCGCCGTCGGTAATGAAAACGAGACCTAATTGCAAAATGGCATTTGTTACGTGGATGGAGGGGGATTGGGAGAGGCTTGGATGTGAAAGGAAGGGGTAAAGAGTTTTGGCAAGGGATGAAAGCCGCCTGATGGGGAGAGGGGTGAGGATGGGATCAACGACGGCCGTCGGTGATGTCAGGGGGTGGGAAATATTGTGACCGTCAAGTCAGGAAAAGGCGTTAGCGGCAAAGATCAAGTAGCAATTCCGGAAGTACGAAACGTAGGTACATATCCACTTGCTCATATTGCCTCGCAGGCTAACTCAAGGGTTAGGGGCAGGGAGTGATTTCATGCCAACCATCAGTGAACTAACTAAGCAGAATGCTGCTAAAAGGCTATATTTTGGCGATGAAAATCAATTAATAGGAAGCCTATTAGGGTATCACATGCATTCTATTTGTGCTACTTCGAATTACTGACGTAATATATGGGGATATCATACATCTATGGTGACAAATCAGGCAACGTGGATAAATAACCAAAGTTTAAGCGACTTTTTTTGGAAGAGGAATGACTCATTAGAGCGATTCTTTAGTAATTGTAAAACGACAATTGAAAGCATTGAATCCATAAGGTACTTAGGTATAACAATACTATACTAACTATACTACTACTATACTAACAATACTATAAGTTTATCGTGGGGAAAACATCCGGGAAATGTACGGCCAAGCCAATCTCCTGCTAAAATATACAACGGATAGATTTACTGAAGATGTTAGATGTATATATTTTTTTTAAACCTGCGTATTACGATAGATTTTACCAGATAAATGAGATTAGAGAGATTTATTGTCGTACCGAAAGATTTAAAATGCCATTTTTCCCGTGTACCACAATAGAAAATAATAGGTACAATAGCAAAGGATAGACAGGTGATATATTGTTACAGAGTCTGTAGTGGTAGCTCTTAGTTGCATGGTAGCTATTAGTTGCATGCCAGTTACATCAAGTAGATCTTGGTAGCTATTAGTTGTATGTAAATGGTGCATGTTTGGTGGTATTCACCCCCTGCCACACACTCGCGGTGGCTCTCACGGTATTACATAGATGTAGATGAGTCACTAGTAATTAGTTTATTGGTGAGCACCGGAATGACATTTCGTTTGAAGAAAGAAAAGCGGCGCAAACTATTACGTTACACTGTTCACATCCCAAGTCCAAAGTTTCTATTAAAAAACTAGCGTTTGCATAAAATGTGTAAAAACTTGGCATTCATTTCACAGACTTCATGTGAAATCTCACGAAAAGTTTCATCCAATCATGTAGCACACACGGCAAGTTTTCAAATAAATTCTGAAGGGTTGCAAGTTTTTTTTTTTCGTTTTTTGCCAGAGAGAGCTCACAAAATTTGACCCGATCCATTGAAATCGACCTGAATTATGCCAGAGTTTCAGTGGATTCAAGTCTTCCCCGCACCTCAGTAGGGCGTTACAGACCTCTGAGAAAGGTAGAAGGTACGAGCATGGAGGGATAAGGAGAAAGGATGGAGGGAAACCCAGCGCCGGCACCAGCCTGTCCTTAACGTAAGGTGTCAAGGGGACCACAGAGACACAATCGGTGGACGGAGTATTGAACTCGAAGTGCTCTCATTTAACGCACAAGTAGGAGCCGGTATGCCAATGAAAAATATCTGCCACTGCTGGGTTTCAAAGGAAGGGGAGGCCCAAATTCTTACTCAACCCGACCCTCCCCTCATTTGAGATTTGTCAACATATTAGGACACCATATCTGCTTAAAATTAACTTTATTCTTTATCCAAAAGTTTGTTAGAGATCTCGCCCAAGCTGTTAAGAAGAATTTGCTGAACTCATTTAGGGATCGCTCTCCAATACGTGCCGTACAGGCTTAAACGTGTAGGGAATGTTAATTCAACAATGCATGACATCCCAGCATGCATTTACAATGCCCTCTAATTTGTAGACGCTGCTTGCACCACCTTTGTCGCAAACATCAAAAAGTTATGGTAGCATAAATGCATGCATGGGAAAAAGCGGCAAAATCATTGGTTATAATTACTTGCCTCCCAATTACATTTGACGCCAAGCAGCACAAACGTTACGCCATTCAATCTACATAACCCGTACCTATCTCATTTTCAATGGTGTTTTATTTAGAACTTATCAAATATCCACATTGGTAGGTATCAAAGTTCTAAAATAGCATAAAAAATTATCCAGGAGTGAATTTCCCAAGAGTAAAACAACAAAAATAGTTAATAACTACCATAATTTGGCAATATCAGCTCTTCAAAATTTCTTTAAATTTCAATGATGCTTGAATTTTTCCACCTTCACTAGAGTCTCTCCATTGAGGATCCTTTCTTCTTTCGTTTTCTCTCATCCACACACTAGAATCTTTATATTCATTTAATTTTTTTCCTGATTTGGGATCCCTATCTTCATACTGAATATGCTATTTGGATATAATCCATAAGCTTGAGCGCGAATAAAACTCAGGGATCTTCAAAACTACTGCCCCAGGCAACGGTTCAACCTCTCATAAAAAAATCAGCCGACTCACCCCTTTTATCCCCCAACGATTTAAGGCATAGGGTAAGATTCGCTTATATTTTGTGGGAGTGTCATATACCCTACAATTCCCTTCCCACTTCCTCAATTCCCTTCCCACTTCCTCCAACCTTCCACCTCCTGCCATTCCTGTCATTATCAGACCGTAGGGTAAAACATAACTTAATCTCTTAATTAAAATCTAACACCAGGTTTTCACTGATGACGATAAAAACATTTAGCTAAAAAATTAACTTAATATGGTAGACTGGATCGTGAGCATAAAATTAGGGAAATTATTTAACGAGCCTAAAGATTAAAAATGACTTTGTTTCCTCGTACAATTAGGTATAAAAATAGCTGTAAACATATATATATATATAAATGTAACAATAATTAACCTAGGTAGTTTCATGTTGGCACAAGGACTTGAATTAAGGACTTCAAGTCAACCTAACTAACAAACCATTGGTGCATACTTGCTTTGCTCATTAATTGTTTTGAAATTTTTATGGTTCGACTAGAATCTACATCTGCATAATACCTTAAAGCCACCGCAAGAGTGTTTGGCAGGGGGTGAACCATCACCAGAAATCTATTATCAATCGGAGAAAATACATACTAATATGCAGGCATGCAAAAAAATATTACTCCATTTATACATTACTTACATGAAACCAAGAGGCACATTGCTACCACCCAGAAGAAAATTTCAAGTTTACAGTTACAAAACACGTGAAATATTAGCTATAAGAGATTCTTAATTGTTAGTTAATAAAAAATTATTGTAATGGTTTTCATTAGCTATTCGTTTCTATAAATAATTAAATAAAATTATGAACACACATTTCGTGGAGCATGAGTTAGTAGTGTTAAAATTTGCACACGTAAAAAAAACTACGACATTATAATTTCTATACCACAGTCATGGGGATAACAGATACTTATTCTGTTATCCCCATATACCTCCGCTGCAATCTACACTGTCCTTAAATGTGCGGGGGAAAATGAATTCTTGAACCTCTCCGTCTTGATATTTTTCTCTCTAATTTTAATTTTGTGATCCAACTCGCCGTAGTACGCTGGTGTTTTTAATATAGGTACTCTAAAAATCTTCAGAGAACCAATCCGTTTTAAATTTCTGAGGAAACCTGAATACAGCTACTAATGTTCTTTAAGAATAATGTTAAAGCATGTTAGGTTTTGACTCAATCCCTACCACACATCTTTATGGTGACTTTTAGGGTATTACGTAAATGTAGATCTGCTCCGAGCCGACCTGATAGCCCAAACGAACCCTTCCCCCTAGCGCCTCTCCCGCCCATCCTGGCGGGTTCTTCCCACGGCGAGGATCTGCTGCAGGGTGATCGATGAGCTGGTGGTAATGCGGTTGTCGGCCGCTTACCCCCGTGAAGGAGAGAAAGAGATGCCATGTCCTTCTCCTCTCCACCCGCTGGCTTCCTCCCTCTCCACTCTCGGCCCAGCGCGCATGCCCAAGTGTACCAATGAGAGAGAGGGCCCGTGCGGCATTGAGTCGGGGGAAACGATAAGGGGATGGCGTTGGATGGGGAGGGAGTCCACGGGAAAGGGAAGTGCAGGGGAGTTTGAGAAGAGACGGGAGCCTATGGGCTCTCCATGAAGGCGCGTCGGTGATCCCGAGTCGCATGGAGATGAGAAAAATAACCAAATCAAGGGTATTCCAGTGCGCCCATTTTTTTTTCAATAAAACGACCACCGCCTCCCTTTACCACCTCACCCCCTTCCACCCACCCGCACTCTCCTCTCTCTTTTAAGCCAAACACGATAGATTTCTCCAAGCCAGCAGGCCAATCGCGAGCTTGAGACGGGCATGAAAAGCGTCAGTTGGAATCGCCGTGGGAGCGAGAAAAACATGCCAGGGCTGCGTGCGTTTGAAATCATTTGCTGAGTTTACAACCTATGAATTCAGATGTTCAGGTAGCTCAATGACGTAGAGAACAGGAATGAGATGTGAGATGAAAGGTAGAAGCGGAATGAGGGACACATTTCTGACGTGACGCCCGATGAATTAGATGAAACGTTTGATCCAAGGCTAGATAGAAAAGAGAATGAACATTTCGTAGCGATGAAAATGGTGTAAACTGTAAGCAGCAAAAGAAGTAAATTTAATTATACTCATTTGATTTTTATCTTTTAGATATAATTTAAATTCTTTTGTTACTTGTCATTTAGGTAGTAATTTGTCGCAATCGCCCTACAATATAAGGAAAGCATCAAAAAAATAAAATCTTTTTCAATTAATGCACATGTAATGCCCATTTATGGCATAGTATAATATTATTGTTTCTGTATTCCCTATTACGCGTAGTTTTAAATTATTTGTTCACTTGCTTTTCATTTTGAGTACCTAGTCTAAAATAGTATACATTTCCATCAGACGACGGCAATATAAGGTTGACTTTTTTCAGTAAAATAACTGATGTTGTTGGTGATCCTGCATACAATCGGCTCTTAGCCTGGGGCGTACGCGACTCTGCCGATGGTAGAATTACAAACCAGAAAAATAATTCACATAGACCGGGACTCGAACTCAGAGCCGCCTAATATCCTGCCTGGTGCTCTACCGCCTGAGCTATGAAGGAGACATCTTTCGGTGCATGCCGAAGCATGAACCTCTTTTAGGGGATGCAATATCACCTAGCGTATTTAGCTTCATATATTTAACTTCAAATATTTAGCTAGTGTGGAGACGTAGAGAACCGTAACGACGCGAGAAACGACAAGTCTAACAAAAATGAGAGACTCGTTAAGGGCGCGACAAACGACAAATTAGACGATATTTTTTACGCAAATCCATCATACAAAGGGTGACTGATAGGGGGTGAATCATCCGTTAAAGAAACCCAGGGCCTCTGATCAGAGGTAAACATTGCATACATGCTCAAATGTCTAATAATGAAAATGAAAACTGGTTTCATGCGTAGTTATTATAACAAATATTATATGCGTAAATATTGTTATAACATTGGCACCAAACTCGTGTGTATAATGAACTGTTCATTAGACCTTTTATCTCTCTCTATTTCATCAGAATGGGGTCGTTTACCTTACTTTTTATTGCCGAATACTGTAAAATAAAAAGACCCGTATTTTACCGTTTTTAGATCCGTCAATTATTTCTCAAGTTATAAGCGGCGAAAAACTGATTTTCTTAACCCTTTCGGAAAAGTGGGAGTGGTGCAACCTATGACGTCATTTACTTCGTCCAATCACAACTGAGCCCACGAAGCTACTTCGCCTTATCGCAATGTGGGGGACACAGCTGACTCTGCTAATAGGAGCCATTGCGACAGGATCTGTGCGAGCAAACCTTCCGAGAACCCCCCTCCACTTCCTTCCCTTCTCCTAAAAGCAGTCAAGGACGGAAGGAAAATGACGTCAATGATATCAAAGCAGCCTCTTCGGTGGGTGTCACATTTTGCTTATTTTAATTTTTGATTTATGAGTGAATGGTTATGATTAGAATATTAATTTTTCCACTAAAATTCTTTTTTCGTTTCCATCTAACGATTTCGTGCACAAAATTGCGATTTCGGTTCCGAAAAAACGCCCCAATTTCTACGCCCAAAAAATTTGATGAGATAAAATTTTGTTTATGCCCGAAAAATCATGGCAAAATATGCGAGCGGATTGTCAGTAATAACGCACCCCGCCATAAGTTACGGTTATCTAGCTGCCTTAGTTATAATCCACAATTTCAAACTACCAACGATTGAGACGATAGTGGAATTCAATGGTTGGGAAATTCTTAGAAATACTGAGATAAGTAAATTACGCTATCACACGCAATTACCTACCTAAAGAGCTCACAAAGACTTTAATTTTTAAGACGCCTTGAATATTTGAACATCCCTCAGCATTACGTTAGAGTTTTTGTATATTATTGGAACAGTAAACAGAATTTACAATCAAACTTATAGCTGTCATCAGTTCATCCCTGAGGATTCTAAAGAACCCAGATCATCGATTGTGGTCATTTGTCAACCAGTTAGGATAGTTAACTCTAAAGGTAAAAACAGACGGATAAAACAGAGAGCGGCCTTCGAATAATCGTATTACCAAGAAAAAAAATTCATTTTGATGCACCAATGAGCTTGAAATAATCATATTGCCTATAGTGAAATGCAGTTGATGGTTCCCTTAATACAAGCAATCAAATGGCATTTCCCACTTGATAAAAAACAACCAAAAAGTAGATTAAAATAATAAAGGAATGAAAATTAAGTCATGTGAAAAAGTACTCCATTGTTTTAATTCGTATCATAAAATAACTGATTTCAAATTTAAATTAAGTTGTTAAAACTGCGTATTACTTATTCACATTGTCAATTATACCTCCAGAATATTTCTTTCGGAAGCAATCATGGAAATATTTATACGATTTTTTCCACGGAATCTATAGTTCAGTTAATTATAATTGTATAATTGATGCATCTCCGTACAATAGGTTTAATTAATATAAAACCACTGATCAGTGGTAACATGGAAATTGGGGTTGCGGTGTGGAACCAAGGAGAGGAAATAATCGTGCAATAAAAATGATTTCACTTCCAAATTAAGCCTAAGATACAATCATGCAAACTACAAAACAGAAAGCATAAATTGAAAATTCACTAATAACCAAACTTGGGGAATATTAATTAGAACGCGGCAAAGTGCCTACCAACACGAATAATCCCGATCCCGAAGTATTTTTACTAAGGAAATTCCGAGGGTAAACTTCTTAATAGTTTGCTTAATGGGTTGTTGGAGTGCCTGACGAGGTGATGATTTCCCAGAAGTTTTGTATCTTGAAAGTTTCCGTTGCCTCCGTGACTCTCGGCCTCTTAGCTTTCAATTTATCTCCTCTCTCAGCTCCGCTCCGCAGCATTTGGATTCCTTATCTCCGCCGCCACTAATTAAGCGTCAGCAGGAGTGATTTTTTTCTTTTGAACGACTGAGAGACCGATTTGCGTGATCAAATTATGGACGCAACCGTCAGAGCAAGACTCGGAACGCTTAATCCGGCACGCCACACACTCACAGCTCCCTATTACGAACTACGCATTATATCGAGTGAAACCATGACCGCAAGAGAATCATAATTTGAGAGGATAGACCAGCGCGTGGATAGGATCAGGACAATTTTCTCCACAGTCAATGTTTTGTCGAATTAGGTAAGAAGATGCAATGTAGGTATGCAAATTTTAATTAATTTTGAAAATGTTCATAAATTTACTAACCATACTCCCGTTACCTATAGTTTACAGCAAAGAAAATGCTTGCTGAAAAACCAATCCTATTTATTCGCAGTTCCCAATAAAATAAATTAACAACAGCAGCTCTTTGTAACTTTCCACAGTATTTATTGCACGTCAACCAGTTTCGGCGTTCTTACCTGATTTTTAACAGGCTACTCTAGGAAATTACAAAGTGCTGCTGTATTAATTTATTTAATGAATTTCCACGAAGCGAATTCAGCATGCATTTAAAACATGCATTACCACCAAACAGCGGAGTAAAAGATGTTAGATGCATAAATTGAATAGAATTAGGTGATGCTTAATGAAAAAGTATAGTGTAAGAAAATCTTAACTTTGTATTTTTCACACTTTTAATTGGACTTCAAGTCTTCAAGACCTACAGTCTACGTCTTCCACATCCAGGGTTAATTCCGTGCACTAGCATGGACAGCAGTATCTTCCTAGCCTGTATTCGTCAGTACCTAAGGATCTAAAGAAGCCAACAGGACTTTCGCCTGTATGTGATACACGACGTGGATTGACACGCGGGAAAGCCAGACCGACGGCGTTGAACTTAATTCACCCGCTCAAATCTTTGCTGCTGTGTCCTTTCGTTTCGATATATACAAATACGAAATATGATAATTTTTAAATGCATGCAGGTATTTTCCGTGCAAATTGTCATTGGCCTATTTAGAAATTTGTGAATTTCATCAATGACAATAACGTAATTTTCGTTATTGTAATCGCTCGTGACAATGACAATTTCCATTATTATTATGGAATTGTACCCATGGTCGAGAAATTATATGGTAAAAATAATGCTGTCATGCAATAATACTTGTTATGAAACAACACATCCTGAAAATAAAGCTCGACACGAAACTCCTACTGATCAATTTACGGCGTGTAGAAGAGAGACTAGGAATATTTTCAGTGTTATACGCACATCCTTTCAGGTGCAGTACACAGCATTCAGATTAATTAGGAGATTATTGTTCGACATTGGTTCGTGGAAGTTAACGTAAGAGAATAAGTGGTACTTTCCTGGTACACGAAGAATGTGAATTTTTTCGGGATATGCAGTGGGTCAGACGAGTGGCTGCTGCCCGGTGATATTTGGCGCCGTGCACTTAACATAAAAAATTTAAAAAGCATTCTGGATGAACACCTAAAAATATATATAACCAGGCTAGGTCGTTACACAAAAATTCTAAGGAAAAATAATATGCGTGCGGGAAGTCTCGATCCAGAACCGTTTTCCACTGAACTTACCATTGCACCTTTTGAAAACCAAGAATTATCCTTAGCAATCAGAGTTTGGATTTAGCAGTCTAATGTATTAGATCATACCCATTCCAATATCGAACAGCGAGACCGAACTATAATTTAATGCACATTCATATATTCCGAAGTTAAATTTGAATCATGTCCTGAGTTGAACAATTTTTAAGGCTGGTGAATAAATACTTCGCTCATAGATCCAAGAAAAATTCAACGTTTGTCTTCATTACAAGAATCGAAGAGCCGGCCCCGGAGGCGGTGGGGTTAATCCCTCACCCTTCAATGCCAGGGTTGCGGGTTCGAATCCCGCCTGAGGAGGATATCTCATTCTCCGGGCATGGATGTTTGTGACCAATGGTCACTGACCATTAACCTATTAATTGGAAGAGAGGACTGAGTCGTAAATTCGCAGGTTAAAATAAAGACAAATTACAAGAATCGTCAGTTATTTCATTGGTCAATCTTACCCATGCGTAAACCATATCTAATTTACATGATGCGGTGACACTATATTTTGTCAAAGACGTCCAACTTTATACGACATTACAAGAATCGTCAGTTTTTATCTACCTATCAGACAATACGGACTCTTAAAATATATGTGTTATTATTCACTCCTTAGGGTGTAAAAAGATGCCAGTCTTCCAATCTATGAAATGACATCGTTGTCACTAATGTCCTTGTAGCCTGCGGTATTGAAAAAATCACTGCAGTAAGATAGCTCCAACCAAGTACCTACTATGATGAGTACTTCCTCAGTGACTACTGTGGTCACAATATACATTGATAAAAACATGTATATCATCTTCCGAATACTGGATATTTGCAACGGGCAATAGCCAATCAATCGCTAAGGCACTAATTCAAGCTAACATTCTATTTATTATATTTAATTGGCCGATCTTATCCAAGCGTACACCTTTTCCTATGAGTATCGACACTTGCATTTTTAGCAACATTTTTTCAGCACGTACATTCACTAATCACGCACACATCTACTGTCAAAAGAAGACGCTGCTAGACGGAAAAATTAGGTAGTATTAAATGCACATTCGATATGCATTTTTTAAATAAAACAACTTCTTCCGCGATGATATAAGAGAAAGTTTAGGAAACTGTCTCTGACATGACTTGATGGCAACCCGTCTTACCCGGGTTTCATGCTGTTGTAAAGATGCTATCGTCACAGATATCATTATTTTTACAACGTTGGCTTCGGTGCAAAACAACATCATTTTCACTCTGCTTTTCCTTGGTGATGCTTGTAACGAAACCATTGTCGTTAAAAATAAAATATTCGTGGTATCAGTATTTTATATATGTACATTCCTATTTATGGGTAAGAGTTGGTTCCCTGGGCTTAAAAAAATCTTTAAATGTGTTTTTAATTATGTTAATCACCATTCCATTATACGCTCCCTGAGGCAAATTTTGGGCGTAATCTTCAGGTGTGAGCGAAATAAAGATGAAACCGAATTATGTTCTAATGACATTAGAAATATATAGATGATTCCCGGAAGTGTTTTCTACTGGTCATGGTAGCGTTTGATGGAGTTTCCCTACTCTTTTTCTCACTCATCCATTGCAATCATCCTTATGTTATTTCTTTCTTCAGATCGGAGTATTTCTTACCACCCTCATACCATCCTCAATATCTTTTCTCTTTCTTCCTCGTCCTCGCATACCCATCAATCTATCTTCGTTAGTGAACTGCAGTGTCCCATTGACCCTATGTACGATATCTGTTCCACCCACTTACTGGGACATCTCTTAATTTCTGACAGCAATCTTTTCTCCTTTCCAATCCAGTTAAAAACCTCTCCTTCCACACCACTTTCTCCATTTACCTCCACACTCTCGTCTCTAAAGCTTCTAATCTTTTCGCATCCTCCTTCCCTAAAGTTCATGTCTCAGATCCGTACAAAGCCACACTCAATATCAACGTCTTCACCAACCTTCTGAGTATACCTCTGGTTAATGGTATCATCATTCGTCCCCCTCCGTTAATACCTGCTTAGCCAGAACATTCACCATGACATCATTGCTACTACGCCTACTTTCGTTCAACACATTACCCAAGCAACAAAACTGTTTCACCTGTTCTATCCGATGCCTTATCACCTTAACACCGAGTTTTATCGTATTTTTCCTCGAGAATCTCGTAATTTCAGTTCTCATGCGATATATTTTCACCCCAAATCCATCAAATTGGATTTATAGTGTCTGACAACGATTTAAATTCTCCGTCTTCTCTTTAAGGTCAATAGATTTATTAACTTTATTAAATGTACCTTGCATACCTAAATCAATGAATACAGTAGCGTATTTTAACATATGCTTTACAAATTACCCTTTTTCGAAATTTATATTCATTTATATGCCAGGCGCATGTTTAGGTAATATGTTTTCTTATTACGTATTGACACTACTGCTGACGCATGCTTCGTGATGATCCACTCCCTGCTACTAACCCCAGTACGATACTAAGTAGATGTAGACGAAATCGTTTGAGTATAAAATCTAAGAAAACAGTGGTACGGTAATTGTACAAGACGGTAATTGTACAAGATTGTAGATGACGCGAAAAAGATTATCGTTATAATGCGACAAGAAATAATAATTATCTCAATTAACTTTAATGATTAAAATCGATGGTCGGCAAGTTTACTTGGTGGAATTTAGACATAGTAAAAATAATACTTGGCCAGTTCCACAATTTATTTTTACTCCTGATGATGACCTGTAAAGGTTGAAACCGGTAGTCATTCCAAATAAATTGTGGAATTAACCAAGTACTTTTATTTTTACTAACTTTGATGATACAGTGACACCATATTTTGCAAAAGATGTCCAAATTTCTACGACACCGAGGTCAGTACCGTTTCACAAACGACGGTTAGTTCGCCGAGTGCCTGACAATGGGAGGTAAAAAAAAATGGAAGGGAGTGTGGCGATACTTTCTCAGCTTCGGAAAGCGTTGAACTTGCTAGGGGGTCCCGTTCTGCTCTCTCGAGTACTTTTAACCCATCCCCGATCCCATTGTCCCCTCCCTAACCGTTCTCGAGAAGGAAAGAAATGATAATGAGGCAAAAATAACCCGGGGTAAGACGAGCGCGTTTCGATGCGGGAGGTGGAGGCCCTTTCGCGAATAAAACGGTCGCGGGGCGCAGAATATATATATGGGGCGCACGTTTAACCGCCCCGCGCTCGGCGGGAGTAGATGCTTAATCCGCTCCATTGACGATTGGGCCTTCCGAGGAGGCCTGCAGTGCAGCACTTGACTTCAGAAGGGTCCTCCTCCAGGAATGGCCCCAGCGGGGGAGTAGGGCCGCGGCGACAGCAAGGAACAGCACCTGGCGGGCGCAGATGGGATGCGTGGAGCGGCTCCATGCCTTACGCCACCCTTTCCCCCCTCCCACATTTTCAATCTTCCGCATCCCCCCCTCCAACCCCCCCGCAGCAGAGCACACACAGATTCAGTCTCTCTAAGCCCCCCTCCCCCTTATGTACCTCCTCATCGAACTCACACCGCCCCTCCAAACGTGCAAGGAGTGGCCTCTCCAGCAGCCTCTTCCGGGATCCTTATGCGCTCAGCCTCATTGACGGCCCACGAGTACGCGTAATGGAGTTTGGCAGAATTCAGGATCCGGGGAACGGTCGTGGTAGGGGTGAGGTGGTGGTGGAAAGGGAGGGATAAAAAAGGACGTGGCGCATTCAAGATTTTTCGGGCGGATTCATATTTTTTATTATTTTTCAGGGGACTATGGGAAGGGGAGATTTGAGGCGTGCACAGGGTCATCACTCGGGGCGCTGTGAAGATTTGTGACGGAGGTGAACCCGGATCGGCCGAAGGTTGGGGGATTTACATGCTTCAAGCGGCAGGGATTGAAATTTTTTATACCGAACTGCACTTTTTTCACCTAAATGTTCTCATGTTTTTTTTAATTCGACGGTGAGCAAGAGATGGAGACTGGATAGGGTTTTCCTTGGGCGCTCTCAACGATGATTCGAGAGATGGAAGCTTGGAGTTCATCCAAGAATTTCTGATCGTGTTTATTTCTTTTTGATGCACCCTTTTCCATCCGGGGGAATATTTCATGACGTTGCACAGAGGTTTTCACTTTTTTTAGGGATGGGAAAGGCAGTGGGGGTTGAATTGGATGGGCCCGCTGTCGTAGTTGGGGAAGGGGTAGGAAATTCGTCTCGGTTGACTGCGGGAGTGATAGAGGTGGAGTGCTGGAGGATCGCGTGTTTAGTCCGGGGGATTTATTTGATTTCCCCCTGAAAAGGAGGTCTGCTTGCCTCACGAGTGCTCTAGTGGGTTCTGTAAGTCGAGAGGTGAATTGAAATGATAACTTCGCGGGCTGGATTCCATTCCTTCTCAGTACCTTCCACCGCCTCCCGTTTAGCACTTCCTTTCCTTGAAACTCCTTCAGCCACTAGCATCATGCCTTGCATTTATGACTTATAATTGATCCTCTTTTGGCTGTTAAATCACCTTTTTGGAACTACTTACATCTCCCACAACGACCGATGCAAAGTCACGCGTCTGCCAGCGAAGTCACGCGTAAAGTAAACAAATAATTTAAAACCACGTAGTATATGTAATGTAGAAACAAGATATTCATACAATTTAACACTATTTTCTACTCTAAACATATTTCATGAAATCCATTAAGGATAGTTTTGCTTCTATAAGATTTAGAATTACCTATCATATAAAATTGCTGCACAACACATCCAAAAGATTCTAAATTGCATCTCAATTAGGCAAATCAAATTAACAAACTAAAATTCTCTTCTATTTGTTTTTATAGTCATATTTTCCGCAAGAAAATAATATTTACCTTTCGTTTTATTTCTGTTTCTCCGTGCATAAGGAAACTGCATTGCACCGTACCTCCTGTTAAAAATTTTTTCCTTCCTCAATCCTGCCTCTTTCTCTTGCCTTATGTATTCCCAAGTTACGCTATTATATTCTTGTAATAGATGGCGTTTCAATCTTATACTATTCAAATTATCTAAAAAAAATTCCACTCCACTAATATTTTCACATCCAAGTTCCTAAACAAAACGCAAGCCAAATCCTCAATTCTTGTCTCCGCTGCTGAGTTTGGATTATCAATTTCCTCCTCAATCAAGAAGAGGATTTATGATTATGAATGTGTTCTTCCTATAAACAAATCACTACTGCGAAAAAATGCACTATTCAATAGCTAGTTTTCATTACAGAAAATGCATCCACTTCGACCGGGATTTGAACCCACCGGGTTCAAGACCCCACAATTCACAAGAGATTTACATGTTTTTTCTCTGTGAAAATCTAGCTCTTGTAACTATCAGCAGGTGGTTCCGTGAAGGTATTTCGTAATCCTTGAATCCACAACTCAGTCAAAATGCCTCATCAAATAGTCACTATCCCTAATCTAATTTAGTATCTCCTACTAGCACTTGAGACTAGAGGAACACAACCTCGTGAAGTCGATAGATCTGGGAAAAAATGTATCCATGAATTACTTTGCGTTCAGCTAAAACTTTCACGATTGTTTTTTCATGATTCAGAGGCGTGAATAAATATTCTGTACCTGACGTCGAGGGCCAGAAGGTCAACCTGGAAGGATTTAGTGCATCACAAATTGTACTCCCTAAGCATCAATTTTTGTAATTAAGCAATACTTTTAGCTTCCTCGTGGAAAGATTTGTTTACATTAATTATAAATACAACAGAATTTCAACAGAATATATATAACAGAACATTCGGTAATATCAGTATCATAGCAGCTCAGAATCAGTTCTACTGGTCTTCAAATTTATATTCTTACAGATAAAAATTGACATTTTCAGGTATCTAAAAATATCCGATTTCATCTGTCAGCATTCAAACTACCCCGTGGCAACGATCAAACTGGCGAAAAAATTGCCTTACTTCGAGTGGATGAACTATGATAAAAAAAGATAAATAATATTTAAAAAAAGGCTAGCTGGCTCATCACTTATATATGTACAGGTATAAAACTATAAAGCTGAATTTGAAATCACGCGGCATACTTTCTCGACATCTAGTTTAAAAAGGACGGCTAAAAAAATGCGTTCACGGAAAAATCAATCTTCTGCAAATTTTACGCTTGATAAGTTTTATTACCGTTCATGATTGTATTATCTAACTAAGGATTTCGGTAGTAACCATAATCTTCGCACGTAAAGATACCGGTAAAGGGAAGGATACACATGGCTGCAAGATTTCAAATGATCATCAAAGAAAAAATCTCTGGCGGAGATTACTAACTAGTGTATCTCTCAAACATGAAAATATAAGTGATTTACGCACAGGTAAACAGATATTAGAATCAAGAGCGATGACTTATTTCAATCCACACATACCGGGTTCTGCTCTACCTACAGCTTTTATAATAATTTTATCCCTCCTCTCATCATCATAAAGTTCACCATTTTCCCACCATTCCTTTAAATCCAGACTCCCTATTAACCCTCCCATAGGGGAGAGTATCTCAATGCTAGCATAGAACCACCGGAAAAAGTTTCGCGGCGGAAGCAGTGGCAGCACACGCGAGTTCTTAAAATGCCATCAACTCGTGAAGAAGGGTTGGGAGAGGGGTGTGAGTAGACGTTGGGGTCGGTAGAGATGAAGGGGGTGTGGGCTGAGGAGAGGTTCTCTCATTTTAGAGCCCTCTCGGCCACCCACTCTCCCTCATCCTCCAGACTCTCCTATCCCCCCTCCCCCCATTCCCCTTCCGCCCTCGGACCCCGCCTCCTCCCCACATTAACCTTCTCCTACTCCAAGCTCAATCGCACTCACAATTTAAAAATAAAAAAATGGAGAGCGAAGTGGGAGAGAGGAGGAAAACGATCCTCGTTTGGGATTAGTGGGTGAAGTGATTGCATCTTGACCTTAAATAAAAAAGCACACACACACACACGCGCACACAAACGAAATGCGAAGGATCCTATCCTCTTTCCTCTCCTCCCTTCCTTCTTCCAACCTCTCTCGTTCTACCTTGAAGCATCAGACACGCGGAGGGGGGCGGAGGTTGGGGAGGGCATGTTCGGAGCGTACCGTGTTACAGGTTGATGCAAAAGCGTGTACATTTAGGTCTCTCTCCCCAACTCCCTCTCTCTCTCTAACTCTCTTGCGTCAAAAGCAAATAAACGGCACCGTTCCCTCCCTCCACCACTTTTCCCTTTTACCCCTCCTCCTTTCTTACTCTACCCTCTAGTTTCACGAGTGTTTTGTCAACGCAAGCGTTCTTGTAGTCTCATTGGAGGGCATGTCTCGGTGCGTTCATTAGCGGTAATTAGTGTTTTGAAATGCCCAATGTTTTGTAGCAATAGCAACCTTAATATACTTTGAAATCTTAACGAGATATAGCCTATTACTGAGGCTATGCTAATGATTATTTCGTTCGCATTTTATTTATGATGAATACATGCAATAGGACTAAGCTTTCGTTGGGTATGAATGTTAATAAGTAAGTCGCAAACACTAAAGTAAACGAATAGTCCCCGGCCAAAGGGATAGAGTGCCAAATCCTTCATACTGAATGGCGTATATTAAAAGAGGAAAGTCGGTACGGATTTCTGACTCCTGGTAAGAGACTTCAAATATGTGGAGTACTATTTCATTAGTAAATATAATGTTAATATATGGCCATTGCATTAAATGTAAGTTTACAACGCAAGGGAAAGTGCATATGTTTGTATTAATATGCGTAAAAAGACACTCCACTTTTTTTAAGCCTTCTAATTACAAGAAACTACTGTTAAATTACGAAAAATTACTGGATCTGGAATTAGGGCCTTTGACAACCACTATTTCTACAAGTCACTAAACTTTTCCATCGAGGGAGCATGCATTACCCAACGGCTATTATCATTATAAAAATACGTCCTAGACAATTTGTTTGATGTTCAAAATACAACAAGTTATCATAATAAAGAAACATCAACATTGAAAATGACTTTTACCTCATCATTATCGCACATATATTTTTCATAGTAAATATGCATACCTAGTTTATGCTGGTTTTGACGGAAAAAATCATGTGATTTTGAATCAATAATTTTTTTAGAAAGGATACGATGACATGCTGCTTCAAAATGATTTAAAACTTCCTCCAGAAAAATATAACAACTCTATTCAAAACAATACTTTACTGGTAACGAAAAATTTAATTTCAAATATATATTATTTTCAAGGTTCTTCCACTGAGAAGGTTTTTTTTAGTTAAATAGCAAATATCTACGCAAATGTGCATTGGTAAGCAATGTCAGCAGCAGCTAATGGTTAAAAATATTTTCCTGCAAAAACTCAAGTTAGAAGCACATCTAACCATAAATGGTAATTGAGGCTAATAGCTGAGCACATGCAATCAAGGTTTCTAAACGTGACACTTTAGCAACGCAAAAATGAAAATTAAATTGAAAAGCACGTCCGTATCCCTAATCAAGTAATAACAAGAATTGATAGGTGAAGGCATAGCTTTCTTAGGTGAAGAGTTCGAACATTCTTGATCACGGGCCGGTTGCGTTAGCCAAGTAGGTCAGGTTACATCAGGCTTACTGGTAGCCAGGTATAGCGCCAGCCAGAAAATCCAAAGAGTCACGGGCTCGAATACCATGCCTCGGACATGGCTGTTGCGTTTATTTCAGGTTCAGATTTTAATTATTTTAGATTAGTGGTTGCGAGAGCAACTACTACTTACGATAACATTACTAGAAGAACCTCATAACCTTATACTACTACTATTATAATCAAGTTGGTTTCGCCGGTAAATTCAGTCTCTACCAATGAATTCCAAGTCAAGAGTTATGCATGCACCTTTGGAATGTATGCACCTGGGTCGATGAATGCACCTTTGGAAATTGCAACAAATTTGAGAGTCGTTTTTACAACCATCAAGTAATATTCGAGCGTTCATTATTTTTATTGTTCATTCACCCCTAAGCGATCCATTTTATAAGACTCATAGAGAAACATTTGTTCTTCACACTTAAATAGAATTGCTCATGGGAGTCTGTATCCCCAGAGTATCCTGCAAACCACCGCCATGGTGTGGTGAAACTTCATGCCAGTATATAATTACTCATGTATACAATCACGATATACAAGTACTTGTGGGAAGCAAAAGGTAGATGTGGTGTGAGAGCTTCTATCAGGGAAGCTGAGTAACCAGCGATGGGCGAAGGAAGAAGGAAATGGTAAAATATCACAGATGAAGAGAGCATTTAACGAAAGAAGGGTTTACTTACAGCTGGAAATACAAGCTTGGAGGTAAGGAAACAGTGAAGCGTGGACGATAGCAAGAGTAGAGAAGTCAATGATGGAAGCATTCGAAATACGCTACCTCGGAATAATGGCGAAGATGAAATGGATCGACCGAGTACTAACGTAGATTTTCTTGGTTTAGTGAAGGAATGAAGAAATATGGCAACTTAAAAAGAAGACTGGGAATCAGAATCGGCCATATCTTGAGAAACGATTGCCTGATGAAGACAATCGTTGAGGAACATGTGATTCGGAAGAATGGAAAAGGAAGGCCTCGCATGAGATACATGAACAAGTAGTGAAGGATGTGAAAGAGAAGAACTATGTGAATATGAAGAGGTTAGCCGACAGGAGAATCGAGTGGAGAGCTGCGTTAAACCAATCTAAGGATTGTGGACCCATTATTATGGTAATCTATATGAGCAGATGTAGATATATTATGAGCATGAGTACTCTATACATTTAGGCATATTTTTCGGTTGTACACAGCTATGTGAATTCATATAGCAATAGGATTGCTTCACATATAATAAAATTTCTAATTTAAGGTCATCGTTCCTCCAATGCAAGACAGACTGCACGAATCCTAAACGCATAAACGAGGCTATATTCCACACAAATATTACGTTGGAAGGAGCTACCTATCATTGCGGTAACTGTGCTGTGTCATGCGCTCATTCAATGCAGTATTTCACGTACCGGATGGTTTTTCTGGCTATTTTGGCGTCCGATGCTTCGACGCTCGAATTCAAACATCATACATCCCTCGGGGTACCTATATTGACGGAAGGGAACGTGCGGGAACTATGGGTTTATATGGGGAGAAGGCGCAGAGAATTGGGGAGGAGGGGAGAAAAGGGGCGGTCAACCCTCCCGCCACACACCGACTCAAAAACCCAGCGTCGCCTGTCAGCACCAACGCTCTAGCCACCATGGCCAAACCCCCGGACCACTTCAGAACCCTCCCTCCCCCTCCCCACTGACCCCCTCCCCCTACTTTTACAACCTCCTGCGTCACCGTTCGGCCACTTGAGAAAATGGTTTTTCTGTCCCTTCCCTCGGGGTCTGCGTATGCAAGGATGGGTGCCATATTGGGGGAGGAGGGGTCGGGATGTATGTAGAAAAGGGTGGAACTGTGTCCCACCCCGGGGATCCTTCCCTATACCAACCCTCCCTCCCCCTTTCCCGCCACCGTTAACCCCTCAATTCTCTCCGCATCCTTCAAATTTCTTCCTCGCCCCCACCTCTAACACCTCACTCTCCCGATACGGAGTTCCGTCTGGGACCCCCAACCCCGGAACCACGCCCTGATCCACACTCTGTCCCCCTCAGTCAACGGACACCACCAAACACCACGATTCATGATGCCCCTGGCCCATATGGCTCGGACTTTACTCTCAGATCTCGTAGGTATATCCTGGCAACGACGTCACCGGACTCAAAACACTTTGATGATGATTATAACGTTTTTGTCCGTGATGAGATAATGATTCGAATGTATTGATTTCCATGAACGAATTTGAAGTTATCTCTAACTTCACAAAGATCCATGGAGTGGGTGTTGAAAATCCTACCGAGGGCTTCCGAACTCGCCACCTCAAGACAAGCAGACAAGGGACAAGGAACCCCATCATCATATTGCCCGATGATTTCAGGTAATAGAGTTAGATAAATGTGCCAATATATTCGTGAACACGATCAGTAATTGGATTCTCATCAATTTCTTGCTAGGGATCAAGTAGTGCGTGCACGGCGTAGTATTGTTTGTATGCATGCATGGCATAAAGTGTGATCTTATTCTCTCTGATTTATAACGCATGTCTGGTGATGTTTCAAGCAGAGACACACGCCCTTGCGGTGGCTTGCAGGATATTATATTTGTGTAGGATCAAGTCTAATTGTTCCTTTAAAAAATACAACATCCACTCGTACTACGTGGAGTATAAAAATTAAGGAAAAAAGCCTCAATTGCTATTAAAATTTTCAAATTTCCCAATATCTATACTACTTTTCAAACCAGCACTAAGGTGTTTGGCAAGTAATTTCCTACTAAATACAGGGCATTCATTTCCGTCACATAATTATACTGTAATTATATCCCCTGTTATATTTCCTAATTAATATGAATCACTCTGAAAAACAAATCATATTCACACTCGATGCAGCTTCTAATTTTGCTCCACCATTCCTCTCATACGAGACAAGACTTCATAAACTACCAAATACAGCTGTATTGACTTTTTACCTTAGTAAAAACATCACGATACTTATAGTAGGGTTCTCAGGACTAGCGCAATATCAGGATTAATAATATTAATTTCAGATAATTAAAGGCAAAAACAAGGGTAACTGGGGATATAATAGGTAGCTATGAATATGAAGAGAATATTGGAACTTGTTGCTCATGATGACGCACTTTGCATTTAATAATTTGAATTGCACACAGTTCCCATAAATTACACATTTACTTCCAACATTTTCTGGCACTATGCACCTGACCAATACATATCCCCACTTTGACCACGCCGCTAGCATATCTATACCTATATCTACTGACAACCCTGCAAGTCACCTCGAGAGGTGTCTCAAAGCGTGAGTTATCACCAAACATGTACTAGGTTCATGTATTTTAGTTTACTTATACTACGTACCTAAGCAGAGATTTCTATGAATATTGTGCTGGACATTACCAGATCTACTTTGCATCCAATACGCAAAAAAAAAACATTTAAGAATTATTACAAGCATAGAATACATATATTAATATTTCATGCTGGCATGCTTAAATCCAAGGGAGAAGAAGCCAAAACCAACGTACCAATGAGAACAAGCCAAATCAAGGAAAACAGAAACTGGAAGAGGTGAAAGAGTTCTGTTACCTGGGAACTAGAGTAACCAACGATGGACGAAGCAAGAAATAAATAGTGAGTAGAATAGCCCAGGCAAAGAGGGCAGTCTATCAAAAGAAGAATGTACTTACAGATGGAAATACAAGCTTAGAAGTAAGGAAGCAATTCATCAGAACGTATATCTGGAGCATGTTTCTTTAGGGCAGTGAGGCATGGACGATGGCAGCAGCGGAGAAGGAAAGGGTGGAAGCATCCGAAATATGGTGCTACCGAAGAATGATGAAGATAAAATGGATCGACCGTGTGACAAATGACGAAGTCCTAATAAGAATGGGAGAAAAGACAAGTCTGCTGAAAACTATAAAAAGAAGACGGGACAACTTAATCGGCCACATCTTAAGACACGATGGACTGATGAAGACAATCGTCGAAGGAAAAGTAAACGGGAAGAATGGAAAAGGCAGGCCTCGTATGAGTTATACAGAACAGGTCGTAAAGGACGTGAAATAGAGGAACTACGTTAATATGAAGAGGTTGGCCGAAAGAAGAATCGAGAGGAGGGCTGCGTTAAACCAATCCTAGGATTGTTGACCCATGATGATGATGCTTAAATCCTAAACAAAAAATTCCAACATCTTAATTCCTTCTATGGTTTTTCCTTTAATGTGTATTGATTTAATAGCATGCAATTCCATTTCAATTAAGGCAAATTTATTTTATGAAGGCATCATGGTGTGAGAAGTCTTGAAACTGTGATGGTCACGATGTTTTTGCAGAAAGAACGAACATTTGAAATTACCTTGGTGTCGAAGGTAACTCGTCTGCCGGCACTTCTGTAAAATCCTCAGTCTAGCTTGCTGTCTTCGTGTTTGAAGGTAGGCTATTAGGCAGGTTAGGTTATAGCACTTGAGCTCGTACAAAGCAAACAGGCGAGGATTTTGAAAGGTTGTTATGACAAGTGTCAAAGCAGAAGTTTATTAGAACTCGAATGGGAATCATTATCAGAGCATAGGGTGAAATTTAGACAATCGTTTAAATTTGATGCTGACAGCGTTATAAATACATTGAGAACACCCACGAATTACTCTACATTTGACGGCGAAATTAATATTAAGAAGATTTTCCGTAAAACTGTTTTAAAAATGTATTTCTTCCTGAGAAAAATTGTAGATGATAATAGGAAATATAATGAGCGATTACGTAGGTGAAATATAAATAGCGTAGTTTGAAGTGCGTCATCACAGTTCTACTAACCCATAATATCTGCATTTTTACAGCGTTAATGGAATGGAAATTATTGCATGACAGCAAATGCCTAACCAAATATTAAGCAAGAGATTACATAGTAGATTCTAATGAATTGGTCGCACGTGAATATACATGACTAAATAGTTTTCATCGCTGAGTTTTATTTCAGATGAAATAAGGAAAACTTTGCTATTCCACAATAATGTTTATTACTCGCCACCGTTTTCGATAAATAGCAATTTTGCCTCTCTGCATCGAAACAGTCACAATAAATAAATATTATTGCGGAAGAGCAAAGTTTTCCTAATTTCATCCATAGTAAAGGAGTTCCACCAAACCACTGAATACAAGTTTTGGTATGTTTCTTATTGCTTGGAGGTGGATGATGATGATGTATCGCATGACTGTTGATGATTAATCTCCTGCCACGCACCTTAGCCTCGCAAGGTAACCTGTACATATAGTTATCTTGACAACAGCAACAGAAACAGCGAAGATGGAAGACGTAGACTGAAAAAATTAAGACTTGCTTGAAGGTAAACTCCAGACTCACGGCAAACTGACAAACAATTCACCCTTGCAGTTCGATGGTCTCGCATCGGAACTGGCGAAAAGTGGCAGCAGATGAAAGAAAATGGGATATCACCACAGTCACACTCACACCCAAGCTACCCACGCCCTTTTGTGAAGCCCAGCCTCTCGTATCGAAAGGAAAGAAATGAAAGGAACGCAGGGACGAATCCTCGGAAGAGGGAGACAGAGATGAGGAGGGGGGCAGTCACACACAATGCTACCCCTGGCTTCTCCCTTAACAAAAGGACAATGCACCGGGCATTATAGGCCACCAAGAAACTTTAACAACACGAGTGACAAATTGCAGGTTCGAGAGGGAGGAAAAGGAGGGATGGGGTTGGAAGGATATAAGATGCACACACACACATACGTTACATGGCCGAGAAAGGAGAGGACGAGAGACGAGAACGGTGAGCTGGCTCCTTGCGGAAGACGAGAGATGGCAGAACTTAAGTGCAAGAGGAATGTACCCACATAGTGCCCTCCATTGACTCCAGACCAAGTAAGTACCCATTATCGTCCCGCATATAAGTTTAGCGCTAGTAACTTCATCAACGTTTGAATCATAATTTTAAGCATAGCTATTTATTCTTATTGTACTTATTTTATCTATTTTGTTTATTTATATTTTTTAATTTTATTTATTTTGTTTACCTATTTATCTATTCATCTACTAAACATACTTATAGGTTCATCATGCTTAGCTTGTCGTCGGCACATAAATAAATATAAAATTACTAAAATACAAAACCATTACATGTAAAACTGTTTGGTGGATAAAGATTTATCCCTAGAAAAGCCATATTTCACAAAGAAAAATTACATTCACGTTAATTAGATCGATGCCGGAAAGCGATACCCTGATTCCCTGCATTTCGAGTTTAATACTCCATCTTTTAAATTATAATTTAATACTTCAACTACTTGGCTATTTTGAAAAGGGTACGTTTGAACTCAAAACTATAGCTACATAAAAACCTGCAAGTGTGTGGCAAAGGAGGAACCATCACCAGGCACATAATTTTAATCAGAGAGGATTAGATTACACTTACTACTATGAGGAAATGTAAAAATACATAACGTACATACAACTGAGAGACACAATGTTACCACCTCGAAGAAAATAGTGGACATGCAGTTACGAGACACGTGAATAGGGTAAAAATGGCACTAAATTGTTACTCTATACAAAGTAATCCAATATCTATGGATTATTCAGTCATTTCTTCAAATGAATTGAACTATTAACTGAAGAGCGGTTTCCCATCACGCTTCCTAAATTTCTTTTGACTCATAATCTCACACCTCTAATTCCGATGGAAAACGATTTTATTCACTGGACGGATTTAAAACGCATTTAATGGTATTTACATTTTCTCCGCGAGTAAAATAGTAAGCTCTCAAAAGCATTAAACTTGAAGCCCGCTCTATCCTAAAAATCCGTGGCGTTTCATTTTAACGTTTAAGAAAAACTACATAAGAGTACAAAAATAAAAATTGTAGACAGAACTACAGATAATTTCTCCGACAACAGTGTTAAGCCCGGAGGCCAATCTAGCAGGCACGAATACAGCTTACAAAATGAGAACTTAATCTGAATCTAATAGGTACACTTTAGGTTAGAGAAGTTTTCATTTGTTGTTTTTACCAGTGGTTTACAATGAAGATCTGGTGAATAGATAAGTACACAGCGCGACTTATCTAGAAACATCAGCTGCATATGTGTTCAGGACCTCCGGTCAGTAGGTAACACAACGCCCTATCCACCTAACTGCCACGCAACATGATAATCATCATACTGTCATAAAAATGATGATATTTTAATCAGAAAATTTTGCCGATGAAATCAATACAAAGAGATTATTTTTAATATGTATACTAAAGAGAAAAGGAGGTTGCTATATATCAAAATTATCAGAAAAATTAGTTGGGAACTACTATCGGACTGTAGGTGGAAACACAATAAATTTTAGGCATAAATGTAAGATGAACACTTACTACGAAGAAGATAAAAATACGCAACAAATTTCCAGCGCATTATAGTAGGTTAGATAATAATTAGATAAATGAATCACTATCAAGAATAAACTTCGAAACTTGCGCAATCTTTATTCCTCAGATGTACAACTAGTTTCGCCTAACCGGTATCTTCATATGGTGCCAATAAGGCGAAACTAGTTTACGTTTGAGGCTTAACTTTTTGGAACCACGATATTGGAAAATAAAAGTCGCAATGTTCATTCCACACACACACACTTTATTAACTTCTACCATGGTTTCGACAATATACATGTCAGTATCAAGGTAATTGATAATGACATGTAAATTGTCGAAGCCATGGTCGAAGTCAATAAAGTGTGTGTGCGTTTGGAATGTACATAGTGATGTTTCTTTTCCATGCCGAAGCCAGTTGTAGAATCTCTCTGTATAATAAAGATTGCGGAAGTTTCAGTCTATTCTTGATAGTGACAATGCTGTCCTTCCACAAAGTCACGCGTGATTCCATCAATTAGAGAAATGAATATTAAGATCATGATGTTATTTTTTACAAAAAGAGACTAAGTATCAAGTTTGAAGGAAACTGTCAGGGCGATGATTAGGATAGATGTTTGCATGTCTGCATGACACTACACCTAAACCATTTCATTTTTTATGTCCATGCCAATTTCCAATATTTAAATATGTGCGATGTCCGTCCCAAAAAGTAATGGTCTTTCCTCAGTAGTTATATTACATGTAAAGGTAGGTATCTCATTTCTTAGAACTTCATTTATTTGAGAATTTTTGATGAACAATAGAAGAATAGAAAAATAGAACCCTCAATGTAGTTATTGAAAAAGTTAAAATTACTTCACATTTATGCATGACTGGTGGTTCACCCATGCCATCACCCTTGTAGTGGTTCGCAGAGATATTTTTTATGCAGATTTCTAGGAAGCTAACCACCGCACAGGCCTATTTCATTGTATTATGTACCACCAACTGCCAAAAACAACTTGCCATTAAATTAGGTACGACCCTTTTTCCCTTCTTTCCTCCTAATCCGTTTTTCACAACTGGCAACCTAGACACCCCTGCCACACACCCTTACGTCAGAAGTCTGGGCATCTCATACCACACATGTTAGCGGCGGGGTACTCCGTGGACCCTGATTCATCCGTTTCGTTGCAAAAATCTTTTTGAAAAAAAGGGAACAAGGGGTGGTGAATTTTTCAATGAGCCTCCATTAAATACATCTGGCATGTCCGGAATTTTTTCACACAATGTAAATTCCGCATTCCGGGGTTGGAACATCTACGGGACTCGGGAGAAATGAGAGGGGAGCGCGGGCTTAGGTTGAGGAGTTTTGAAGGATGGGGAAAGCACAAAGAGGGACGGGAATCAGGTGAGGGGAGAAAGAGAATCCAGGAGTAGGAAAGGGAAACTGGAACTGCGAGGTGTGTGGAGGGCAAGGACGTTGGAGCGGGGGGTTTGAAGAGGAGGGGATATTTTTTGAGAGACGTTGGACGCCTCAAGAATAGTGGAGGATTGTTAAGGGCGCTCTCCAGCTGGATATTGAGTGGAAAGAGAGTGGATTGAGTGAAAGAGGGGGTAAGGAGCAGGGATGGAGAGAGTGAGTGGGTGGAGGGAGAGAGAAATGCCGGGAGGACGGCCGGGAACGGGGTGAGGGAAGGATCTGAGCGGAAAGGACCGGAGGGGGTGAGAAGACTGCTTTGAGGACTGAGGAATTCCCCATTCGTTATCGATTCTCATATCGATATCTTTTCGCATATTGATGCGAAATCAATGCCTTCGCACATATCGATAGTTCCAACTCAAGTTTCCAATTACGCCTGTGTTCCTACCGTATCCAGAATTACATAGACCCCGAAGCAATCTCCTTAAAAAAAATGAATGTAAAAATATTTTAGGATCTCGAAAAAAACGTTTTTGAATCAGAGTAATTTGAATGCATTTTAGGCTTTAGCGAGTACATACATGAACGAAAAAAAACAATGAAGATGAAGAATAATGACAATAGCAAATTTCAGGTGAAACGAGCGTTGAGAGAGAAATATTCAAAATTCCAAATTCACACCTTAAACAGCAATTTTTTTTTAATTCTAAGCGTTTTCCAGCAAAAATAAGACATGCATAAGATGCTTGAAGATGAAGCTGAAGTAAGTAGGATTCATCTAGAACTCTAAAAACACCAGCAATATTCAAGAAATCAGGTCGCAGAATAAATTATTTTTAACGTAAATGTTGCGTTTATTCTGGGTAATCTGGTTTTCTGATTATTTCTAACGCACAATGAAGCATAGTTTAAGCCGTCAGAGAGGCATTCACATAATGCCCACATTAAAGCAGTGGCATGCCAGGGTTGACTATCAAATCCATTTAGCAGATATATTACGTCACTAAGCTACCATAATGTCCAAGAAAGAAATAATATTGACGTACGTGACTCAGGAATATTTTCAGTAAAGAAGAATTATGTGCACTGCATGTTACTAACTAGCGACTTAAAATTTCGGATGGTCGCAAGGAATAGGGATTAAAATTTAACCTGAAAAAAT
Organism: Platycnemis pennipes; assembly: GCA_933228895.1. Classification (NCBI taxonomy): domain Eukaryota; kingdom Metazoa; phylum Arthropoda; class Insecta; order Odonata; family Platycnemididae; genus Platycnemis; species Platycnemis pennipes. The sequence goes on along the minus strand of OW121857.1, from coordinate 32,844,150 downwards.
AAATGTAAATACACGAACTCTTGGGGCAAAAAATTTGAGAAATGCGACACCGCATTCAATGTAGACGGGACTGAAGTGAGGCCAATACTTGATAGTCACTCTAATCACCAAAGTTGTATGGGGAACACATAACGAAAAATTCCGGATCCACATTACAGAATCTTGGCTTCGTCAGTTAAGTAATAGGGATATATAATGAAGAGGTTACGGAGAGCTGTTTTTTCGCGTTAGTTAGGCCAAAAGTGGAATTTGCCTCTAGCATTCGGGGCCCACGAGAAAAAAGATCAATATTATAAGTGGATAATGCTCCCAGAATATTTTCAAGATTTTAAAACAATTGTTTTGATATAAATAAAATAAGAGGTAAAGAACACTGCTTTATTTTAGACATTGGGATTTTAGACTTGGGGTTGGCACTTCAGACATGGAAATAGCAAGCCAGACGAAAGCTTCTGCATAGGATCACGGCTGTCAAATTATTCTCCGACACCAAGAGAATTATTAAGTCCCCACACTGAAACGTCAGGCAGGATCACACACATAACTTATAAATAGACTCAATTATCGATAACTTCAAATATTCCTTGATCCCTCGGACAATGCGCAACCATTACAGTACTCAGATACATTCATAAAAAGGCCTTCCTTTCATATATAAATAAAAGTATTTTAGCTCTTAGTTACATGTAATTAGTGCACGTTTGGTGATATTCGCCCCCAGCCACACACCCGTGCGGTGAATTGCAGGGCATGTGCAGATGTAGGTGTGGTACTACTAATTTAACTGAATCTCCTCCACCAAATGGCAAGCATTTTTGCCCAACGTTCTATATGCATATGTAAAAACACACACACTACACATAAAGAGGAATTGAAGCGGATTAAGCTTAAGTTATTAGGAAGATGATATGGATAGGTCATATGAATTTTTAAGGTTTTTTGCCTGCCTGCTTGAACAATTAATTGCTACATTTGTGTAATGGTAGCACTGCAAGCGAGTATTATTCTTAGGTATCTACTTTTATTTTGTGTAATGTGTGAAATATCTAGTGTCCAACCCGCATGAGATTAACATCTACTTGGGTAATTTCTAACTCAGTAGCATAATCATAAATTCATATTCGGCGATCATTCACCCCCTACAATGCCTTCGAGGTATCTTTCAGGGTGCGCAGTAGATGCAGATGCTTTAATTACACATACCGTTGCTTATTACATGGTGGCTCTACTCTCACTATCCAGACGAACTTCATGGTTGCACATTGTGGTATAGTATAGGTTTGTGGAGTAGTATAAGCACTTTGCATCATTTAGACCATCAAGCAATACCTTATTTCATAAGGAAACTCGAATTATTTTAGACAAAGAATGTAATGCTTATGTTAGTTTGATACTTATGTTAATGACTAACATGAGATTTCGTTTCTTGAGAATTATGCATGCCTGGTATTAGTTCACCCCTTGCCACACACCTCTGCGTTGAATGGCAGGGCATCTACATCTACATCTACATAATACCCTGCAAGCCACCATAAAGATGTGTGGCAGGGGGTGAACTCTCACCAAACATGCACTACATATCATGCATAAAAAATATTAGTACATGAATAGGTACTGTTCAAAACTACGCTATTTAAAAAAAGATAAAAAATAGCAAAGCATACATGCAAAAACATGCTGTTAGTTGGGTTAGCTTTAAGTCCTTATACCAACATGCAGCTACCAATGTTATCCATTGCTACACTCGTACTGGATATATTTACCGTCATTCATATCCCTAATAGTACGAGGCATGTGAAGATGTAGGTGATAATTTAGCAGAATCTCCTTCAGCAAACCGTTTTGGTTAACATACTGCCAAAAATCATTTGATTTCTCACTACCAAAAGATTAGATTCATTCAGGGCTATTCTGTGAACTCATTTTTCACGACTTTTTTCCACCTCCTTGCTTTATACAACACTCTATCTTCGTATCAGTCTGTTTCTGAAGTACATTAGTAAGAACAAGTTCTCTTTGTAAGAAAGAGCACTAGAGCTTCTATTGAAAGAGCATAATAATATGCTATAAAAAACCTCAATGCCTTGCGGCCTTGGAGTCTTCCAGTCCTACAAAAGCGGAGCCATTCAGGGGAGTCCCATTACGAGATCATTGGATGAAAGTGAAACAGGTGAGCGAAAAGAGGACCGAGTGAAGGTGAAGCCCGAGAGAGGCAGAAGGAGAAAAATTCCCTTTGGTAGGAGAGTGAACCTTTTAAAAATGCCTTTTTTGTCTTCCTTTGATTATTTCCCCTCATTCATTTTCGAAGCGGGGTGTTTCCAGGCAACCATTCACAGATTCTTAAGTTACTCTTTTCTCAAATACATCTCTCTGTCTTGCTTAAAGTTGCCACAACTCTAAGGGAGCCACAAGAGATAATAAATTGCGGAACAAACCCCTTAATCAGTTTGTTTTATCATTGAACCTTTCCTTCCTTAGAAATTTTTTCAACTGTAAATATACGTTAAACTCACAATCAACTGTAGAATGCTCTAGTATACTGGTATCGCCTTGGGTAGTCTATCTAATGCTTCAGTATAATGAAAGTTGAATAATAAAATAATGCATCTTAACTTTCGAGATGCATAAAATACCAATAAGATATAGAAATACCAATAAGCCAACTTTAAAATTAAAGCCAGAAAGTTTTCTAGATAAATGCGTACGGGACAATCACAATTAGAGATCTAGACGGAAATCACCTAAAGTTTGCAGGTCACAATTTTGACAAAATATTATACCTACGTTAATTTGATGACTTGCGATTAGTTAAGAAATATTTTGACAACTTCAATTCCTCATATTACAGGTACCGTTTGTTCACGAAAGCAAGACTGGGAACAACTTCCGTAAGAATAGTTTCAAAATTTCCTTCCGCAAACACTGAGGGGCATAAAATGGCCACCGGATAGGTAGACGTTAGGTATCCTACGCAGCAGCAAATACATGAAAATCTCTTTACTCCCCTAATGCAATCTCTTTACAAATCTCTTTACTCCCCTCTTGTATTAAATATCATAGTGAATACAAAAAACATACTAGGGCCATTTATTGACTATATTCCTTCGCAATGTCTACTGGTATAACATGTAACGCTGGACATTGTCTGGATAATACAGATTTTTTACTACATAATAAAATTAATTTAATTCCATGAACCTACAAAACAAACCAAGGCCAAATTCTTAAAAAGAATAACATATTTCATATTATTTCCATGTTGTTTCGTCATTTTGTTTTTCAGAAAATATTCCCTTTCTCAGCTGTCGTCCTTTTCAAGACTGGTGACCTAATACCCCCCCTGCCACATTTTTCTGCGGTGGCTCGATGGGTAACATGTAGACGTAGACGTAGCGTGATGATTCACTCATAGCCATGCATCCTTGACGCGGCAGGGTACTATATCAACGTAGACGAGACCTAAAGGCTATATTCACGGGTTTCCCCCAGAATATGAGAACTAACTGATGTAAGGTATCGTAAGTATGAGCCTAATTTCGCTCCAAAAACATGGAGACATAATTAGCATTATTCCTCGGAAATTACACGTAATTATTCCTTGGACAATGTACATCGCGATTCGGACCAGGATGTGCTGCGAGCACGTTTATACACGACGGGATAGCCATCGTTGGTGATGGGGATATGGTCGAGTATAAGGGGGATGGAGAAAGGGTGTGAGTTGGGCATACCCCGAGGACCACAATGGGATTCGAAGTGGGGCCCACCTGGTAGGGAAGCGGACGGGGATGAAAAAAGGAAAGAGGAGAGCTGGAAGGAGGAAAAAAAGGGCGGTGGCAGAGGTCGACGTGAGTGTGAGAGTGAGTTTGAAGTGGAAGACGCTGAATGAGAGACAGAATGGTGCGGCGGAGGAGGGGGTTGGGGGATGGTGACCCCGCGGGGAAGGGGAGAGGGGGGAGGAAAGGCATCTGGGGGGGGAGAGAGGGGAATGAGGCAGGGACCAAAAGAGAGGAGGGACAGGGGGGGAGGGGATGAGGCCCTTTCTCCCCTCCCCCACTCCGATATTCCCTTCCATCTCTCCCCATCCCCCGAAAATGTCCCTTACTTGCTCACTCATTCGCTCGGTGGGGAGTAGCGCCGTAGGGAGGAGGTGGGGAGTAAAGGAAGAAAAAACACTTGAGGTGGCATTGTCGAGGGAGTTTCTGGAGTGGGTCTCTCCCCACTCCCGCCTGCATCCTAACCCCGTGTTACCCTCGGACCCTGCCGAATGTCCCCTCACCCGTGTGTCCCCTGTCCGCAACCCCCCTGTCCGTCGCTTCACTCCCGCTTGCCCACTTCACCGACGTCCCGTCCTTCTCTCTCCCCTACCCTTATCCGCCCCCTCCCCTATCGATCTTTTCGTCTTTTCCCGCAAAACCCTGGCATTATATACATATTCGATATATTCGACCCACGCCTCCTTTCACCAGCGTCCCGTCGGACGCGCCCCACAAAAGCCTCCCCCGGCCTCTGGAAGTATCCTCGCGTTGAAATTGGCGTTCCCTCCAACTTTATAACATTTCTTCGGCGAAGTATATGTAATTCTTATGGTGAACAGAGATTCTATATGATGTTCATCGGATGTACAGAAGAAAATGGATATCTTGTGACAAATTTAGTTGGATTTTCAATTATTGTAATTAGATCTTTTGGGGAAATATAAGGGAGAAAATTAACTCATGATCACATGAGAATTAACTCACATGAGAAAATTAACTCTCGAAGTAGACCAGTATTCCGCTAATAAAAAACATTTTCCGGAACTGAGCTCTTTGGTAGCCTTGACATAGAGAATACAATTAGAAAATCGAAACCTCCTGAGTTGAAGATTAAAATAAGTATATAACGTATGATACATGTATTTGTTACAAAGGAGGGTCAGATATGACAGCCTTTTTTGGGGAATATAAGGTGGGGCAGTACAAAGGCCAACCGTTATTCTTACAAAATTTTGGATTAAATTTTCATTCGGTTCGTTAATATGATGAGACAGATACTGATTTTAGCCAAAGAGGGATTTTAACGAAATGAAATAAGATGAACGAGAAAAAGGAGTTGACAAAATGGTAGGTATATTAAAGGAACAATTATGGAATACCATCATTTTATAACACCTGTCGATCGAAATAAAAGCTCGTTGGTGAGTAATCATTGCTATCCCCGACCCGTTAAAATGGTAATTATACATTGGCTCTAATCCAATATAATCTCTGATATAGTAAAAAAAAAACATTCCACTTCAATTCTGTTGGAAATATTAGCCTAAGATTGGGGAGATGAGATATGTCTGGTTCACATACGATATTGCATATCGAACTGACATTGTCAGAATAGTGGTAACGAAAATCGGTCAGATATTGGCGTTAAGACTGGCTGGCTATCAGTTATTATGCATTAAAGTATTCATTTTGCAAGCCGCAAGTATATTCACTCCTCTAAAGCATAATCATCATCCTCGGCCAACAATCCTAGAATTGGTTTGACGAGGCTCTCCACTCGATTCTTCTATCGGCCAAACTCATCATCTTAACGTAATTACTCTCTTTTACACCCTTCACAACCTGTTCCATATAAATCATAAAATATTCATGTAAATAATACGCATTATGTTAGCATAAATATGCGTCCACAATACAAATATGCAACCATTCTAGCACATACATTCTTCATACATATAAATCAATATCCCATGGAATTAAACAGTACAGCCACGATTCAAGAGAGAAATAAAAGCAGTGAATTTCATCGAAGAAAAGTGAATCATTACAACTAACACCTTTGCTCCATAGAAAAGGTGTTAGGGTATGACAAATGTGATATGGATCATTCCATCTCGTATAAACAATTAGTAGACGATTGTAACCGTTAAGGTCTTAGTATTTGCTCAATGAATTTGTTTAAAATTCAACGGAAGGGAATATTCCACGAGGAGAGCAATCGGGTAACTACAGAACTAAAATTGAATCCACGAAAATGGATGAAGAATGAATGACTATATACATATATTTTACTGAATTTCTAACGGCATGAAATTAGCGTTTAGTCAGAACTTATAACTCCAAGGGTTGAAACACACTACCTTTTTCACTGTTGCTTCGTTGACTTAAAAGTACAACCGTAAATATATTTTTTTTAATATGGTGGAGTGGCTCATAGTAGCGCACACCCGATGAAGAGATACCCCCTGACACATACCCTTACGAAGATATAGAGGATATGTAGAGTTCTATGACCTTCAGGAAGTTCTGAGTGGTGATCTTCACCGTACCACCGTATTCTAACATTTAGTTTTCTGGCCGCACTAATGACTTTGAGGTGAAGTTGGTCTGAAAACTGTCGTCCATGAGGTGGGTAGTCAAAATACTTTTAGCAAGAGTATCGCCACGATGCCAAAGTCAGCGTCAGTATCTCATTACTTCATGGTATGAAATGCGTGGGTTATAAAAGATATATTTACTTTGGAGTTAAATAAATACGCCAGGAGAGCAAAGAATTTTTAAGAGCAATATCTATCGCAGACACTATACAAAGTAGAAATATTTGCGGAAGCATAAAAGCATATAGAGATGTGTCAAAAACAATTATGTTCATTCACCGTACGTTTGGAGTTTAATTCATTCGTGAAAAAAGGCGTATAACTATGTCACCTATCCTAACCAATTATCTTTGTTTAAACTGTTGTTGTTAATATTGTTTAATTATATCACATCTGTTACAGTGCCTTATAATACACGGGAATCGTTGAGTGATATAAATATTTTATCTACATAAATACCCACGTACAATACTATCCACCGAAAGCGTATGGGGCAGGGGTAGAATTGACAACAGGGATGCATTAATTTCAAGGAATCAATCCACTCTCAATTGCTACACTCCTGGTTCAATTACTAATCTAAAATTCTAAACTAAATTGAATTTTCTGCGAATAAATTATCTTCAATTGAAATACTGCAAATAATGAATATTGATGAATTACCTTGTGGGATGAATACCATACATTTAGAAATATTTAAAGTCATGTAAAAAAATAAATAGTTCACAATATGTCTATGTTACAGGCATGCGAAAAACAGGCAAATATCTACATATCCTTTTATCTCATAGTAGCTTTGATCTAAAATATTGCAGTCCATTATTATATAGATCGTAGATTATTATATGCAGAAAAATGACATTTTGAACCTCTCTGTTTTACAACCTACGCCAAGTTAAAGAAGAACATTGGTGAAAGCAGAAACTGTCGTTTCATGTGCTGTCTGGTGATGGCAGGAAGGCGAGAAATAACCCAGTGATACTTCCTGCGGGGGACATAATGCAGCTCAATCATCATCACCCAAGTCCTGACCAAATTGGTTGGGTCGGGAGATGGAGACGGGTCGGTTAAGAGCGGCAGCTGTAAACACACGCGACCGGCCTTTGTCGGCGGTGTGGATGCTTGGAAAAAGAGCCTCAGGGTGCCCGAGGGGTCTTTGTCAAAGGGAACAATGTGACGGGGCGTGTTATCATAGAGGAGGGAAAATGGCAGGGGGCACATAATATTCTCACTGAGAGACAGAAAGAAAAGAATATCGGTTGACGTCCTTTAACTTATCCCAGAATTTGGCCTCCCCAAGCATCCAGATTTGCCAGGCAAAATGTGTCCATTGCACACCCTTTCAGAAAGTCTCTCAAGAGACCCTTCATAATACAGGTTGACACTATGTCATGGGCAAACGGCATCGAACGGAAATGATGCATAATACTTTAATATGTCCCCAGGCAACGATCGCTTTCGCCAACGTCCGACATACATCCTGGGGGCCTAACCTGGATTAAAGGATCCGATACAATGTCTGTTGCACTGTCATTATGCTAATGCACCCTCTAAATCAAATTGATAAGTCCAGTGAGTGTGATTAGGTTACTTGAATGAAGAAAGCGTCATTTATTAGTGGCATGAAGTAATAATATTTCTTGGTTAGGCGAAACATATTTCTGCATTATAAACACATAGTTTGCGGATTTTGAGTCAACCCCGGGATTTTTAAAAGGCTATATAATGAAAAGATCATAATTCGAAAAGGAATTGGAGTGTACTACAATGCCCGAAAAATAATCCAGAGTCTCTATAAAAACTTGTACAAATCCGAACGCAGCGGTAAAAAAGCAAGTACATACATATAAAGGAGTAATACAAGGATTTACGCTGCCCGATCAGTGAAGTCCTTTCGGCCGGGCAATCTGGGTTTCAGCCCAGGGCCTCGCATTTTGGGGGACTTCGAGTTACAGAAGAAATAAATATTACATAATATTCCTTCAATATCATTTTTTAAATTACCTTATTAATAATAATATTTTATAACTAGATTTGTTTTAATAATTCAGAGCTCAAAAGATTGTCGATATTTCTCCTGGCTCGCAAACCATAGCTGTCATGGGCCCCAAAAAACATAATTCACCGAGGCCCAAAAAGCCCTAGCCTGGGTTCAGTGTCCACATCGAGAAAAACCATCAAAAACGTTCAGAGTAAATATCCACGGTAAATATTATTATCAAGCCGCAATTTGATAATGTCACAGACAAGATATTGGCCGAGGTAGATAAAATGATAGTTTGATAATAGTATTTAATAGAAGATCGGATGCCATAGGCCAATGCTAAAGTCAGAAAATAAAAATAGTGGAGGTGAGAAATTTTTGCTACCTTGGAAGTCGAACAACCGGCGAAGACGAAAAAAGGAGAAGCTAGTGATCATAATAGCCCAAGCGAAGAGGACATTCTACCGGAGAAGAATGTTGGAACTCATAGCTGTAAATACAAACTTGCAAAGAAGGAAACATTTCATTACCACTTACTCGTACATCTGGTGCATACTTCTTTATAACAGTGAGTCATGGACGGCAACAACAGCAGAGCTATCAAGGATGGAAGCATTCAAAGTAGCATTGCGAGCAACAAACGAAAAATCTCGAAGAAGAGTGGACTGAAAAAGTTCTGCTGAAAACTTAAAAAAAAAATACGAAACAACTTAATTGACCATTTCTTGATAAATTATGGCCAACAAGACTGGAAAAAGTGAAAAAAAAAGAATGGCCTTGCATGAGATCTATGAAACAAGTTGTAACGGGTATAGGTATATGGGGTAATAATAAATGTATATGGGAAAGCTAAATGTAAAAGGCCATGGTCGATAAGTATTCCCTTCCCGACCATATCAGTTGGGAGCCCGCGGTGACTCCCAGACGGCCCCTGACCTCCAGACGGCTCCAGATCTCCAGACGGTTTCCAAACCTATGAGGGAGATACTGACTACGATGTCTCCAATCGTCGCCTAAGGACTAGACCGCTATCACCTCTGGGCGACCCAAAGGCAGGACAATCTCCCTCAGGGGTAGGGGAAGTCACAGGTCATCGCGCCCTCCCCTCCTTCGGGAGAACGTTGATATATATTCCCCCGTGTGGAAGCATCAGGGGGCATTTTCTATACTGAGTTGACGATGTAAGCTTGTTGTTAATAAACCACCTTCATGAAGATTCGGCTTTTGTTCTGGGTTTTAACCCTTAAGTGACCAACGGCCTCACGGGATTTCGCTCAAGCCACTCGGAGCGTTTTTTTTTTCACCCATTTTCCCATCTACTTGTTGCGATCTGCCGATCGTGACAAAGTAGTGAATCACATAAAAGAGAAGAATTATTTAATTATGAAGACGTTAGCTAATATGAAAATCGAATGAAGAGCATCAAACCAATCCTTGCCATTTTAGGAGGCGTAATTTGAGCCATAAAGGAAGGGAGGGTATTTTGATGTCGGTGTTGGGAATGAAGGTATTCAACCTACTCTTAACAAAATTCACCAATGGGGTCCAGGGTTTAACGTCCTATTTTACAAACACAGTACCGCGCTCGAAGTGCTCCCCACAGAACATTCTAGTAGAGACCGATATATGACTGGAAAAACTGCCACCGCTAGGATTCGAACCGGGTCTCTCAGTATGAGAGGTCAGTAATAGTCACCACACCAACTCAATCCCTTGTGTCATAGCAATCTTAGTATTTAAATCTATGGTGATGATATGTTGCACAGTAACAGTCTAATGCACGCACATAAAATCTCTACAAACTATCCTAACACTATCCAAAATATAACCCTGAAAAGATTATCACGTTTACAAGTGTCCAAAATCGCTCGCGGAAGAAAGGAATTTTAAACCTCTGTCTTACCATTTATTTGAAATTATATTTATAAAATTCTAACTACACCAAGAACAATAAAGTTTTTAATATGTAGTCCACATCTTTGCATAAGATTTACCCTGTAATAGCCACCGAACTAAGTGTGATTTCCAACCTAACACTTCTTACAATTAGGATACATCGCATTAGATTACCATCAAACTTATTTGCAGAGTTCGTTACGTTTCACGCACAAATTGCTTTGGTACGCCTCACGTAGATCTATCTCTCACACTGACGTAATTCGATGCGCGCCTCAATACGATGCAACGCGTATGGAAATATGAATCAAAGCTCTCCTAAATTTTCACCAAAAAGCTGACCCATTTAATTTTGCCACGACACGCAGGGTTCCCAGCAATCATCGCAAAAGAGCGTGTGGGTGTGATTGTGGATACGAGTATATGAATTTAAATCCTTAAATACCCCCATAAGTTAGTTTTATCTTTCATTTCCCGCAATTTTTTTTCGCGACACTTAAAAATTCTTTTCGCTGCCAAATAGAGCTTCTGCTCACACCAATAGCGTAGACTTCCGCTTGACGTAATCTCATCAAGTCCTTTGATGCACCTAAGAGAAATGAAACGTCATGCGTTGCAGTGGCGCATCAATACGATTGTTGCGCGAAATGGAACTGCGGCTCTTAGTAGCACAGTTTCCAATTCCGAGATCTGACCTACTTAATTTGAATCCTGTATACTGGCAACACATTTCAGGTACGGGGAAGGGAAATATTGCAAGGGAAATACCATCAGAAGCCTGTCCTACTAAGTCTAACCTACTCAGGAACCACTCGAACTTCCGTACAATGATAAATAATAGAGACTAAATCATTGAAATTATTCACGATATTTTCATATACCTTATATTCTTAGAGGAATAGTCATTACGTATGCATAATGCACCGACAATTATGGCGTAAAAAACAAGAATAAAAATGAAAAGTGATCGAATGTTTGAAACAAAAACACTTCCAATTCAACTGCATCTAAAAATAAAAAAAGAGCTCCCGAATAAAAAGCTACAAAAGTTCACTTCTTATTAATTTTTTCCTTGAAATGCCACGCATAAAACTCCGCACTAAAGTTCACAAGTATGAGACAGAAAAATTAGACCAATCCATAATTACCTAAGGTCAATAATGCCTATTTTTCAATCCTTTATTCCAGCGGATTAATGCGAAAGAAGAGAGAAACGACCCGTGCACAGAACACCAAATGGTTTCATCAGTGTGCCGATGCAAGAAGGCTGGGGTCCACCAAATGCGTCACAAGAAATGTTGGAAAAAAAGTGCAATTGGGAATGACAAACAGGAGCTTTTCGTATTTCATTAAAAAAAAACTCATCTACATCTATAATACCCTGCAATCCTTCATAAGAGTGTGTGCCTTAAATAAATAAACTCCCATGTGCATTTCCCTCCTAATTCTCAATTTCATCGGCTCCTCTCCATCCCCCTAGCATTATCCGTTTTTCTTTCTCTCATCTTTAAGCTTCTAAACCCTCCTCCTGCCCTCTTGTTGCCTCCAAAACGCGATCACAATGACAGTAGACACGGTGCGGGAAGCACACGGCTGACGCGCTCAACAAGGCGTCGCTTAACTGGACTTTCGGGCGCCTGTGTTAATTGGAGTGCTTTCTGTTTGAAAAAAAAACCTTCGGAGCGAGGGTGGTGGGGGTGACGTATTCTGCCCGTGCATGCCCTGTTGGCTCCCAGCATTCCCTCGCACGGACTTGGCTGCTCTTCGTTCCGCCCCAGCGCGGAAAAAAGGCCTGCATTCTGCAGTAGGCATTGACGCCTCGTGACTTGAATTCTCTCATCGATTCTCCAACGCCTTTGAACATTTCAAACCCTCTTGGGTATTTTTGTAATCGGCATGAATAATTGTACCGGACGAAAATAACAGTACAAAGGGATTCGTTGAAAATATTCATCAAGAACAAAAGATATTTTTTTGCTTGCTCAAAGGGATCAGGCTTTTTAAATAAAAGGAGGATAATTCCTGACTAATGTTCCTAAATGAGGGAATTGGCTAGCTAGCATAAATCGGAAAGTTATGAAGCTTCATAGAGGAGAGAAATTTATGTGAAAGTGTTAGAGCACTTTGAGAGCAGTACTCCGTCCGTCGGATGGAACGTTAAGCCGTGGTACCCTTGGCGCTTTTCGTTAACAGCTAAATTATTCCAACGCCGGGTTTCTCTCCCCCCTTCCATTCCCATCCTTCTACATTTCCTTCAGTTTCCAGTCCATAAAGTTTAGGAAAAAAGGCACAGCAGGGAGACTAGGAGGCAGAGAGAAACGCAAGCTTGTACCTCATTTCTCTAGCCCAATATAAGCATTTATATTGTTATATAATTACTTATCATATAGCTCCACGTACCTGAGTACGTAATAAGAGAAATTCCTAATGTATGAATTTCCCTTATAACGTAATAGTATTTGTTCCTATCACTAAACTATTGCATGTTTGTTGGAACTGAATCAGCTCCTACCATGCACTTTTTTTGATTTTGGGCAGATGCAGTAGAAGTAGCATTTCTACTGAGGAGAAGTAAATGATAATAAAAACTTAAGTAAAAAACGAAAATAAAATACCGCAAAAAAAAATACTGTTTACGTTCTCAGATTTGTTTCGCCGCAAAATCAACGAAGAAAAGGGGAAAGATGGAAAATGCTCAGATGTGGATCTGGAGGTGGAGCAGGATAACGTTGGCACGATAAAGGCAAGACGGAGGAAGAAAGAAATGATGGGATTATGAAGGCCGGAGCGGGTGGATGAATATTCCGTGTGAGGAGATGACGAAATATATGAGGCTTACTGGACAATACGGAAGGTTGAATGCATACCGGGCTGAAGAAATAATAGATTAAAACTTAATTATCAGTTAAATCAGGACATGGTTTAACAGTATGAAGGCCTGTCGATAATCAAATTTTATCAGTGACCAATTTTTAACCAAAAATGACAAGTGGACATGAGGCCACAGTAGTTAGAGTTGGCTCGAGACTCGAGACAAGAGAGACGCCAACTAGCGGCGTAATTTGAAAGCTCTCAGTGAGGGATACCGAATTCATGAACATTGATGAAACAGGTTGTGAATTCGTAGGTGTTGTGCATTATTTCGATATATTATCAGTTTGATTAATGTTCATAATGACTGAAAATGGTTAAAATAAGTAGAATAGTATATTAATAGGTTATGTTATATTTTTTCCAGTATGATATAGGTTTTTAGTCATTTCAGTTGAACAAGTTAGGCATAAGCCGAGTAGATCAGATAACAAGTTATTTCTTCATCCATAATTTATTTCGCTGTCTCCGTTTTTCTGATAGCCAGAGCAAATTAGAGTCTAATTATTATTTATTAGTTTTAGTCATTAAGAATTTTTCTTCTGGGTTATAAATAATATGTATTATCGCCTTAATGTTTCAAGGAAAAGTGAACATTGGTAAGGGTGTCACGAAGGGCATTTCAGTTTGCTCCAAGCATTTCCTCCTCAACGACTATACACTGCCAGGTAATTAGATAATTTGACTTAATGCTATTGAATTTTCTTCATGCATGATTTATATTTTAGCGTTCGTATCCTTAATGTCATGCCAAAATGTGTAAAGAATAAAAATAGGCGCATTGCTATCCAAATTATGACGCTGCGTCATCTGAATAAAATTGCAGTGCCTTCCTTGAATTTACCCAGAGCGTCTACTAATGATCGTTTAAAATACAGGAAGATGAGGGTAAACTCCCAATGGTTTAAGATATTTACGTCTGCCCACGTAGGTAGGGTTTGAAAGGTTATAGTATCCAAAATGAGCCGTTTGGCACATATTTCTGTGACGTTGATAGTGTTGACGAAAATCAGTCGACATAGCCGAATACTATTCTATTAAATCAATGCAAATTACTTTATATGCAATATATAGATAATAATTATATGCAATACATACTTATACTTTACATATTATAATGAATGCTTCAATCGAGAAATTTTGTAAGTAAATTGGAAAGTAGAATTAAGAATTGAAGTTGATGGTATCAACAGTGGCCCAGGGAAAGGAACTGGCCTCCCTACCCTGAATGTGTGAATGTCACACGCCATTGGCTTAGTACGGGGTGAGCTCTACCCTCACCAATCAAAACCAACTTTCGGGTTGAATCACTGAGTGTGGTATCAACAAGGCTTGATTGTGTGGATTTCCTTCATGAAGAGGGCAGAGAAAACTATGAAATTCCACAGAAAAAATTTATTTTGGACTCGGCAAATTGATTCTGATGCGAATCATCATCGTCAGGTGTCATGACATTCAGATTCAGATAGTGTATACAATTGGGAAGGGAAGTTTGAGTAAATAGATGGGATTTTGGTAAATATAGGCATACATTGTCGGAAGTTTTGAGAGAATAGATTGAACAGAGGTAGTGTATAGTATGTTTGGGGTTTTCTTAGATGATGACGTTGGATTTACTACTTTTTATGCTGGCAACGATCTGAGTTTGTTGACTCCATTAGTAAATCTCCTAACCCCAAATTTATTCTCTAAATAATTGATTCCAAAGGCATGCAAACTTTGTCCCGATGAAGAGGTAGTCGAAGAAATGAAAGAGAACCAGCAAGTTCTTGAAGGAACTGGGACCACAGATACAAATAGAAATCAAGACATAAGAGGTTTTGCTGTCTTCGTGAGCTACTTTTCCCTCCTTGGAAAAGGTAGCCACAGCAGTACCAGCGACACCAGAATTGATTGAGAACAGAAAAAAAGATATTTTAGGTGCCATTTGTCAGTGGAAGAAATTATTTTTCGGACATACTGACTTCCATTAAACTCTTAGAACATTTACTGGATTCGACACATTTCTCAAACTGGCTTGGTTCGTCAAACTTTTTTAATTTTGCAACCTGAGGTAATAGATCGTCATTAAGTAACAGCAGAGCTTTCTAAATGTGCTGCTACGACATGTAAAAATATTGCTTCTTCCACCCTGCCCGTATTTCTACAAATTATTAAGTGCACCGTAGTGCGGTCTTCTAAAGAAGAAATTCTGTGCAGTATGCCGAGATATTTTATGAAGGTCCGGTTAGTACTTGGTTGCGCGGAGGTCAAAACAGGTACATACATTCAAGTACCAAAAATGCCGCATAATGTCATAATCACAGTATATAGGTGTTCTCGTTCTCTACCAAAAGCTGATAATAAATTTATTAAATAAAATTTTAAGCAAGAATACATTATTTTCCTTTTCCTTCAACTATCTACTCTGTCATCTATCACTATAATGGTCATAAGTTTTCTTTTCTGGTGAGCAGTCATATCCCTCAAACTTCCCCAACAAAACTGAGCCTTATTATTCGTTCTCTACCATACTTAATTCCGTCAACTTAATGCCATACTTTGATTAAATTAGAAGAGCAGCAATATGAAAGCAGGGCTGGGAAACACTTCGTAACCATACGCATATTTTTTTACAACATTTGATAGTAATTCGGTACCAAAAAATATTTTTATGCTATCTAACATTTTCACGATCATTGCTAATATAACATTTGACAAATAGGGATTTTTCTTCAGCCAGAACGAAAAACTCGGCAAGTGATATTGGAAATATTGTAAAATATGACGTAGGTTTTCAGACCAAAACAACGATGCAACCATCACTAGGGGAAATAAAATTTTCTTAACATGTTTAGTGCCAACGCCGAGCTGGGGCTAACAATCACGAGCGACATGAGATGATTCCTATGTAAA
Organism: Platycnemis pennipes; assembly: GCA_933228895.1. Taxonomy (NCBI): domain Eukaryota; kingdom Metazoa; phylum Arthropoda; class Insecta; order Odonata; family Platycnemididae; genus Platycnemis; species Platycnemis pennipes. The sequence goes on along the minus strand of OW121857.1, from coordinate 32,828,149 downwards.
TCTTTACTCAGCTCATAATAAGTGGGGGGAGGGGGTGGTTTACCTGCCAGAAGTCTCGCATTTTTTTTGGAGGACATAGATCGCTGCTACCTATTTTTAGCCTACGTAAACTTAAGGTACGTCTATGACAGCTGTTCAAGTTCGGTTATGTCGTTACTAGCAAAGAGATAGTGACGATAATTTGCTGTAGACTTCAATCATTCGCTGAGCAAAACTGTGCAGTTGTTTGTGAGAAAAGTACAAAACGATCAAATACAGTTTCTGCGGCAATTTTATCATACTAAGGAACATCAAATGTAATATTTGTAAAAAGGTAGGCAAATCAAATTACCCGATTAGGCGCCAAGGAGCAGCAACTATACCTATATAAAATGTTTGATATCAATTTCCTACCCGATCTCTACCCTCCCCTTCATCAGTAATGGCTCTTTTGTTAGCTCTTCGTCTGCAACATGAGAGATAGCAATCGACAATTACCTTCTTCTCAACTCCGTCGTCTTACGATAATTGCAAGTCAAACATTAAGAACACATTTACCTTCTGTTAAACAATGACTTTTTACACCTTCTCTTAATAACGCCCAATCTTCTGAAAGCATTATACATATTTGCTTTGAACCATGGTCCACCTCACTTGTACTTAAGTACTCTGACTTCCTCCATTGCCTACCACACATACAAATAGGAGGGAATAGATTTATCCTCAAAGTAAAAATCCCCATCCTTGCTCTGAGCATGTATCCCTCCCTGAACGGCCATTTTGAAAAATGACTTCAGCGCTCACAGCGCCACCTACGGTGATTTGAGTCTCGATTTGCGTAATTCACGGAGTGATATGGTAAAAACGATTTAAAATGAAACATATACCTTTGCAGTATCAAAATAAATGATAGCCATGTTAATTCGTCTCAACTTTCATCAAAAGAGCATAATCTGGAAAAGAGTAATATTAAGTAAGAGTAAGCTATTTAAATAGATACAAATTTTGCATTTTTATGTAATATAGGTACCTATATGCAATTAATTTTCACTTGGCAAGATCGTTTTGCTTGGTAAAAATGTTTTCGTTTTCGTCCTTAGACACGTGATAGAAATACTAAATCAACCGAATAATGTAGCAACTAAAATATCACTTTATCAAAACGCATTTTATCATTTAATTTTTTAATAAGCGTTAAAATTCTGCCAATAGTAAGCCTCCAAAACCAGTGCCCAAAGCGCCATACACGAAAACCCTAACCTAAAAAAATAAGCTACTCCTACGAATATGAGCGAAATAAATCAATAAATATTTCATCATTCGTCAATAAGTAGTGTCCCGAGAGCACGTAAGGATGTGTGGTAGGGGAGGAATGACGTAAATCTTTCAATAAGGTTCCTGGAAACTATCTAATAAAATCGATTTGTTTTCCTTCCCTGCATTTGTATAACAGCGATGCTGAAGACATGATGGAAAACCTGTCCGACCTGTCCCATGAGGTCATGAGTGGAGACAACAAAGCAGACTTAGACTGCAGGAAAGATACAAGGCAGTCTAGTAGCCAGAATTAATAAAATCCCATATACTATATCGCCAGACTGGAACATGCAGATTAGATTAAAGAAATTAACTCTGTTACTGATAGATACGAATATTCTTTCTTAAAAAATGACCAAAACAACACCAAGATTTGAAGAAATTTTTAACTACTCAATAATTATTACGTTACTCTGCATGGAGTGCACACTGCAAGAATTTAAGACTTTGCTCTCAGGTGTTTATAGAAAGTGTTCGCAGGGGCTAGTATTTTTGCATGCCTGCATGAAAGTCAAGTTTAAATCTAATTCTCTTTTGATT